>ML677326.1:20221819-20279418 GCA_007922305.1 Dermatemys mawii
GGGTGTTGGCTTGTGGAACGGGGTAAGGGCTCTGACTGGGAGTGCAGGCTCTGGGATGGGGCTGGGAATGAGGGGTTTGAAGTACAGGAGGGGGCTCTAGGTTGGTGGGCTCAGGGCTGGGGGTTGGAATGCAGGAGAGGGTCTGGGCTGGGGCTGGAGATGAGGGGTTTGGCATGCAGGAGCAGATTCTAGGGTGGAGGGGGCTCAAGGCTGGGGCAGGGGCTGGGGCATGGGCTTACCTGTGGCAGCTCCTGGTCTGTGGTGCAGCGGGGGCGCTAAGGCAGGTTTCCTTCTTGTCCTGACATTGCGGACCGCTCTGTGCCCTGGAAGCAGCCAGCAGCAGGTCCAGCTCCTATGGAGAGGCACGCAGGCAGCTCTGCATGCTCTTCTCGCTCACAGGCATCGTCCCCTCCCCAGCTTCCAAGAGCTGGTTCTGCCAGGGTCCCTTTTCCACTGGGTGTTCCAAAAACCGGACACCTGGTCAGCCCATTAATAATATAATCCACATTTTCAAAAACTCTCTCTGAAATTGGACCCACGGTTTTATACCTGCAATTTACAAGTTATATCCCCTATAGATACAAATAGAATCCAGATGCTGCATTACCTGATTGCTGTTGCAGATCCAGTGTTTAGATATGCCGTTCAGAGATTTTTCTCCAATTTACTGCATAGAGCACTGGTGTTCTGTGGAGTACATGCCAGTGGCCAGGGCAGAGCAGGTTATTGGCTTCCCTCCTAGTTTCCAGCTGTTAAACTGCACTTAGAGACAGCTAAAATACATTCAAAATATTCAGAACCTCAAAGATGTGGACATCAGAGTTCTGGACTTACCAATCAACTGGACACTCTCTAGAATGGGAAGTAATCAGGCAGCAGCGAAGACACACACAGACACAAAAAAGGAAAATACTTTACTGCCTCGGGACTTTAGCACGGGGGTTCAGGGCTTCATCTGGGGTTGTGGGGGTTAAGGCTTCAGCAACTGGGTGTGGGGCGGTCAGGGCTGTAGGCCAGGGGGAGGAGAGGGTCATGGCTTCTGACTCTTGGAAGCACCAGGGCTCAGGGCTTTGGATCTGGGGGGAGCACTGAGGCTCGGGGCTTCAGCATGATTTCTCCACATCATTCATGAGTTTATAGACTTGTTTATAGACCTGTATCATATCCTCCCTTAGTTGTCTCTTTTCTAAGATGAACAGTACCACTCTTTTTAATCTCTCCATGTATAGAAGCTGTTCCACAACCCAATCATTATTGTTGCCCTTCTCTAGCCTTTTCCAGTTCTAATATATCTTTTTTTGAGATGGGGCAACCAGAACTGCATGCAGTATTCCAGGTGAGAGAATACCATGGATTTATATAGTGGTATTATGATATTTTCTTTTTAGATATTTTTATTATCTACCTCTTTCATAATGGTTCCTAACATTCTGTTAGTTTGACTGCTGCTGCACATTGACTGAATGTTTTCAGAGAACTATCCATGACAACTCCAAGATTTCTTGAGTAGTAACAGCTAATTTAGACCCCATCATTTTGTATGTATAGTTGGGATTATTTTTTGCAATGTGCATTTTTTTCAATTATTAGCACTGAATTTCATGTGCCATTTTGTCGCCATCGCCCAGTTTAGGAGATCCTTTTGTAACTCTTCAGTCATCTATGGACTTAACTATATTGAATAATTTTGTATCATCTGCAAATTTCACTATTCACCCCCTTTTCCAGGTCATATTCACCCCCTATTCACTCCCTTTTCCCAGGAATATCAATGCCCCCCCACCACAGTAGCATTTAACTTCAAAAAGGGGGACTACACAAAAATGAGGAGGCTAGTTAGATGAAATTAAAAAGAATAGTCACAAGACTGGAATGCCTGCAAGCTGCATGGAAGTTTTTAAAAAACGCACAATAGAGGTTCAAATTAAATGTATACACCTCCCGTGCTCTCCCCTGAAAAAACAGTAAGAGGACCAAAAAATGCCACCACAGCTAAACAGTGTAAAAGATGTGGATAGAAATAGAAAGACATTCTTTAAAAATTGGAAGTCAAATTGTACTGAGGAAAATAGAAAGAAGCATAAATTCTGGCAAGCCCAGTTTGTTGAAAAATGCAATTAGGTAAGCTAAAAAAAGATTTTGAATAGCAGTTTGCAAAAGACACAAAAACTAACAGCAAACTTGTTTTTAAGTACATCAGAAGCAGGAAGCCTGCCAAACAATCAGCTGGGCCACTGGATAATTGAGGAGCTAAAGGACCACTCAGGGAAGACAAGGCCATTGCAGAGAAGTGAAATGAATTGTTTGCATTGGTCTTCACTGCAGAGGATGTGAAGGAAATTACTACACCTGAGCCATTCTTTTTTATGTGACAAATCTAAGGACCATCCCAGATTGGTGTGTCAGTAGAGGAGGTTTTAAAACAAATTGATACATTAAAGAGCAGTAAGTCACTAGGACTAGATGGTATTTACTCAAGAGTTCTGTAGGAACTCAAATATGAAATTGTAGAACTACTAACTGGTATGTAACCTACCACTTATACCAGCCTCTGTTCCAGATGACTGGTGGGTAGCTAGTGTGTAGCTGATTTTTTTAAAAGGCTACTGAGGTGATCTTGGCAATTACAGGCTGGTAAACCTAACTTCAGTACTAGGCAAATTACTTGAAACTATAGTAAACAACAGAATTATCAGATACACAGATGAATGCGGTATGTTGGGGGAAGAGTCAACATGGTTTTGTAAATGAAAGTCATGTTTCACCAGTCTGTTAGACTGGGGGGAGGGGAAAACAAACATGTGAACAAGGGTGATCCAATGGATATAGTGTACTTGGACTTTGTGTCCCAAAACATCTGACTTCTAGAAGCTGGGTGACAGGAAGTGGATCACTTGATAAAGTGGCCTGTTTGGCTCACTCCCCTTTGAAGCATCTAGGGGGTTGGCTACACTTGCAGCTGTAGAGCGCTTTGGGTTAAACCAGCCTTTGGAGAATGCACTAGGGAAAGTATTCCTGTCTGTCCACACTGACAGCTGCAACCGCACTGGCGTGGACACATTTGCAGCACTTGAAGCGGCACTGGGAGCGGTGCATTATGGACAGCTATCCCACAGAGCACCTCTTCCCATTCTGGTGCTGTGGCTTGTGGGAAGGAGGCGTGGGGCTTCTGGATCCTGTCCCAACGCCCCACAGTGCATTGCTTTGCATCCTAGCAATCCCTGTGTTTCCATCCACATCTGGCGCCATCTTTCAACGGTTTCTGTGCAGCATGCCTTGTCTTCCCTTTAGTTCTGCGGGAATGGAGTCCGAGTCTCGGCCAGCATGTCACATTTGGCAGGCGAGCTGCTCCTTAAGATTCAAACTGAGAGTGAGGTGTCGATGATGATATCAGCTCGCGTAACGCATATGACACAAGATTGTTTGTGGCATTCACGGACATGCTCACCACCTTTGAATGCTGCTTTTGGGCTCAGAAAACAAGCACTGAATGGTGGGATCACATCATCATGCCCGTCTGGGATGACGAGCAGTGGCTGCAGAACTTTCGGATGAGAAAAGCCACTTTTATGGGACTGCGTGAGGAGCTCGCCCCGACCCTGCGGCACAAAGACATGAGATTGAGAGCTGCCCTGATGATGGAGAAGTGGGGGGCTATTGCAATATGAAAGCTGGCAACTCCAGACAGCTACCAATTGGTTGCTACCAATTTGGAGTGGGAAAGTCAACCATTGGAATCGTGTTGATGCAAGTTTGCAGGGCCATTAATGGAGTCCTGCTCAGAAGAACCATGACTCTGGGTAATGTGCATGACATTGTGGCTGGCTTTGCACAAATGGGTTTCCCTAACTGCAGCGGGGCAATGGATGGGACCCATATTCCTGTTCTGGCATCAGACCACCTAGCCTCTGAGTATGTTAATTGGAAAGGGTATTTCTCTATGGTTCTCCAAGTGCTTGTGAATCACCGTGCATGTTTCATTGACATTAACGCAGACAGGCCCAGAAAGGTGCATGATGCATGCATTTTTTGGAACGTTCGAGAAGCTGCAAGCCAGGACTTTTTTCTCTGACCAGAAGATCACCGTAGGGGAAGTTGAAATGCCCATTGTGATCCTTGGAGACCCTGCTTACCCTTTAATGCTGTGGCTCATGAAACCCTACACAGGGAGCCTTGACAGCAGCAAGAAATGGTGCAACTACAGGCTGAGCCGGTGCCAAATGACTGTGGAGTGTGCTTTTGGCTGTTTACAGGCTCACTGGCACTCTCTATATGGGAAGCTGGACTTGGCCGAAGACAGCATCCCCGCGGTTATATCCACATGCTGTACCCTCCAAAATATTTGTGAAAGGAAGGGTGAAAGCTACACTCAGGCATGGGCCTCGGAGGTTCAACACCTGAATTCTGAATTTGCACAGCCAGAGAGCAGGGCTATTAGAGGGGCCAAGCGTAGGGCTGCAAGGATTAGGGATGCACAGTGGTTCCAATGTTAGCAGGAATCTGTGTTCCCTACACTGACTTGCGGTGCCTGTTGCTTTCCTGGATTAATGTATCTTTTGCTTTATGCCCTAATAAAGTAAGTTTTCAAAGCCAAAAAAATCCATTTATTGAAAAGAAAATTCATTTATTGAAAAAAACACAGACATACAGAAAGGGCAAGGAGGTGGGATGGGGAACGGTTCACTCACAGACTTGAGTATGTCCTGCTATCATCCTCTGGAATACTGTCTGAAGTGCTGTGCATGAGTGCTGCACTTCAGGATGGCATAAGGCATGGTGATGGGGGTT
The DNA here is from genome assembly GCA_007922305.1 of Dermatemys mawii. NCBI lineage: Eukaryota > Metazoa > Chordata > Testudines > Dermatemydidae > Dermatemys > Dermatemys mawii. The sequence continues at coordinate 20,226,608 of ML677326.1, forward strand.
GAGTGCAGTGGATAAGAGTCATAGTTTTCATGGCCGGGTGGTGAAGCTACAGGGGTTGGAGGCAGCTGGGGGCACTAAGAACCCAGATGTTAGGGAAAGTGGGTTGGAGGAGATGTGGGGGTACAAGTAAAAGAGTTTTGGGACAAGGGCTGGAGGGGGAGGGAGGGCGAACACTGTAGTGTTCCGCCTGCATGGCGATGAGTGCCTGGACACAGTCTGCTTGGCACTCCATTATGCTAATCAGCCGATCTGTGCTTTGCCGCCGGTGCACCGTGTTTTCATGCCGGATCCTCCTTTTGCTCTCCCTCCACTTCTGTGCCTTTTGATTCTCATTTACAGACTGCTGCATCACTTCATGCAGCATGTCTTCTTTGCTTTTACGGGGCCTCTTCCCGAGTCTTTGCAGTCGCTCGGCTGGTGATAAGACGGACGGCTGAGATCTCAAGGTTGCACCTGTAAAAGCAAACTGCAACACTTAACAGAGGCAGCATTGTACACACCAGACAGAGCAATGATTCCCCTGCACTTAAGGAAGGCAAGCACAGTCTACACAATGCCATAGTTTGCCTGTCCCAAAGCGAGCGCACATAACCCAAGGGAGCCCCAGAATGGTGAGTAAGCACAGGGTCAAGGGGGACTGATTGTTTCATGGCTGTACTCTACTCTGGGCTTCTGTCCCTTGGAGAGAGCCAACAGCTGCAGGGGGCATCTACACTGAACACTGTCCCACCATTTTTCCCAGGAGTTCATCTCAGAAGTTATCTTGCTGCTGAAGGTGACCAGGGAAGCAAGGGAGGGTCTTCTACTACAATGCGGCTTCTGCCCTGGCCCATACATAGCTTGCCTGTGTGCAGCAAAGATCACCCCCCATTAGCGGCAGAGTGGCACAGACATGTTAGCCTGCCTGGGACAAGGACCATGGTGGCACTCCCAATAAACCTTCGCAAGCACATTGCCCACGTTCTGGATGAGACTTTCGAAGAGATCACAGAGGCCAATTACTATGATGTGATAGAGCAAATCAATGCCTTATTCTGCATGTAGGCATGCATGCAGCTCAAACCCTCCTTGCCCCAAGAACCTGCACCGAATAACTTCCTTCCTGAAAAAAAGCCGCTTATTGGGAACCTGCTCTTGTGTTTGTCCTTCCCCAAGCAACGGCTGCCGCGACTGGCTGCCTTCCTCCTGGCTCGAGCAGAGTTCTTGGCTGTATGCCTCAAGGGATTCCGGGGTGTCTCCCCCCACCTCAGCACCCTCGCTCCTGCTTTCATCCTCCTCCTCTTCCCCCCTTGTTGGACTGGGCTTGGAAGTGTCCAGGGTGGTCCTCAGAGTGGAGGTGGGGTCGCCCTCAAGTATCGCATCCAGTTCTTTGTAGAATCGGCAGGTCGAGGGGGCAGCACTGGAGTGGGCATTTGCCTCGCAGGCTTTGTGGTAGGCATTCCGCAGCTCCTTTACTTTAACCCGGCATGGCCCTTGATATCTGCCCGTAGGTATCATAATTCCTACGGCTGGAGCACAGCTGGGACTGGACAGCTTCCTGCCCCCAAACACTGATGAGGTCTAGCACCTCACCATTGCTTCAAACTTGGGATTGCCAGGAGTGTGGAGGCATAGTCACCTGGAAAGATTCTCTGAGAGCACTCCATGCTTGGCTGAGCAAATAGGAAGGGGATTTTCAAAATTCCCAGGGAATTTAAAGGATGGGTCTGACAATTGGTCACCTGAGGCCAGGTTAGTAGAGTTCCAACTGATGACCAGAGTGACTAAAACAGGCATTTTGGGATACTTTTGGAGGCCAATCAGAGTGCATTAGGCATCCACACTGGCCTTATTGGAAACCCAGGGGGTGGGTGGGCACAAGCCCGCCCACTTCTAAAAGCCTCTCCTCCAGCCTAGAGAGAGGGACACTAGACCTGGGACCAACTGATTACGGGGGACAATGAATGACAAACAGGGACGGGAGTGAGGGTCCAAGGTTCAAAACGAGGGTATCAGATGGGGACACTGGGCAGAGAACCCTGGACAGTGCCCACTGCTCCTCAAAGCTGTCGAGGGAGCCAGCAGGCGCTGCCCAGTGGAACTCTGCCCGGATGCATGAAACCAGGGAGGACTGAAAATAGGCCCCAGAGTCGCAGAGCACCCTCTCATCCTGCATCCTCCTCCTGGTATTATAGATGTTAGTTTTTGCTAAGGCCAGGAGGAAGTTAACAAGGAGGTCTCGTGACTTCGTGGGGCCACTGATAGGGAGTGCAAAAATGAACAGGTGCGGGGAAAAGTGCAGCCAGAACCTCAGTAAGAGGTTCTGGAGGAGCAGGAAAAGAGGCTGCAGCCTGGCGCACTCCAGATAGGTGTGCACCAGGTTCTCCCTCACCACTGGTTCTCCATCCACACTGGCACCGCAGAGCTCCAGCGGGGGTGCATCAGACATTAATCCTCTCACCGAGCTGGAGTACCAGGAGTGCTCCAGCCGTGGAGTCAGAGTGCTCTACCTGCCTTGCCAGTGTGGTTGGGTAGTGAGGTAGAGTGCTCTGGGTGGCTTTATTGTGCTATAACTCGCAAATGTAGCTCAGCCCTGGCACTGGCCACTGTCAGAAGTCGACATACTGGGCAAGATGGACCAATGGTCCGACCCAGTATGACCATTCTTATGTTCTTGTGTTGAACAGCACAGGTGCCAGTACAGATCCTTGGGGGGATGCCACTATTTACCTCTCCCCATTGTGAAATTGTCCATTTATTTCTAACCTTTGTTGCCTATCTTTTAACCAGTTACTGATCCACGAGGGGACTTTTCACTCTTATTCCATGGCTGGTTTGTTTGCTTAACAGCCTTTGTTGAGGGAACTTGTCAAAGGCTTTCAGAAAGTCTAAAAACACTATAGTTGTGACCTGTTTGAAAATTTGTCTCATATATGTAAATTTATATATTACAGATAAATTTAATGCAAAATAAACGTGATCATTAGTTTTTCCTTTACTATCCTGATGAGATTGAGCCTGTGTTTTCCCAACAACAGCTGGTAGATGCCATAATTCACAGTTTGGGAGATAAATGGGAAGGGAATTGATTTTTAAATATTTTATTTTAAATTAAAATATTGGTAATATTTAAGTGTAAGTATATAAGGACCGATTATCCTGTCACTTACACATGTGTAAATCAGGAATAAAGTCAGTGGAGTTACATTGTTGTATAACTGAAAGGAGAACTAGGCATCTGTTCCAGATATGGAATTTGTATTAGCTTCTGTTGGAGTTTCATCTGCAGAATGACAGCAGAATCAAGTCCCTACTGGTTTGGGATCCTAAATATTTTAAATACATTGTTCTCATCAAAACTGTGCTGAACTTTAAGAGATGTCTGTGTAATTTTAACATTCACTTTTGAGAAGGATTTTGCCTAGAAATTGTATTAAGGCTATAGATCAAGTTTTGGAAGAGGAGCAAAAGTTGCTCTCAGACTTTGGTGTTCAACACCCAGCTATTTTTTTATTTTTTTTTGCAGGTGACTAAATGTACAAAATGAGCTTTCTGAATGAAATCATCATTCTCTCTCTTTTGTAGTATTTCTCATTTAAAAGAAAAAAAATGTATTGCACAACAAAATCTAATCTCTTTCTCTTTTTTCAGATTTAGATGACCATGCACCCCAATGTAATTGTACAACAACTCTCTGTTCGATATTTTCTCAAGGAATGTATTACCTGTATCCCTTCAACATAGAGTATCATATTTTAGCATCCACAATGCTCTACGTTCTGTGGAAGAATATTGGACGCAAAGTAGACCACCACCACCAACACAAAATACAGTTCAAGTTTCATGGCATAACAGTAGGCACAATTTTTGGACTAATTGTGCTGATTAGCACAATAGCAATTGTCGTTGTGTATTTAATTCAGATAGGACGTTCAAAAATCAAGAGTGAGTTAGCACTTACTATGTTTTACTTATATGCAATCTCCGTACTGACTCTTATGTGTGTAGCTGGAATTGTTGGCCTTCTAATTTACAGACTAGAAGAAAGATCAATGGATAATTCAAAAAGTCCTGCCAGGAAACTTGATGCAGAGCTATTAATTGGCACAGCTTCAGGTTCCTGGCTCCTCTCTTGGGGTTCTATCCTAGCGACTATCTGTGCCCAGACCCATCTGAAATACACATGGTACAATCTGCCTTATTCCATCCTGGTTATTATTGAGAAATATATTCAGAACCTCTTTATCATTGAGTCCATACATCATGAACAGGAAAAGGTGAATGATGACATTAAAACTCTTCGAATAGTAACTGTATCCGGTGGGAGCACTATGTCACTTACCCCATCATACAAAGAAATTTACAATGGAGCAGCTGATATAGACAATAAAAAGTTTCCATACGTGTTCAGTGAGAATATCTACATGAGAGAAAGAAGTGGTGGTGATGGTTTTGATGAAGTCAGGAGTCAAGCTGCCAGTCCAGTCACACCCTCAGCCTCAGATTTCTCACTCTACAGTCGAAACTCAGTTAACAATAAGAGGAGAATCCTGAAGAACATTTCAGCATTTTTATTCCTGTGTAATCTTTCGGTAAGATATTTTGAATGTAATTCACAAAATTAATACCAGAAAGTTCCCCAAAACCACCAAGGCTGAGAAGAATATTAAAGTTACTCAGTTTTACTCTTTATAATAAGTAAATTTTAGTACTTGTGGAAGGAGGTGGATTGACTGCAGCACTGAGGAATGTTATTCCCCAGTGGTGCAGTCAATGGAATAAGCATGGGAGAATGTAGAAATGGAATAGGCATGGGAGAAGGTATTTAAACCTTGGAGACTAAACTCTGTTTATCCACATTACAGAAATGGCACAGGCTGTGATCCCTGAAACTCTGCTCTGTCAGCATGCCCCCAAAACAATCTGGAGCACAGATCTTTACAGAGGAGAAAAGAGTAATTCAGTCTCCATCCTTGGTCCTTCTGTTGCGACTGCTAAGACAGTAATTAGTGACAGTTACAGTGTGGATAGTTGTCCAGTAGAAGACTTCCAACCATTTTATATTGGCTACTCAATAGTTGTCAGTCAATTTATTGTCTTTGTCAGACAGATATGAACATAAGAATGACCATATTGGGTTAGACCAAAGGTCCATCCAGCCCAATGTCCTGTCTTCCGACAGTGACCAATGCCAGGTACCTGAGAGGGAATAAACAGAATAGGAAATCATCAAGTGATCCATCCCCTGTCGCCCATTCCCAGGTTCTGGCAAACAGAGGCTAGGGCCACCATCTCTGCCCATCCTGGGTAATAGCCACTGAAGGACCTATCCTTCATAAATTTATCTAGTTCTTTTTGAACTCTGTTATGGTCTTGTCCTTCACATCATCCTCTGGCAAAGAATTCCACAGGTTGACCATGCATTGTGTGATATACAGTGGAGCCCCGCTATAACGCGACAGATGGGATCCATAAAATCCCATCGCACTAAATGCGGGGTCGCGTTATAGCGGGGCCCCACTCCCTGGCAGGCAGGGGGCTGCGCTTCTCTCCTGGCTGCCCAGCAGGGGAGAGAAACTGTGGCCCCGCGCCTGCCAGGGACAGAGAACTCTAAGGCTGCAGACTGCAGCCCCAGAGTTCTCTGTGGAAGCCGCTGCCAACCCGTCTGCCGGGGGTAGGGGACACCGGCGCCTGCAGCCCCGGAGTCCCTTGTCTGGGCAGGCGTGGGGGCAGCGGCTTCCAGAGAAGCCTGAGAGAAGCTGCGGCTCCACGCCTGCTGGGACTGGGGCTCTCCGAGCTGCCAGAGTCTCCCAGTCCTAGCAGGTGCGGGGCAGCGGCTTCCACAGGGAACTCCCAGGCTGCAGTCTGCAGCCCTGGAGTTCTCTGTCCCTGCAGGTGGGGGCCGCAGCTTCTCTCCCGTGCTGGGCAGAGGGGAGAGAAGCCGCAGCCCCCACCTGCAGTCCTGAGTTCTCTGTCCCTGGCAGGGGAGGGTGCAGCTTCTCTCCTTGCTGCCCAGCAGGGGAGAGAAGCCGTGGCCCCCTCGCCTACTGGGGACAGAGAACTCAGGACTTGGGAGCCACGGTATAACCGCGCTATAACCAAACTCGCGTTATAGCGGGGTGTGTTATACCGGGGCTCCACTGTACTTCCTTTTGTTTGTTTTAAATGTCCTGCCTATTAATTTCATTTGGTAATCCCTAGTTCCCGTGTTATGAGTAGGAGTAAATACCACTTCCTTATTTAATTTCTCCACACCAGTCATGATTTTATAGACCTCTGTCATATCTCCTCTTACTTGTCTCTTTTCCAAGGTGAAACGTCCCAATCTTATTAATCTCTCCTCTTATGGAAGCTGTTCCATGATTAGCTGTTCCTAATAATTTCTGTTGCCCTTTTCTGAACTTTTCACAATTCCAATATGTCTTTTTTTGAGATGGGGAGACCACATCCACACACAGTATTCAAGATGTGGGCAGACCTTGGATTTATATAGAGGCAAAATAATATTTTCTGTCTTATTATCTATCCCTTTCTTAATGTTTTTCAACGTTCTGTTTGCTTTTTTGACTGCTGCTGCACATTGAGTGGATGTTTTCAGAGAACTATCCACAGTGACTCCAAGATATTTCTTGAGTGCTAACAGCTAATTTAGACCCCATAATTTTGTATGTATAGTTGGGATTATGTTTTCCAATGTGCTTTGCTTTGCATTTATACTTTGAATTTCATCATCTATTTTGTTGCTTTGAAAAACATGCATAGCAAGATATTCTTGGAAATGGGTATCCCATAATAGGGGCTAAGACTCTAGGGCAGGTATGGGAAAACTATGGTTACTCAGTTTTGTGAGATTCTTTGATGGGGTGGGACTTGCCATTCCAGTGACCCCTGCTGGATGCCCCAGGGATCAGCTCTGCTAACAGTGTGACCTCTTCTGGTGGCATTTCACCACCATCACTTCTGCTCCAAGACCCATGTCTCTCCAAGGACTGCGATGTCCCTTCAGGACACAGCCCTCCGGCTATGCCACACTGTGTGCTTCCCCGTTCTGGGGGGATACTATCGCAGTCCCTCAGTCCAGCCACTTCCTCAGTGGTGAGTGGTGGACCCAGGACTATTCCAGGTCCTGACCTAGGGACCCTGTAGATGGCAGGGACATGCTGCGTCCCCTCCAACCTCTGTCTACTTCCCTAGGCCACTTCCCCGCAGCCCTTATCTCAGGGTCTCCGCATGCCAGTCTTGGCAGTCAGCCAGGAGCTCACTCTAACTCCCCTGATCCTGCCCAGCACTGCTCTAAGGTGCTAGCGTTCTTCCTCCTTCAAGGCATCCAGTTCTTCCTCCTTGATCACCAGGGAGCAACTGAATGCCTCCATGGTGAGCTGCTGTGGTGTTTTCCTCACCAAGGGATGCTAAATTTAATTATATTATGGTCACTATTACCAAGCAGCCCAGCTATATTCACCTCTTGGACCAGATGCGGTGTTCCACTTAGGACTAAATCAAGAATTGCCTCTCCTCTTTTGGGTTCCAGCTTCTCCAAGAAGCAGTAATTTAAAGCATCAAGAAACTTTATCTCTGTGTCCTGAGGTGACCTGTACCCAATCAACAGGGGACAGTTGAAATATCCCATGATTACTGAGTTTTTTATTTTTATAGTCTCTCTAACCTCCCTGAGCATTTTACAATCACTATCACCATTCCTCCTGCTATATTCTTATTATTCAAGTACGGATTCCATGGTACAATTTCGTTCAGTTTAGCTTTTACTTCATTTGATTCTATGCTTTCTTTCACATATAGTGCCATTCCTCACCAGCATGACCTACACTAGGTTCACACTAGGCTTAAGACCAGTTCAGTTGTCCATGTGATACCACCTGTGGGAATTTTTTTTGTAAAACTTCCCAGTGTAATATGGCCTAAAGGGTTTATTTATCTGTCAACTCAATAGACAAATGTAGCTCTCCTTAAAGTAACCATTAATTATGTACACACACTGAAGCAAGAATCCCTAGATGATAAGGGTTCATTTACTTGCTGTGGAATTGTTTTATAAAAGTCACTAAGGCCCCAGTTTTAAAGGTATTTAGACATTGCTCTGCTCAGCATTGCAAAGCCCAAGGGCAAAATTTGTAAATGTTAAATGGAACAACCCCTAAATAGCTTTACAATCTGGCCCTAAAAACTGACAGTACTTTCCAGCAATCTTGCTATGGAACTATGCAATATACATTATACTGTAAGTGCAACACAGTCTTGCATTACAAGCCATCTCTTAATGTATTATATGGGATAGGAACTCAGGCCAAATCTATTAGCTTAAGCAGGACAGAAGGCCTGATTCTCTGCTAGCTTACACTGTAATAAACCAGGAGGTACCTGCTGAAATACGTTTGAATGGAGAATTGGGCTTAGCGATCTTTGACACCAAATGATGTTGGTTCATTCAGTACAGAAGGAATGAGTATGTCATACCACAGTCACAATTGGCAAACATCACTTGATGAAGATGATGATGATTGATACAATCTTGTTTTCTTTCCATGCAGCTTTGGATTCCACCAGCATTTGGTTGCCGCCCAGAGTATGACAATGGACTGGAAGAAATAGTGTTTGGCTTTGAACCCTGGATAATTGTTGTTAACCTTGTAATGCCTTTTTCTATTTTCTATCGTATGCATTCAGCTGCCTCACTCTTTGAGGTCAATTGCAAAACATAATCTATAAACAGTCTCAGTTAACAATTGACTGAATAAATTAAAGGGTGAAAGAATGAATATACCAGCAGCTGTTTGATATTAATAGGTTCTGCAACTATTTTAATAAATAAGACTATAGCTAATAGAACTTAATATTCAATATCATTCATTCCCTCATATTTTATTGTACATTTTTGACAGACTTTTCAATATTATTGTAGAATAAAGTTAACCAAAATGTGTCTGAATCTTTTGCTGTCTAAATCATCTGAGGCTCAACATGTGGAAACAAGATATATTCTCGGTGTTATTTGTACTGATGGAGTTCTCCTTTGAATGTTGCCTCTGGATGGGATTTTTGAAAAATTAGGAGAAAAGATCCGATTGACTTTCCATCAGATTTACGGCTCCTAAATTACTTAGGCACCTTTGAAAATTTCACCCTCATTTTTTAGCAAAATGTTTTATAATGTAAACTGGAAACATAATCTGTTATTTGGGGGGAGGGGGGAATTCTGTTTAATTTTTGGACTGAAGAAAAATAATGTTATTTTCCTGAGTATACTGTATGAAAGTACAGACACTGTACAGATTTAGATATGGTACTGTATATAATTCCTTATCAGTTAAACATGATTTTATTCATGAACCCCCATTGTTTTATACTTACTATATGAAATAACTAATTAATAAACTTAAGTTCTTTAGTTGTTCAGCTTGGTTTCCAGATCTTTGAAACTGTTTGAGGGGAAAGCTAGTCTTGTAGTTTATGTTCACCTCCAACTGACCTGTGTTTTAATCCTAGCACTGCCACAAACTTTCCATGTGACTTTGGAGAAGTTTCTTGGTTTCTCTGTACCTCATTTCTCCAGTTTGTAAAATGAGGATAATAATATCTATTTATCTTACACTGGTGCCATGAGTCTTAGCTAATAAAGCCCATGAAGCTTGGTAGGATCCTTGGGTGGAAGATCACACAGAAGTACAAAAGTACAATTGTTATTTTTCATAAGATACTATAACCATGAATATGTGGTGTCAGGAACATAGGGACTGCTATACTGAACCAGATTAGTGATCTAGTGGTTTCTCACAATGGCCAGTACCAAATGCTTCTGGGGAAGCAGCAAAAAACTTGCCATATACCATTGTGGAATAACCTATCCACAAGGAAAGGAGTAACAGGGATAAATATTGTTTACTCCCACCCTGCCTTTTACTGTGAAGTGTACTGGTTTTTCAAGTTCCTTTATACCACACCAACTGCCCGGGCATAAGTACTTTTAGGGCTGGACAAAGTTCCTTACAGTGAGAGGCTTAGGGAGCCCAATCTGTTTATTTTATGAAAAGGAAGATCAAAAGGTGACTTGATTACAGTGTGTGAGTACCGGCACAGGGAGAAAATAACAAGGACTAAGGCACCCTTTAATCTGGCAGAGAAAGGAATAATAAGAACCAGTGTCTGGAAGTTGAAGCCAGAGAGACTTCAGTTAGAAACTAGGGACAAACATTTAACGCTGATGGTCATTAACTACTGGAAAAAGCTACCAGGGAAGGATTACAGTTGTCTGCTTAACTTCAACTGATAAAAACAACAATGCTGCCTGCACACCACTAGATGGTGATCTTACACCAATACTAATAATTGAAGTCCTGACAAAGCAGGAATAATGCAGTAAATTTAAATGATTAGATTTAAGGAGCACCATATCCCAATTACGTTGGTTTTATTCTGTGAAATATTAGATGAGCGGGTGGAATTCCATGTAGCTGATCTACTGCACTTTTTGGGTGGATTTACAAAAGTCTTAGGCACCTAACTGCCACTTTTGGTGCCTAAATCCCAGAATCAGCCCCCACTGGATTTTACAAAAATCTCTGCTAAGCTGTCCCAAACCCTGTAGACACCTAAACTCACTGAGCACCTAAAGTTTCCTAGGTGTCTATGTTTCTATTTCTGAGTACAGAAGAGTTAGGGAGTTGCTGCCCTGTACCATGTGTCCGGATGCCCAAAACAATTTCCTAAAAGGGGAAGATAGACATTCATCTGCCTGACCCTCCTATGGGGCCTGCACCTGACCCCGTCCCCAGCCTCAGCACGGATCTGTACCCAGCCAGAGACCTGGTTGCTGTCCCCCAACATGGCCTCGCTCAGGGGTGGGCAAACTACGGCCCTCTCTCCCAGAGCCTCAGCATGCCACGCGGGCAGCGCTCTGGACTGCCACTCCTGGGCAGCACTGCAAGGGTTTGGCTGGCTCTGGCAGGCCTGAGCTCCTGCCGCTCTGAGCGGCATGTTAAGGGAATGGGGCTGCCAGCTCCGGCATGCCATGTGGCCTCCAGACACACTGCTCAAGCGGCATGGTAAGGGGCCTGGGGAGTTGGATAAGGGGCAGGGAGTCCCGGGGGGACAGTCAGGTGACAGGGAGAAGGGGGTGGTTGGATGGTGTGGAGGTTTGGCGGGGGCACTCAGGATGGGGAACGGGGTGGGGTTTGATAGGGCATGGGAGTCCGAGGGTCTGTCAGGAGGTGATGGGGGTGGATAGGAGTCGGGACAGTCAGGGGACAAGGAGCAGAGAGGGCTTAGATAGAAGGATGGTGTCCCGGGGGGTGGTTGGGGTGGGGGGGTCTCAGGAGGGGGTGGTCAGGTGTCAAGGAGCAGGGGAGGTTGGATGGGTCAGGGATACTGAGGGGGGCAGTTGGGGGCAGGAAGTGAGTGGGTGTCAGATAGTGGGCAGGTCCAGGCTGTTTGGGGAGGCACAGCCTTCCCTACCCAGCCCTCCATTCAGTTTTGGAACCCCGATGTGGCCCTTGGACCAAAAAGTTTGCCCATCCCTGGCCTAGCTGTAGTTCAGCTCGCAGTACCACCCCCAGCCTTGGCCCCTGCTTGTGGCTTCGTTCGTGGCCCAGGGCTGAGGCTGAGAGTGGAGCTGCACCCAGACGTGGCCCCGGCTGCCAGCCCCCACTAATAGTGATCTGACTGTGGCTTCACTCCTGCCCCCAGCCTCGACCCCTGGCCGCGGTTCTGTCCCTGGCCCCGGCCCTGGCCCCAGACTCACCCCCAGCTGCGACCCTTGCTTTGGCCTCCTCCTGGAGCCATGGCCCCATTCCTGGCCCTGGCTCCAAGGGAGGGGACACAGAGAGGGGAAAAAGGGGGGCGGAGACCACTGTCCTATTGGAAAGGTCTGACATCTTTACAAAGTCCTGCAGTGAATCACCATGACAATGCACTTCACTATTCTGTTGCAAAAATAAGGGGCTAGACCGTGATCACCTTTCCTCACCTTACATGGAACTTCACTCCATAAGTAGCCACACTGAGTTCTATGGGGCTCTATCTGGAGTAACGTACTATTCAACATGACTAAAGGTATCAAGAATCTGACTTGAAGTGAAGGGTCCTCTATAGTTAGCGTTCCCTTTTAAAAGACTTCTCCCTTGGATTCATTCTGTTTGTTTTGTAATCTTCTGTCTTTGTTTCTAATCAGATGTGTTATCTGACATCTGCCCTGTTCAATCATATTGTCTAGATGACACTGAAACCAAGACAATGCTATTATATTAACTAAAATAACAAAGTCTGGATTACCTCTCGCAGGATATCAATAGCTTCTACTGAAGGCAATGCGAATTTCTTGTATCAGCAAATAAACTTTCTTCCCAGCATTCCTGGTGTCACACTATTATTAACCTCAGACCATGCAGGGAGAATATGCCAAAAGTTTACATAACTTATTGAAATTATTCCAATTTAGATATAGTACATATTATACTCACCAACATATTTCTCTCCTACTTTCATTCTTATGGGCAAACATACTCACTCATTTCTATATACTATTGTAAGTACAGTTAAAAGTCACCGGAAAGATAATAACCCAGGGGTACATTCCCCTCTCAGAGCAAATATAACTTCCATTAATTTAATGGGAGGTAGGCAGCACATTTATAGAAGACTGTACCCTTAGGCATCTATTTGAACAAATGCTGTGCTGACAAGGTAAAGGAATAACTCCGTTAGCACTTATCTTCCCCAGGCTAATATTTCAGTCCTGAAGTAAAGAGCTTTGCAGCAACTCTCTGAGCTCTTAACCAAGGAATCCTTATACATTTTTGAAAATGTTACCTAATATTTCAGGGATGAGTGAGCAAACATAGTTTACAAAATCCAAAACTAAACAATATTTTCCAACTTTGTCAGGATCATCTGGAGCAAGTTTATATACTGTTAATATAAGAATACTTATTAACAATTTACTAGTCATCTTCCTGGGCCTTGCTGAACTTTAATAAATCAGATTGAAATATTTGGTCCATTCTCTCCCATTTCTTCACAGTCTCTTGGACAGTTTTTAGAAGACTCTAAAATTAGAAGGCAATTATCAGCTTTTAATGGGCTTCATAAAAAAGTTCAGAAAACTATAACAATGCAATTGTTTGTTTGTTTTTTGTTCTTCAGTATGGGGTTCCAATATGGAAGAACCTGGAAGATGCTGTTTAGAAATATTTAGAGATACCTGGCATTGTAGGATGTCCAGCCTTGTAGATATTTTCAAAGGTTTGTTGAAAAACATTTTTTTCAGTGGGAAGTCTTAAAGAGAGAGGGAGAAAGGGAGAAAAAAAGTGCTTTTAAAGCTAAAAGATTCCGTTATTTACCCTACAAAGTAAAATGTTTTAAAAAATCTGAAACTTGACAGAGGCTCCTATTCAAAATAGTACTTAAGCATGTGTTTAAGAGCTCTGCTGAATAGGCTGCTTTTCTGAACCATGGGCTTAGACTCAGAGTATAAAATCATACTGGACTTTGATTGTGAACTGTTAATGGGATTCATGATCCTGAATCCTGCAAGCACTTTTAAAAATCCCCCCACTCCTGGCCTTATTTATTATTTTAGAAAAAATGTTGCTGGAGAAAAGGTGAGGTTTGAAATGTGCTTTGAAAATGGTCATTCTGTTAGACACATGGGGTTGCTATTCCTGATAGTGGGGTAACATAAGGGAAGTGTCTGCAAGAGTTCAGTTTACACTATAACTTTGAACTGAGTTTGTAACTAATTAGCAGAATGGATGGCTCTGTGCATAGTCTGTATTCACACAAAAAAATGGCTAATAGTCTACTAATAACTGTGACAGCTCACCATGCTTTTCCCTTGCTAATAGTTAAGATCAGTGGATGATTGTCTTACTCCAGCTTGTTCAGCATGTTGCTATTCTGCTTTATGGATGCGACCCCCTATGATAAAGTGTACTCTCCCTCTTCCCCTCCCCTCCCCTCCACCAGCTGAATGAGGCCAAGTGGGACCAATCAGACAATTAAGCAGCAAATAGGGGAGAGTTCAGGCTAGGAAGAGATAACTAATTGGAAGCAAGCTCACCTGTGAGGGAACAAGTAGGGGCTTACACGAAGCCAAGACCGGCAGTTATTCTCCCTGAGGGAAGGAGGGATAGGACTCCCTGGGACATAGCAGAAAGGGGTCTTAGTAGGAAGAGAAGAATCAGTCCATAGATAAGAACAGTCAGGTTAGGGAAATTGCAGACCTTGATTGGTTGGTAAAGGGCCCTGGACTGAACTGAGCCCAGAGTAGAGGATAGGCCTAGGTACCCCTACTATCTGCTGTAAGGTGGTGCTGTTTGAGGGCAGTGCAAGAGTGATAGTGTCAGAGAAGTGGTCATGAGGACTGCCTGATGCTACTTGAACAGAAGAGACTTTGAAGGACTTTACCCTGGAAGGGGAAGCTACTTAGTGACCTGGCTGGAGGGCTGAGTCACAAAGAGGGGCTGCAGTTTGAGTGAGAGGTTTAGAAAGTGACAAAATGCAACTGCAGGATGTGGTCTCAGTCAGGCAGAGCTAATTCCCAGAGCCACCAGGAGGAGGTGCTGTCAAGTGGTGAGTAGGAAGCCCCATCTATTTCTCCCCTCCCCACTCACACCCCCTAACCATGTCTGTAGCCAGTTTAGTGGGTTCTGCACCATCTGAGGCCTGTGTGTGGCAGGACATTTCAAAGTGCATGTCCTTAGTGCTGCTGGTACCATGCTGTATGGTAGGATGGGAAACTGTCCTCTACTGAGGCCATAGCTGAGTGAGACACCCCCTCTTCCCCCAAACCATGATATTTGTTTAAACATCATGAGATAGTCTTAAAGTAATCCATAGTTATACTTACAATAAAAAAAAAAGTAATCCATAGTTATACTTTATCTGCTACTTTGTTTCTGAGCACTGAGTTAATACCTTCAAGCTGCCTCCTGCAACTCTGAGATCTAGAGTTGAAGTGGCAGCTGAGATTCTGGTGCAATCACGTGGTTAACTAGGAACTGGGGATTTAAGCAAACCCTAAATATAGGGAGACTCATGATAAGTTAGCAGCACTGGTGAGTGTCACAACCCGGCTACAGAATCCTGGTGTACTTGCAGGGTAGCTGGGCCCAGCTGAGGGAAAGAAAAAGACCTCTGGTATTTGAGGACCATGGGGAACAGGCTGGGGAACAGAAAGAGATTAGGTTAATGGATCTCTTGTAAACATCAGATCCCTTATTTTATAAATATGTCCCATTTTAAATTTAGCTGTGTGGCAATAATAGTAAGATCAAGACTAATGAACATTCCCTCCATAAAGCTTGAGCATATTATATGATAAAGCAGCTAAACAACGGTGCAGACAAATGACAACAGGTTTTCTTATCATGACTAATCAGACTAGAGATAATCAAAATGAACATCTGCCCTTGGATCACTTACATGCTAGAATTGCTTCAAGGATCATGGCCTTATTTATAAATGCATGAATAAAACAAAATCTTGATTTGTATGTTAAAGCAGCTGTGATTGTCACAAGTAAACTCTCTTTTTTAAAAAAAAAAGTTTTAAAGTCTACTGAACACAAAGCCTAAATAGGATTGAAAGTAATGGCAAAGTTCCCATTGACAGGACTAGTTCCTTATTTTTCCATCTGGCATGTCATTTTGTTGTAAAATGATTCCCTGCTTCTCCCAATTACTCTAGTTTGGCTTAAGCATTCCAGAGGTAGCTGCAACATTTGTTTAAATCTTAATACTTTCCTCTTCCCACAGTACTGCATCTTCCTAGCTTGTTAGGAAAACACTGAGTTTTCATTCTTATATCAAGTGCCCCTTAGTAGGTCTCAATTTATATATGACTTCTCCCAGCAGGGAACAGCTCATAATTCAGAACTAGTGGTAGATTATTATATAAAGATGGGTGTGATAGGTAAGGGGCCACCAAAGAATAGGAACATATTTCAGGAAAAAAGATAAATTGGCCTCCCTGTCCTTAACTCACAACAAATACAAATCCCTGTCTTCATGCAATTCTTCATATCAAAAATAGTACAAAGAAATTGGCACTACGTGGTTATCTTCAGAAGAATCACCCATAGAAGGTCATTTCAGTAAAATTTGGATCTACTGTAAATGGAAACACTTATAAATGGATTAACTCATTCCAGTAAGAACTTTATCACCACCTTAAAGGAAAATGGAGTGAAAAATTACTCATGTCCTCACAAGTAAAGAAAGGGACTAGGAATCTGTCAGTACATGAGATGCCTCTAGTTTCTTAGCACCCTATTTTGTTCCATGATAAAATACTCATTACTAGAGTCCAGACTATTGGTATAAAATACCGTAGTTACCTTCCAGGGGACTGTTAAAACATTTTGTACATTTGCTATAAAATATGTAATCCCTGGAGCAATATCTTCAAAGGCTCTTCAGTTCTGAACATACATACAGCAATCACCAAGTCTGGGTATTAGGAGTGAAATCCTGGCCCCACTGAAAGCAATAGCAAAAATCTTATTGATTTTAATAGGACTAGGATTTCACAATAACTCTATGGGACAAGCTAATATATCCAATGAAGTCAAAAATGGCTTGCAGCACTTTCATTCTGTTAGCCAAAAGAGTCATTCTATGAAATGGAGAACTGCTGCATCTCCTTCTGATGCACACTGGCTGAGTAAATTATCCACAATGGTGTAGATGGAAACATGGGGGGGGGATGAGAGGGGGCAGGAAAAGGAATGACAATAGCTTGGGGCATTCTCCGGAATTCCACTTTCATAACCACTAGATGTTCCCCCTCTCAGAATCCTTAATTCTCAAACAAAGTTTCTTTGATCATTATTTCAAAAGCCTTTCCTGGTATAAGTGAGATCAGGGTCGGGTACCCAGGCCTCAATACAGCAGAACATTTAAGCACATGACTTTAATGGGACTACTTGTGCTTAAAATTAGACAGGGGCTTAAGTACTTTGCTAAACTGTGGCATGGGATTATTTACTGAGTATAGATTGACTGATTAAGAACAGGTTTGTATGAAAACCACTAGATGGGGATATTACACTAACAAAAATAGTAAGAGTTGGTGGGACAGAACAGATATAGCTAATAGATTAAGTGATTCAAGGAGGATATGTGCCTTCTGTATTCTGTCAAGTAATAAATGTGTATTAAAACTCTTTGGTATGACTATCACAATACAGTAACCTTTGTTTTGCTAAAAATCAGTGTTGAAACACTATCCTCTCTAGTCATAAATATTTGTCCATGAAGCTAAGATAAAATTCCTGAACTGACAAGCAGTTATTTTCAACCAATAAGTATGACAAAGTAGCTGTAAATTTTTCTGGATCAAAAGAATGTTAAGAATTGGGCAGCATTACTATATCTAATTGCTGCAATCAGGAGAGACTGTTTAACAAAGGATGACTTCACAAATGTCAGATGTTTTGATCAGCAGTTCCCGCCTTAGCTGAGTGCAGCTACACAATATTTGCATTGACAGTGACTAAGTTTTATTTACGTGTTTTTCATTTTCTCATCTAAGACAATTTGGTTTTTCAGATCAATATTGTTTAATATTAGATGGAAAATTGGTTCATATACAGTTATTACTATTCAATGTCCCTAGGTAAAATAGCATGGGCGAGCTTTGGTTCTTTTTAAAGAATGTCTTGGGAAAAATCAACATTTTAGAGTCTACTAAGAGCCTAATTTTTCCATCTACTCTACTGACTTATGCAGTGGCCCACCTCTTCTGTGATCTTTCCTCTGTGAGATATGGGGGCATTCCCTATGCTAAAGGGAGTGCAAGAATTGCAAGTGTAACCCTTCTGCCCATCAGAGTTGGCAGCAACAAGGGCTGGGTTCCATTCCAATAGCACAATACAAAACCGGCTCGAGCCCCCACGCAGTGACCTGGGACAACCATATACCACCCCTCTGGGCATCTGTAAGAGACAATACTTCCCCTCTCGCAAGCACAGAGTCTGAGTGTACCAAAAGCCTTTTAATAACAGAGAGAAACAATGTGGCATTAGAGTGGGGAAACACCACAAAGAGGATTAATAAAACAAACCATGAACCAGAAGCTCCGCTTCCAGCAAATAGGCTGCGTCCTTCCCTTTGGCTCTTGAGTCCCACAACCCCAAAAATCAACCAATAGTCCCAAAAGTCCAACAGCCCAAGAGTTTCTGTTCCTGGTCAGTGCAGAGTTCAAAAGTCAACCTGCAGAGTCTTACTTCCCAGGCTGGGTGGAAATGGAGGGTAGGGCAAGGGGCACCTTACGTGGTCCGAGGCCAACTGCGCCGCCTCTCTGTGGGGTTCCACTGCAGCCCTCACCGTAAGCCGCTCTGCTCTGCCGGCTGTCCCACGAACTGTTCTGCTCTGCCAGTCAATCCGCTAGCCATCCTGCTAGCCAACACTCGAACTGCTCTGCGGTGCTAGTCACTCCGCCCACAGCACAAACTGCTCCACTGGCTGCCCTGCCAGCTGACACCCGAACTGCTCTGCTGCCCCAGCCACTCTGCCATTCGCATGAACTGCACCCAGGAACTGCTTTGCTGGCCACACAAACTGCTTAGAGCCACTAACATGCCTTTAGCATGCCCCCACCCTTAACACAGTGCTCAGCGGTTTCAGCTCTCACATGATGTCAGCTTTTAGTAGGGAGGGGCTGTAGTACAGGTACACCAACAGACCCAACATGAATTTAGCTAAGCACGCTGAATCTAGACTCCTAAAGAAACTAATGTTAAAAAAATGAAAACATACACAAGTTTAGAAGTAAGGTGCTGGACATCTGGAGTCAGGCTGGGGTTATGGGCGATTGTATGTAAAAGCTTCAGGGTTTTCAAAGTACATGCATATTTCATATCCAGCACAGATCCAGATTGGGGTGTGGGAGTTTTTGAAAGCGTTAGTGTATAGGTGCGTTCGGGTACGCCACCCATGGTGTGTAGCGAGAGTCCAAGTCCGTGGCGGTGCAGGCGATAAGTATATGGGTGGGGTGCGTCCCTCTGTTTGTCAGGAAAGGTGGGGTGGGTTGCTTCCCTGGCCGGTGGTCTCGGCTACTCGACCTGATACTGACGATGTCCTGTGATGTGTTCAGTGTATATGTCCCTGGACCACCTGATGGTGTCAGACACCATGAGCCGTCTCATGAGCCGGGCATAGCACTGTCCAACTCTGCACGCTCTCAGTACTGGCTCATTCTGGGGGTCCCATGCACCCAGGGCTCCTACGATCAGGGCGTGGAGCTGCACCTCGTAGCCCTGAGCTCTCAGGGAGTCGGCCAGCAGGGTGTATTTCAGCAACTTCCGTGCTCGGGCCTCGTGGAAGGCCTGTGACTGGTTTTCGAATGGCACCGTGAAGTCTACTATGAGGACCTTCATGTTAGCACTAACATTCCACAGTGGAGAGACAAGGGGCAATGGGCCCTACAAGGGCATCATCAACAACTATAGGAACCTACCCATGGCCTTTCTTAACTGGAGAGTGTTCAGAAACGCCTGGCCCTTGCCCAGTGAGTGCTATCTAGATGATGGCGAGTCCCTCCATCATAACAAGAGCCAAGTACATGTCCATAGTCCTTCATTCACATAATCAGGGTAACATCACTTTATCATTGCTGCCCCAATAACACAGAAACTGGGGCTCCCACATCAGCTGAAGTGGCCATGTGGGCTGCTGTGAGCTCAGGCTAGGTGTGGTGGGTGTGCCTATGCAAATTGATCAGCCTCCAAGTTATTTTCCACAACTCACTGCGATTCCCATAATTCACCACCAGATGTCAGAATAGATCTCATTCCTGACACTGCTTACACAAGTATATCTGGAGAGTGTCTCTGTGTGTACACAAGGGGCTTGCACATCCAGTCACCTTGTTCAGTGAAATGCCCCAGGCAGCATCTATGGTACTCAAGTGGATATTTATAACCCAGAATAAATATGCTAACGCTATTTGGTGATGGCCAAGTGTATATGCATTAGTTCTCCGTTAACACTTTAGCTCAATCAGACCCTGCCTCTGGGGGAAGGAGGTGGGAGGAGTCCAGAAAGTTATGATGCGTCCATCTTTTAAAAAAATAATTTGGCTTGCTTCCTACTAGCAGTACAGTTTGGCCAATGTACATGGCAGAGGGGCATTGCTGGCACATGATGGCAAATATCAATGCCCCTCTGCCATGTACATTTGCATACAGACTGTCTTGTCTGGCCAAATAATAAATGGACACAAATCTGACATGAGGAATCATACCATTCAGAGACCAGTAAGAGAATACTTCAACCTCCCTGATCATTCAGTAACAGACTTGGTGTCAATTTTAAAACAGAAAAACTTCAGAAACAGACTCCAATGAGAAGCTGCTGAACTGGAATTAATTTGCAAATTGGATACCATTAACTTAGGTTAAATGGAGACTGGGAATGGCTGGGTCATTACACAAATTGAATCTATTTCCCCATGTTAAGTATCCTCACACCTTCTTGTCAACTGTCTGATATAGTTCTTCCTGATTATCACTGCAAAAGGTTTTTCTTTTCTCCTGCCGATAATAGCTAATCTAAATTAAATAGCCTCTTAGAATTGATATGGCAACTTCCCTCTCTTCATTTCCTGTGTGTATATATACATCTTACTTCTGTGTGTTCCATTCTATGCATCTGATGAAGTGGACTACAGCTTATGCTGAAATGAATTTGTTAGTCCCTAAGGTGCCACGAGTACTCCTGTTCTTTTTATGGATACAGACTAACACAGCTGCTATTCTGAAACCTATCTTATCTCAAAGAGCTTGTTGCATGAGCCTTCCAGTATCTGATAACAGACCACAACTGTGAGCATCCTGCTGTTGCAGCTCTGTGATCTGCTGGAACAGTGGTGTCCAATACATTTGCCATTAGCCACATGTGGCAAATAGGCTGTTGAAAAGAGAAATGGACTTGTGCTTCCTTTTTTATATCTTATGATTTCCAGAGGCTTCCTGAAGTATTATTTGTTTTTTCTTTTTCTGAGGTATTTTGTTTTTTATATTTCAGAAATATCAGGTATATTTAGTGTGGTCTCTCCTGTTCTTACTGGAGAACTGATTGGGAGTTTTGTCAGCTTTTAAGTGACATAGATATTGAATCTTGAACAGATTTTATTTTTCTTCCAATTGTTTAAAAAGTTTTGGTGCACCTATTTATTTTTTACAACTGTCTGAATAAAAAAACCCCTTACCTCTTAAGTCAAGCCTCTGATCCTCCAAAAACTTATAGGCTTGACTCCCCCAAGTGAATGGGGAATTCATTGAGACTAGATTGTTAAACTCATGCTCACACTTTTTGCAGAATTAGAGCCTAAGACAGAAAAGTAAGGGACTCTGCGGAAAACTCAGATAGAATCGGATTTCATTTGCTATGTTGCTTGGATGTTATAAACTGAAGTCCTCCAGTTGTCAACTGAGTCTTCAGGGGAGATGAGGTATAGAAGGCTGGAGTTAATATAAAACAATTTTAAAGCTTTTAGTCCTCAAGGTGAAGCAAAAACAACTTCAAAAACTTTTTTATTGTGGGCTATCATTATATATGAGGGTGCCTTGGGTACCTAGTTAGGCTGAAAGTAAATTTGATTTTGCCAAATGTGTTACAAAGAGCTACTTGAGCCTGTAATGCTATTTCTTGTAATAATCATATTAGGAAGGATCAAGCGCTAGTATAATGCACACCCCTTCTGGGGGTGGTGTTGTGTTCTGTCCTATCTAGTGCTACTGCGACTGCTTAGAGAGAGATTAAGGACTTTGTTCTATAGCCTTATTTAACAGTCAGTTGGCTTTTAGCTCATATGGTAGAGACTCGTGCACTAAGCTCTAAAGGTTCGGTCTTAGCCCCCCTGGTGTTACATTAGGTTGTTGTGAAATGTATTGGGGGAGGGGAGGGAGAGGGAGTAGGTGACATTTGTAATGCTTTCCTCACCAGAACCACACCCTTAGGAAGTTGTGATCGAGGGGTTTTTTAAATAAACATTTCCCCCCCAAAAGCACCAATTTAGTAGTCCCCGGGTGCTGGTGGATCTAGCCCAGAGGTTGGCAATCTTTCAATGGTGATCCTTTCAGAGGTGGTATGCAGAGTCTTCATTTATTCAGTTAAATTTAAGGGTTTGCATGCCAGTCCGGAAGGGGAGGGACTGAGGGGGGTCAGTCTGCCCTTGCTTTGGGGTTTCCCCTGCAGGCTCCTGCCAGCCGGGGTCTCAGCCCGCTGCCAGCCTAGGTGAAGGAAACCCAGGCTAGCAGCGGGAGCTGAGTGCGGCAGGTGGCAGGACCCTGGCTGGCAAGGGGCCAGCAGGGGAAACCCTAAAGCGGGGGCAGCCTGAGCCCTCGGCCGCGTGCCAGAGAAAATGGGCTCGCATGCCAAAGGTGGCACGCCCTACCCTAGGTTGCCGACCCCTGCTCTAGCCTTAGATATGGAAAAAGTCACTCCAGATTGACCAAAACATGTAGGAAACGATCTGCCCGCCATCTCTCTGTTAATTCAGACCGAACCCTAGATATTTTGGCCAATCTTCTCCGAGTGCCTATGCCTTGGATCTGGCCACATGGAGACCTGAAATACAGACCTATGCACAAGAGGGACTTCAAGGTAGCGTGCCACCAGTCACCCCCTTCTGTCTCTACCTCCGCTCTCCTCAACAGGGGCTCTAAGGCGGGTTTTCGTTTCACTTTTACCAACGTGGGCTTCCTAAAAACTGAAATCAGAGGCAGGAAAGAGGGTGAATCCCCCCAGCCCCGGCCCGGCTGTGTTTAACTTGTGCCGTGCGCGTGCGTTGGAAACAGTCACCGGATCTCCCGTAGACAGCTGCTTTCAGCCGTGCCGCTGAGCAGCCCTGGGCGAGGTGTGCCCGGAACGCGCCGCGCCGCGCCGCGCAAGTCCCGCTCCCGTGCGCCCACATCCCAGAGTTTGTCCCCATGTTGCTTGCGGAGCAGAGGTTCAGGACAGCGGCTCCCCGTGTATCTGGGCATGCTCGGCTCGGGGAGTGAAGGCGAGAGCAGCAGGAGCCCACACTCGAGCGGCAGCACCGGGAGCGGAGAGGGAGCCGCGCAGTCGCTCCGGAACTTACCCACCGCAGGGGGCGCAGCAAGAGCGCTGGGGTTAGACAAGCAGCAGCGACGGGCGCTGAGAGCAGGAGGCGGCTCCGCACTTGTTCAAGGGCGCGCTGAGAGCACTGGCACTGGCAGCAGTTTACGGGGTACCAAGCAGCGGAGGGGGGCAGGCAGCAGCTGGAGGGAGGCACTGGCAGCGCCCCGCGCTTGGCTGAGAGTCCGCGCAGCGCAGCGGTACCGCTCCGGTGCACCGGCTGCAGGAGAGGAGCCCAGCAGCAGCCCCAATGCTCCCTGAGCGCAGGCGGCGGACCGGGGGCAGCCGCCGCCGCGGAGCCCGTTGCTAGGAGGAGCGAGCCCGGCAGCGGTCCGCGGCGCGCTGGGGTGGCGGTGAGCGGCTGGCGGAGTGGGCGCCCCCGGGGGATCCAATGGGGCCAAGCGGCAGGCGCTCGGGAGCAGTGTTAGTGCAGCGCGCTGCCCTGGCCCCCGGGAGCAGGACCCAGCCATGCTCCAGTCTCCGGGGGAGAACCGGACTCTGCTCGCCCAGCCAATGCCGCTTTCGCTGCTGTTGCAGCAGCCCGGGCCGCCTGCAGTGGGCGCTGGGGAGGGAGCAGGGGAGCCGCCCGTGGCTCCGGGTCCGGCGCAGATAGTGGCTGGCAGCCTGTTGTCCCTGCTGATTCTTTGGACGCTGTTCGGCAACGTGCTGGTGTGTGTGGCCATCATCCGCTTCCGGCACCTGAGGAGCAAGGTCACCAACATCTTCATCGTGTCCTTGGCCGCCTCTGACCTCTTGGTGGCCCTGTTGGTGATGCCCTGGAAGGCAGTGGCGGAGGTGGCCGGCTACTGGCCCTTCGGGGCCTTCTGCAATGTCTGGGTGGCCTTTGATATCATGTGCTCCACCGCCTCCATTCTGAACCTCTGTGTGATCAGCATGGACAGGTACTGGGCCATCTCCAGCCCTTTCAGGTACGAGAGGAAGATGACGCAGAAAGTGGCTTTGGTGATGATCAGCGTGGCTTGGGCTTTGTCTGTCCTTATCTCCTTCATCCCTGTCCAGCTGAACTGGCACAAAGGCAGGGATGTTGATGGAGGTGGAGCTGGCACTACCTCAGCAGCAGCAGATGTTGGCACCACATGGGTGGAAGGGACTGGCACCACCTGGACAGTAGTATTGAGACCCTCTGAGGGGACCCCCAGCAGTAATGAGACTCTTGAGGAGCAGGCTGAGAGCTGTGATTCCAGCCTCAACAGGACCTACGCTATTTCCTCCTCGCTGATCAGCTTTTATATCCCCGTGGCCATCATGCTAGTCACCTACACGCGGATCTACCGCATTGCCCAAGTGCAGATCCGCAGGATTTCCTCCCTAGAGAGGGCAGCTGAGCACGCACAGAGCTGCCGGAGCAACCGCGTTGACTGCCACCACCACGCCAGCCTCAAGACTTCCATCAGAAAAGAGACCAAGGTCTTGAAGACCCTCTCAGTCATCATGGGAGTCTTTGTCTGCTGCTGGCTGCCCTTCTTCATCCTGAACTGCATAGTCCCCTTCTGTGAGAGCCCCCCTAACGATTCCCATGCTGGCCTTCCCTGTGTCAGCGAGACCACCTTTAATATTTTTGTATGGTTTGGCTGGGCGAACTCATCCCTCAATCCCATCATCTATGCTTTCAATGCTGACTTCAGGAAGGTTTTCTCCAACCTCCTAGGGTGCAGTGAGTTTTGCTCTAGCACTCCAGTGGAGACAGTCAATATAAGCAATGAACTCATCTCCTACAATCAAGACACCCTTTTCCATAAGGAAATAGTGACTGCTTATGTCAACATGATCCCGAATGTTGTTGATTGTGAGGATGATCCTTTCGACAGGATGTCCCAGATCTCCCCAGACCATGAGATTGCCACCGACTCTGTGTGTGAGCTGGACTGTGAGGGAGAGATCTCTCTAGACAAAATAACGCCTTTCACCCCAAATGGTTTACATTAAATTACATTGTGTCCTGTCGGCTTTTACTGGATTGTACAACAAATTACGAACACAGAATGAAAAGACTATTTGACTCTAAGCTGTAGTTTGGTCAGTCAATTCACTCCAACTGTGTCTAGCACTTTCAGGGTTTAGAAATTGCCACACAGAGTTGATAAATAAACTTAATTCAACATTCCCAAAACTGAAAGAGGACTAGGAAATCAGCTCTGGGCGTGATACTGGGATATGATTACAGTTAGTGTTTGTAAAAAGCTCTGAAGATGGAAAGTGCTCTCAAAGCATAAAGTATCATGACTTCTAAGATCAGGGACAGATGTAGCGACATGGTCACCAACAAGAAAAAATATTAGATTGTCTGTTCAATTCTTGGTTTTGTTTGAATTTTATGTGGAGCTAAGGGTTGGAGTGATGGTGAATTGGGTGATTATTTAAATAATTGTTTCTATTTCTTTCAAAACAGTTTCTCTGTAATTCATGTGTTTTCCTAGGCAGCATTATTGCCTTTGATATCCTTGCCTTGTCCTGAAGATGAAAATAAATGTTATTGATCAAAGGGTTACTTTTCCTTCATTAGCATGAAGATTTACATTGTGTAAACAAACTTTAGCATTTCTACTTGAATTATTAAAGTAACTTATTTCAAAAGCCAACTACAGTCTGTGTGGAAATAGGATGTTTGGGTTAAAGCAATGCCCACAGGAAAAACCTGATTTAAACTAGCTCTTTTTGATACTTCTGCTCAAAGCAAGATTGTTGCTTACAGTTTGTTCCCTTCTCATTGTCATTGATGTCCTTTATTAGTCATGATTTTCTGTAGCTAAAATATCAAATGTATATTTATAAAATATAAAAAATATTCTTAATTCTAAACCTGAATGGACTTTTAAGATGCTAACAGTGAGCAAATAATAACCTCCTTTGATAATGTTCACAAAACTGTATGTTTTCTATAGTAACTATTTTAGAAAATGATACCAATAATTAGTCATTCCCAGTGTTGCTACTAGGTTTTATAGCTGCAGGAAGCTCTTACAAATACCAAAATGCATGACAGTGCTGCTGCTGGATTTTAAACTGAAATCTCCTATGTTGCTGAATCTTTAATTCAAACTTTTAAAATGTTAAAGGTATTTAATGAGATTTAGGATTTAAAAGATTTAATGCAGGTTTAGAAAAACGTTACATTGAGGTGTTTTAAAGCAACTTTAATTCTGTTAACTCATTCCAAGTACAATGGACTGATATTTTTAGAATATATTAGAATAGTTAGGTATATTATTTTAGAAACATTCTAAAGCATTTCATCTCAGAAAATGGAAGTGAGTTATTACTTCCCAGGCAATTTATCAAAGAGAGCAAATCAAATATTAAAATATGATTTTAAGAGTTGGCTTTGTTTTATGAATAATGTTTGAGTTTTGTCTTTTAAACAGAGTGCCATTGCTCATTTGCTTAAAGTTAGAGCTTAAATAAGATTGAAATCAAATGATAAATGGCTTGATCCCATAGTCCTTATTCAGGCAGCACTTCCACTGAACACAGTAGGAATTTTGCTTAGCAAGGATTTAGTGATCAAACTTTTTTATGTATGCAATATTTTTGGTGTACTGTTTGACATTAACTAGTTATGTTTTTATTTTCTCCTTTGGTCACTGAGGGTGGATCTTCCTATTGCTTACAGGTCTCCGTTCATATCCTCTTCTGCCTGCCTTTGGATTAGGGTATTGTGGATCTAGTTTTGGAAAGTAATAGTCTCTTGTACATAGTCAGGGTCAACCAACCAGGTCCACCTTAGAGATCAAAGAATACAATCAAACAGGCTCTGTTTGCAAGATATTATTTACCCAGAGTAAAATTCACTTTCCCCGACTAAGTCAGAGTAACTGGACTTTTTGTGGGTGAAATACCCAGAACATGGGGGTGGAGAGAAATATACTCCCAACTAGAAGCCAGTTCTCCACAGCTTCTCAACTGCTACTCATGTTTATGGGCTTGCACAGTGTTTAAGGGACATTGGGTCAGCACAGGCTAAGGGAAAAACAGGAATGTCTCCTGTGACAGGTTTCCTGGGCTGAAACCTGGAACGGAAGTACCACTGCGCCCTCTGTCTCACCAACTTGGGCTCCCTCTTACGCTGTGATGCTGTGACAAGCTGCAAACTCCTCCAGGTCCTGAACTTACACAGACATCCAAAGGTACGGACACACCCAGCTGAGTTACATGAATGCTTTTGCCAGCCACTCAATAGGCTCCAACCAATTCCCCATAGGTCCCCAGCCTAGGACCCCAGAGCTACTCTGTCTTGCCCTGGTCAGATGCCTATCGATTGTAAATACAAGTGTAAATATTTAGTTACATCTTGAGTGGTATGAGGATAAATACAGTAATAGAAAGTTAGGCATATAGGACTTGCTATTCTGGATCAAACCAATGGTTCCTCTAGTTCACTATCCTATTTTTCATCATGACTAGTACTAGCTACTTCAGAGGAAGAAACCCTAGAGTAGGCAGTTATGGGATAACCCAGCCCAGGGAACATTTCCTCCTAGCCTCTGGTAGTTAGAGGTAGGTTTATGCAGCAAAACTTGAAGGTTTATATCCTTTCCAAAGCTCTTGTGTATTTTTTAAAAATTACTATTATAAATGGATATTGCTTTTGGAATCCTGATAAACTTTTGGCCTCTAACTTGTGGCAGTGAGTACCAAAATCTGAATTTTATGTGAAAATATTTCCTTTTTATCAGTTTTGAATCTGCATCCTTTTTATACCATTGAATGTCTTTTTGTATTATAAGAGAGTGATTGGAAGTTCCCAATATCTGTACTATTTATTAATATCAGTTGGTTAATTAATATCAGATTAGTATCAGTTGGTTCTCCTTTTATTCACTATCTTATCGACCTATTCAAAGAAATCTAACAAATTAGTGAGGTTTGATATTCCTTTGCAGCAACGATACTGATTAGTCCCTTTCATATCATGATCTTCTAGGTGTTATATAATTTGATGTTTAATTATGGTTGCAACCCATTTACTGGACTTTTTGGTCTATATGTCACTAATTACCCCAATGCCTTTTTTAAAACATTTTGTGTCGTGCTAAGATACTATGGTAACATGGACCACAAAAATTGTTGTTAAAATACTCTCTCCATTTGGCTTTTCAGCCAAGTGTCTATTTTTAAAGGGACAGTGCCTTTTTATTTTCATCTGGTCATCTTCATACTAAGGGGAGAATCTTTTGAAATTTTAATAAACTGATATGTGGAATACTACTGTGATTCTACATTTTGAGAGCACTTTATGCAGGCAAGACTCTTAAGATAATGGTACTGGGAACTTTAGCTGGGAACAATCCACCCAGCTAAATCTGTAAACTTACTTATTAAACCCTTAGTCTTAAATTAGATGATGTAAGCACATCAGGGCAAGGGCTGTTTTGTACAGTGCAGTGAGGCCCTGATCTTGCTTGTTGTCTCTAGGCACAATACAAATACAGTAAATAAAGAATAAAACCCATCTTATTCAAAGGAACTCCAAGGGAAGCAGGTTTATATACTCAAACCTTACAATTTTGCTATTCGTTAATCACAGAAATCAAAGACAAGTACAGTTTCCAAAATACTTAAAACAACCTGTTTTCAGTTAAAGACTGTAAATCTTTGAAAATCCAAAAGTAGATTATTCCACCACGACAGTGAAATGGAATATACAAAATTGTTTTGCCCAATTATTTTCTTCACTGAAAGAATTTTTAGCAAGATTTGCTTATTGATCTTAAATTCTACAGATTATTTTGAGACTTGCAGCAGGGAAGCTAGATCACTTAGAAGCATCTGTGTCTTTGAGAAATAGGTATTAGACAATATCACTGTCTTTCATTTTCAATGAAAAGAAGCTGCAACCTGCTAGATAGCATACAGTGAGATTCTGTTTCATCGACAGACAATAGGAATCTGTATAACCTATTATACAGAGTATCCAATCTCGGAAAAATAAGTCAAGCTTCCTAAATTATAAACTTCAGTCAGTTGCAAGGAAAAATATTTGCCAGATTAACTATTTTTTAACCATAAAATGCAAACTGCTTATTTCTGCAAAGTAATTTATTAAGAGCAAGATTCGGTAGTACACTCTTGATGCTTTGTGTCACTCTGGTGACCCAAACAGCTGTGATTTCAGTTTAACAGGACAGTCAAAGTGACAATAATCTGGCATAATACTGGTGAATCAGGCTGGAAGTTAATGTTTGTCACATAATGATCAGTCCATACAAGCATGCACATATATGTTGTGGTAAAAATGGGAGTGACCTGTAGGAAGTTCTTAGTTCTCTGTTGTGCCTGTCTCTAGTATGGTGTAATATCATTGATTTATTAAAGGGGATGGGTCTGGTGGAAAGGAGGAGATGGCTTAAGATGGGCCCTTGCTCAGTTTCCATTTAAAGGTGGTTACGGGCCACAAAGCCAGAACTATTACTGCTAATAACTCCAGCTTAGTCTTCCAGAAAGCATCCAGGAGGGACAACAGCCTGCCAACACGTAAAGAAGCTATGTACAGGACAAAGAATAATGTTGTGTTGAGAGCCTGGGGTAGGGGGAAATACAGGGACATACTTAAACACTGGAGCCTGTTGGAGGAGGTAAGGTGTCTGAAGAAGCTATGCCTGGCCTATCTCACCATGAAGGTACTTGAGGCAAGACAGATATGCCTATAGGCTAATGTATTTTTTTTAACTCTTTAACTCCTCTTTAATTCTCTAATGCCTTGTTCCAGGTGGTAAATAAAATTACTTTGAGGCAGCTGGTCACTCTATCACAGGTTCCTAAAGCGAGGAAGTGCAGGTGCCCCAAACCCTTTCCAATCTGTAGTATGGTCCATGTAGGTAGCCTGCCCTGGGTCACAGTCTGAGTGGAAGAACTGTGAGCTTAAAAGGATTCAGGAGACGCAGCTGTGTGGAAGGGCTGGGGGTGGGGCTGGGCTCCTCCTGTGTCTTTCTGGTACACCACACCAGCTATAAATATCTTACTGTTATGGCATAACATACTGTATCACCATACTTGTATCACTGAATAAGACTACATGAAAGAGAACTGAGCTTTATTTTAGCAAATAAAGGCTGATGAAGAGGACAATCCACTCTCAGAATCTTCAAGTGAACAGGAGATAGAGGGAAATCACTGGTTTAAGACAAGCTGTGTTTCCCTGGCCGTTTTATGACTCTCATGAAATGCTTTAATTCTTTTAATTGTGTGATATATTTCACATAATGCTTATAAGAGTAACTTAATGTTGGCATGACTGAACATTTCTTTTTAATTTGTGGTTTAGGGCAGTTTATTTACGCACAGACATTTACGCATTTAGAATTGGGGTGTCCATGGGTGGTTACTACTTAACTACTGACAAAGTTATCCCTGTACGGATATGGAATAATGCGTCTCCTCTTGCAGTCTAAATATTATAGAATCTATTGGTGATGGTCTTCCTCAGGACTAAATAATAATATCCATAGTACTAAATTTATATCAGGTGATTAAACCTTATATAATATGTTTTGTTTCTTTTATAGAAGTAGTAATTTGGCTTGTTATGGACTTATTTTTGTCAACAACTAAAAGGATAGAATGCATAAGTGTTCCTCCTACATGAACTGGATAACTGCATACCATAACTTCTGTCTAAAGTATGTTCTGATGGAGATCAAAATAAGAGGGTTTTTTTTTTTACGTTTTAAAAGCATCTTTAGAGACTTGTTACAATGATTTCTGTTATCTATTTAATATGTATATACTCCACACACACATATATGTGTGTGTGTGTGTGTGTAGTATATAATTTATTTCATTCTGCAGTTTTTCTGAAAAAAAAGTCTTAAAATAGCACAAGGTGGTGCCATGTATACTGACTCTTAGTGACTCCAGATCAAATCTGCCCGATATACAAAAATCGGTATTTTCCCCCAGTCCTAAACTGATAGCCCTGAAAACCAGACCTGGAATCTCAAAATAATGGTGCATTCTTTCTGTCTTATATATTACCAGTAATAGAAATTCTGCAATCTGAATTTAATGATATTTTGGGATGATGAATAAACTGGAATATAATCCAGATCACACATCCATAGCTGTTGTAGCTCTGAAGAGCAAGCAGGAGTAAAAAGTAATCACAATGTATATTAAACTCCAACCCTGCACTGGCAGATCCTTGCACCTGCACAGAGATCTATTAATCAGTAGGACACCATGTGGGTGGCAGGGTCTACCAATGCAGAGCCAGTTGCAGGATCAGGGCCTTTGTTGCTAGAGTGAACATGAGTGAAGGGAGGGACTAGCTGCCCCAAGTACGTGCTTAGTGCCTGGGATAGGCATAATATCACCACAGTGACAATGAGTGGATAGAGGATCTAGCCACCCAAATTACATTGGGGTGACTAGATCCTCTATCCACTCATTGTCACTGTGGTGATATTATTTTTAGTGCATTAGTTTTATCGGCGCTAGCTTAAGTATGTCTCCTCCAGTGGGGAACCATCCCACAGCCCACCTCAAAGTATAGATGTACCCGAAGAGGAACAGCACAAAAATCATACCCTATGACATACATTGTGTAATTTATTTATTTTAAAGTAATATCTTTTGCACAAGATGTTTCAATAGTTCTAACACTTCAGTGCTTGCATGTAAAAACAAAACTGTGATTAAGGTGGTGATGATGTCAGTATAAATTCACTAATTCTATTGTACCAATACAATTAATTTAAAAAGAGAAGAGTTTGTCACTGTAAAGTTGATTCTTTTTGTTGGCTATTCTTTCCTGGTTCCTTCCTTCCATTTTGGATAAAGCATGAGAGAAAAATCATTCACTACAGAAAGTTATTTTCTATTTGATTAAACATAATGAACTATTCTATGAGAGTCTCCTGAGGGAGCTTGTCTTACTCAGTTGCAGAAGGAAGCCCTAGGGAGAAGCCACAGTTGAACAGCCTTTAATAAAATAGTTCAGAGACTGCAAATCTGCAAGACTCACGGATACTGATACCTAAAATTGACATTGCTTATTCCCTGCTTGATCTCAGTGTCGCTGCGTCTGCATCCAAACAAGCACCCAGAGGACCAAGATAGTTGCTTGCTCTTTTCTTCTATCTTTAACCTGCTTGGTGGGGTGGTAGAAATGAGAGAGCCACTCTCTAACACAATCAATTTCTACCCTGTTTCTTTCTCCAGGTCTGTCTGCTATTAAAATCTTAAATGTCTCCTCACATAACAAAATGAAAAACAGTCATTGGTTGGTCATATGCATGTATATGAATACCCACGTGTGAGTTATTCAACATGTGCTGCTTGGATTGCTTTGGCGATCCTATCAGTTTCTGCTTCACAATTGCACATCTATGGCAACTTTTTTCCCCTGAAGAAAATTTTGATTTTTGACAGAAACTAAAAACCTGAAATATTTCCAAAATCCAGCCAAGGAGCCCAGACTGTAGAGGAGAATGGGGACTTAAGGCAACTAAACTACACCTCTCATGAGGCACCATTGCAGCATTTCCAAATCAAAATATTTTCAACTAAAATACTTAATTTTTCTATGAAAATAAGATAAGAATATCAAAAATTTCTGTGGAAAGTAGACACTTGTTAGGAAAGATTTCACTTAATTGAAAACTACATTTTCTGTCAAAGAATTTCAATGAAAAATTTTCAACTTGTTTTAGTGGATGCCTCATTACCCTACTATTCATGTAAAGGCAGTTGGATGGCTGAACCCCAATAAAAATAACTGATCATAGTTTGATGAATCCTGATGGAAAGTTCAGATTTTTTTTCTCTTTTATTCAGTGGTCTTCAATGAATGATTGTACTGAGCAGCAAGATCCTAGCTCTGCTGGAACATAAAAATAAACTGATCCTGATTAGGGGGTGAGGTTGTCCTAAATACAGTGCAGAACTGAAGAAAAGATGGGGGAAGGCTCATCAAAGATGGCATTATATCAACTTTGTAGTGTCTCTAGCTTGGGATGTCAATGTACAGGCATATGACTTGGGGCTAAGGGCTGCTTCAATGTTTAAAATAGCCTTAGTGTTCTATTTCGGAGTACCCAGGAAGACTACTCAAACTCCAGACAGAGCTGTAGGAGACTTCTCATCTAACTGACAGTCTCATTTTCATTATACTACTCCAAACTGGTGGCAAAGCTGAGGAGCTATCGGAGATTGAGGTGTCAATAGTGGAGGTTTTGGAACAAATTGATAAATTAATAAGTCACCAAGACCTGATGATATTCATCCAAGAGTTCTGAATGAACTTAAAAATGAATCTTCAGAATTATCATCTATGGTATGTAACCTATTGCTTAAATCAGCCTCTGTTCCAGATGACATGAGGGTAGCAAATGTGATATAGATTCTTTAAAAAGGCTTCAGGGCAATTTTGGCAATTACAGGCTGGTAAGCCTAATTTCAGTGGTAGGCAAATTGGTTGAAACTATAGTAAAGAATACAAATTATCAGACACACGGGTGAATACAATATGTTGGGAAAGAGTAAACACAGTTTTTGTAAAGGGAAATTATGCCTCATCACCCTATTAAAATTCTTTGGGAGCCTCCAGGAGTATGTGGACAAGGGTGACCCAGTCAATATAGCATACTTGGGCTTTCAGAAGGCCTTTGACAAGGTTCTTCCCTAAAGGCTTTTAAAGTAAAGAGTCATGGGATAAAAGGAATGTCTTGAAATAGACCAAAGAGTAGGAATAAATGGTCAGTTTTCACACTGGAGGGAGATGAATAGTGGGATTCCCCCAATGATCTGTACTGGGACCTGTGCTGGTCAGCTCTCATAAATGATCTGGAAAAGGAGGTGAACAGTTTGGTGACAAAAGTTGCAAATGATACAAAATGATAAAAGATAACTGTGAAGAGTTACAAAGGAGCTCACTAGACTGGGTAACAAAATAGTAGATGAAATTCTCTGCTAAATGCAAAGTAGCATACATTGTACATTTGGGGTTATTTTTTTCCATACAAAATGATGGAGTCTAAATTATTTGTTACCACTCAAGAAAGAAATTTTGGAATCCCCCTAGGTGTCTAAAAACATCTGCTCAATGTGCCAGGGCAGTCAAAAATCTAATAATGTTAGGAACCATTCAAAAAAGGACAGAATAAAACAGAAAATACAATGCCAAGATCTAAATTCATTGTGTGCCTACACCTGGAATATTGTATGCAGTTCTGGTCACCTCATCTCAGCTATATTAGAAAGGGTAATAAAATTATTAGATGTATGGAAAAGCTTCCATAAAACAAAAAATTAAAAAGACTGGGATTTCAGCTTAAAAAAGAGATGACTGGGGTGAGGGGAAGAGGGATAAAATAGACATCTATGATATCGTACATTGGAGAAAAAGTGAAGGGGAATTGTTTTTTTTATCCCTTCACATAATAAAGAACTAGAGGTCATCTGATGAAATTAATGAGCAGTAAGTTTAAAACAAATAAAAGGAAATACATCTTCACACAATGAACAGTCAATCTGTGGAACTCATTGTCATGGGATGTTATGAAGACCAAAAGGATAACCGGGGTCAAAAAAAGAATTAGAGAAATTCATGGAGGATAAGTCCATTAATGGCTATAAGCAAAGATGCTCTGGGATGTCCCTAAACCTGCCAAAAGCTGGGACTGATCACTCTAAATTGTTCAATTCTGTTCATTCCCTCTGACGCATCTGGCACTGAGCACTGTCAGAAGACAGGATCCTGGGCTAGATGGACCATTGATCTGAACTAGTATGACCATTCTTACCAGTCCTTCCACAGCTGTGCAGGCTTCTTGGGATAACTGGATACAGTTTGATTGGGAACAATTCAAATCACTGAATTTGATCTATAAAGCCTTCTATTATGCCTGTCTTCCCAAGCACCATGACAGCTGTTCAATAGCATCTGAGTGGCTCAGGGTAACAGTCTCAAGTGAGGACAGTGGCAGAATGTTCTCAGGGAAGAGTCCTCTCTGGAATTCAGCAGATGAAAGGTCTGATGATATTTGGGGCAGGGTAAAAAGCCATGTCTTTCTTTCATCGGGCTTTCCTGAATGTGGGGTGGTTGGATTGTCTCTGACTTGGAAGAATTCTTATTTATTTGGTTTTTGCATCCTTAATAACAGAAAAAACATTCTGTACTTCTGAGCAACAAAACTGTCCCTTGTTTTGTAAGCTGGTTGTATACATGCTGGAAAGGATTGTATTGCTCAGGGACCTTTGAAATAAATTAGAAATACTCATTTTCACAGTTACTCTTTATCTGTCCAAGAGTCTGCCTATAAACCCACCTGGGATTTACTTCTATAAGAGAAGGAATACAAAGAAATTGCTTTCCAAGATTTTAAATGGGAATTTCCTGCTGTAAGACTTCCTTTTATTGAATGGGCTGTGAAATCAGAACCAGAGCTTTGAAGCAACTCTGCTTCAGAATTATGGCCCAAAACTTGAGCTGTGGTTGTGGTGTGCTACTTGTAGTTCAGTATGGGGAGGAATGCAGAGGTAACTTTAAGCCAGGCCTGCACAACATGCGTCCCGGGGGCCATATGCAGCCCACATGGGCTCACTGTGCGGCCCGCGGGAGGTAAGTAGGGGTGGGGCAAACCAAGCGATGGGGTGGGGGGAAGCGGATGGGGGTGGAACAAGGGCAGGGCTTTTCGGCCCACAGCTGGTTTTTTTTTTTTTTTTTTTTTTTTTTTTTAGTAATATGGCCCT
Source organism: Dermatemys mawii (assembly GCA_007922305.1). Lineage (NCBI taxonomy): Eukaryota > Metazoa > Chordata > Testudines > Dermatemydidae > Dermatemys > Dermatemys mawii. Next base: position 20,262,409 of record ML677326.1, read on the forward strand.
CACTGCTTTCCGAGCTGTGCAGGCCTGCTCCGGGTATTTTCAGCAAGCTATTGGAAGTTCCTGCCCCATATTAGCTGCTAATTCACATGCAAATTTTAGAATGTGTTGAAACTTTTTTTTTCAATTATACAACCTACAGTGTGGCAGGCTGGATAAAGAAAACAACTGAAGTTTCACCTATTACTGTATGTCATTAACCGATGAGTTACAGCACTGTCACAGATAACATGTCATTGGAAAGACTCCATGGATCACCACTCTTTCCTATTGTGAAGGATAGTAACAGCTATCATACATGGGATTTCACAAAAATATTAGGCTGGGTAGCAAATCAAATGCTATGAAAAGGAAAAAATGTTCTATTACCCCCATTATTATTTATTAATTAATAATTAATTATTTTTATTACTGAAGTGCTTAGAAGCCCTAGTCATGAACCAGAACCCCTTGTGCTAGGTTGTACAAATGCACAGCAAAAAGTCTCTGCCCCAAGAGGCTGACAGTATAAATATAAAACAAGATACATCAGATGTTTATAGACTGCTGGGGGAGTACAAGTAAACGATAAGGCTATATTGGTCAGCATGATAGGCAGGGGTTACTGCACACTGCTAGCTTGATTGCTGTCAGTTATGCAATTTGTGATGTGCAGACAAACCCTGTGTGTATGTAGGTTTCAGTGGAGCTTTGCGGGGGATGCACACATGGTCAGACTGTGTGCAAAGAATTCCAGGACCAGTGGCAAATTTTCTACCCCACAATTAAAAAGTGGAAATATGTTTAGTTTTGAAAAAAAAAACAAATAAAATCTAGCCACATCCTATACCGATGTGAAAACTGAGTGGGATCTAAATTCTGAGCTGACTCTGTGGAAGGTGCAAGGTTCTGAAGGCTGAATGTCATTAAACAATCTGATGGTCTAGACTAGCGTGGTTGTTTAACGTGTATTTTTCTACTAATGTGCAACTTTCTACAGTCAGAATAAATTGTTGGGGTCTTTTTACCTAGTTCTTTGACTCAGGATATTGCTTGTGTTAGCTTTAAAAATGTAAGTAATCTTTAGCCCTTTCTAATCTCACTAATAGTTAGGGATGGCCTGCATAACATAGCTACAGAAACCCAAACTCAAAGGAGATCAGACTTGCTTTTTTATTTATTTTAAGATAAGAACCAGGTTTATGACTCAAACTCCTACCATTTTAAATCAGACTAAAACTAACCCCTGGGGCATCTCAAAAGGAGTAATTAAATGACAGGGTGAGAAGTCTTATTTCTGATCTGAGTACATTTCACTCTTTAAAAAAACCTGAAGGTTCATAAAAAAAAAACCCAAGAAGGTTCATGCCAGGTCAGAAGCCAAATTGTGGAATGAATTTGAAATTTGCTTTTTTTTAAAAAAAATAAATTAGTGTCCATCCTGCTGTATCTTTGCATCACCCACAATACTGCTATAAGGGACATCAAAATAGAATACAGTGAATTCATTATCCTTCTTTAATCCTGGGTGAACACTGTAAAAAAAAAACAACTTTGATTGTTTTTTAAAAAAGCATATCTGGCACTTTACAGCTTATTCAGACAGTTACATGGTCCTTCACACCAACAGCGAGACAGTTAAAAACTGACGGTTGATTTTTAGATGTTATTCCTTTGCCTCTATTTCATGGGCTGAAGGGATTTCAATGTGGTAGTAGGAGGCAGAGAGGCAAACTAACCTGCACTTTCAGGAGAGCAAGGAGTGGGCTAACAGCAAAAACAGCAACTTCCCCTATCAATTTCAGAATTAGAGGAGGTTCAGGAAAGGTAGTGAGAATGAACTGATATGGCCCCTCATAAAATATAAGGTATATAGCCTCACAGCATCCCTGTGAGGTAGGAAGTACTATTACATTTTACAGATGAGGAATTGAGACAGAGATTCTAAGTGACTTCCTTAAGGTCACACAGAGTCTATTGCAGAGCAGAAAATTTAAATTTAGATCTCAAAAATCTCAGGCTAGCACCCTAACCACTGGACCATTCTTCCTCTCAATCTACTTTGCTTCCCCCCTGCCTCTGTTTGGCCTTGTATCCCATAGCCTTGGCCTTCTGGTTCCACACAGAGTAAGAGACGCCAACGTTTGTCTTCCTTACATAGCAGTAGTGTTTCTTCTCTTCTCACTTTCTTGGGCTGAGGGGAGCTCAGCTCCCCCAGACCTTCTCCTCCTCTTACCTCTTCACTGGTTGGTGAAATGACAACTGATCAGACAGGAGAACATGCAGGAGGATCTAGTGTCTGGCTGGAGAGATGAAGGGGATCCAAGCCTTTCCTGCGAGTAAGTAGAGCAGCAGCATCTGATGGGAGGAGAAAAATTGTCTAATGGGAAACATCGGTCAGCCTCTTTCTTCTGAAAGGGCTTGTCTACACAGAATACTATTCAAATTTAGTTAAGCTGGTGCAACTTTGTGTGGGGACACTACTTTTATTTAAACCTAGCTTCCATCTGCTTAGTTTGCCCATTTAAAAGGGAGACCATGCCACTGGCTTCCTCTAACCTATCCAGACTCCAAGAGGAACAGAATGGTCCTGTCAGTCCCCTCTTCCCTCCTGGCACTTCATAGTAGGATGGGAAGGATAGCTGGGACCACCAGGAATGTTCTTCCCACACTGCCTTTGTTTGGTCAGATGGGTGGGGCCATGGTCTTCTTTCAGATACATTTATTATTGCCTTGCCCCCATTCTCTTCCCTGTTCCATATCCCATCAGATAAGTTGAGACTTCAGTTCACCAAATAGCAGCAAAGCCCACATTTACATACAACGACCAGATTTAGTGAGTGTTAGAATACAGATATTCAGGCCTGCCTGTAAAGGCCTATACTTTAAGAACTTTAGTGTATTTTTATCACTTAGCTAGTTATAAAGGTATAAAAACAAAGAATCAAAATCACAGACACCCTTCTCTCACTAGGATAGTCTGAGGTCTTGTTCTTAGACTAAGGCCTTTGGCAAAGCAGCATGGGCAGCCATAAGGTGGGAAGCGTATGGTCACATCCTCACATCCCAAACTAGTCACATTGAAATAAGGTGGTATTAGGCTGTTAGGAAGATGATCCTGTCCTGATAGTGCCCATCACTACCTGATAAAGAAACAGATCTTAAGATAGTTAAAAAAAACTTAGTTTGATAGCATCCTGTCTGGCAAGAAATCACTTATCAATGATTGTGAAACCCTCATTTCTGTATTGTTTTACCTTTAAGACCCCTACTTTTCTATTGTTAATCTGTCTGGTTCTCTAATGTTTTGTCTGCTGTATAATTAATTTTGCTAAGTGTATGTTAATTAGGGTGGTGGGATATAATTGGTCAGAGAATTATGTTACAATATGTTAGGATTGGTTAGTTAAATTTCAGTAAAATGATTGGTTAACATAGATCTGAGAATATTCCTGTTTGACCCCAGTTTATATAGTAAGTGTGGGGGAAGGGAAATTGGAATCATGCTTGCTAAGGGGTAGGAACAGGGAATGGGGACACAGGCAAAGCTCTGCGGCATCAGAGCTGGGAAGGGAACATTGGGGAATAGACTCTATGGGCGTATAAAGATAAGCCCAACTGGCATGAAGGGCTCCAGAATATGCTTGCTTGGAAACCAACCCCAATAAACATCACATTGTCTGCACTTTGGACTTCTGGTCTTTTGCTGCTTGCTATCTGTGTGACAAGAACTAGGGGAGAGGGTGAAGGGAAAGCCTTCTAACAGTGAGTTCTTTCCAATTTTGGTCTACTTAGCCACCGGGCAAATCCATGTGAGAGTCCTAACTATTTCTTAGGCATTGACATGGGCCCCCATCACTATAGTATCAGAGCGCCTCACAAAGGTCACGTAGGACATCTGTGGTGGAACGGGGTCTAAAACACTAGACTTCTAAGTCCTAAACTAGTGCCTTGGACCCTCCCTCTTGTCTAATCAGTCATTCCCTCCTAGCTACTATGTAAGGATTTTCTGTTGTTATTGACCACTAGAGTTATGTTTTCCTTGAAACTTACCAATAAAATCAATAGTGTAGTACCAGCTACCAATAGAGTAGTACCAGTACAATAACACTCTCTAGATAGATGAAAATGTCTTGCTCTTATGCTATCATTATTTTACATGTTATGTTAATACATACATAGCAGTGTATGACTACATTACATTAAAATGCTTCTTAGCTTATAATTAGTATGACCTTAGAGCAGCATGTTATTAGAACTAATTGGAACAAACCAACTACACCTTTCCCCCCTCATATCAGGGTAAGGATCCTGAAATCACCATGCATTTGAGAATTCAACCTCTCCTTTCACCTTCCCCTTGTCTAGTATATTTCCCAAAAAATATAAAAGGTCAAATTCAGAGTGTGTAAGTGGCAGCAACTCCAATTAACTTGGACATGGACACATCAGGTCTGAAAGAGACCCACAGTCTGTATTGCACCAATTTGTGGATAATTGTTATTGGATGCTCTGTATTCTGGCAGTATTCCCTATTGCTTCTCTGGTACCATCTCTTCTGTTGGTTTCCTTTTCATGTAATTGGATAATCTGGATGCAGTTTGCAGTTGCTGTGGAGTTTTTTTGTTTGTTCTGGCATTGGATATTTTTTTCTCTCATCCACAGACACCCGTATCCTGTTTTTTAGTTCTTATTTCAGTCAGATGCTGTGTCTGAGTGTTTTAACCTTGTCTGATCATATTTGGTATGAATCAGGAATTTTTTTGCTGTGTGTTTCACAGAAGTTGATTTTAATTTGTTCTCTATATTATTCTGTAGACAGAGTCACCTACATTTAACTTTGGAAGCACTTCTGCATCATTAGCCTAGTACAACTTTTGGTTTAATCTTCACGTTTTAATTCAGTCACCATTTTCTGTTGAGACCTTATGTATCATTGGTATCAGTAATGAGTTTGAACAAGAATGTTTAGATTTTATTTAGTACTGGAGTAGGTGATTCACACATTCCTGTTAACAGTCAAGAGGTCAACTGCTGGTACTGTTTTCATAGACAAACCATTTATCAGTGGATTTCTGGGTGACAGAATAGTGTCTTTAAATCCTTCTTTCACGTAAACATTATGGCCACTAAACAGCTTTTATTCCCCATCCTATTTTATTACAAAGGCTATTTGTCATTATGCTCCAGCAATAATCAAATTACAGTTATGGATAATATTGTTAAGAACTAGGGGAAAACTTTCCTTTGTATTGTTTGGGATAGGCTAATCTTGGAGACCAATCAGGTTTGAAAGCTGGACCACTGATCTGCTCTTCTAGGGAATTCTTACGTATCTTGTACACCTGACCACTAGGTGGCAGTATGACAATGTACATGGCATTCCAGGGGCACCTTCCTAGTTCCACCAAAGGGCAAAGGAGGAACAAGGATAATAATACTTATTAATAGATTCATAGAGCTTAATGCTAGAATCATGTAGCCTGACCCACTGTCTAGCGCAGGCCATTATATTTCATCCAGTTACCCCTGTATTGAATCCAATAACTTGTGTTTGGCTAAAGTGTAGTATCCAGAAGGGCATCCAGTCTTGATCTGAAGACATTAAGAGACAGAATCCACCACTTCCCACATCAGTTCGTTCAAATGGTTAATCACTGTTAAGTCTGTGTCTTATATCCAGTTTGAATTTGTTTGGCTTCAGTGTCCAGCCATTGATGGTTGTTCCATCTTTCTCTGCTGGATTAAAGAGTCCATTAGTACCTACTGTATTTGTGCTGTGAAGATACTCAAGTCACCTCTAGTCTTCTTTCTCATTAGATAAACAGATGGAGCTCTTTAAGTTTCTCACTCTAAGGCATTTTTTCCAGTCCTCAAATCATTTATGTGGCTCTTTTTTGTACCTTCTCCTGTTTTTAAACATTCTTTTAAAACTGTTGGCATGAGAACTGCATGCTTGCTACTTTCTGGTTTATACATCCAAGGATCACACTAGCTCTTTTTGTCAGCATATCACCCTGGGAGCTTGTGCTCAGTTGCTTGTGCACTACGACCCCTAGATCTTTTTCAGAGTCACTGCTTTCTAGGATACCTTCCTACATTCTGTACGCACATTCTGCATTCCTTGTTCCTAGATGTATAACTGTGCATTTGGCTGCAATAATAATAATAATACCACCTAGCTCTTATCTATTGAGGAAAAGGGCTATATATCAAAGGAGATCAGTATCATTATCCACACTTTAGAGGTAGGGCAACTAAGGCACAGAGAAGGGATGTGACATGGAGCAGGCAAATGGCTGAGCTGAGAATAGAACCTAATCACTCCCCAAGTCCCGCTCCCTATCCACTAGGCATTTTTTGAATAGGCTTCTGTCGTCATCATTTACCATCCTGCCAATCTTTGAAGCACCTGCAAATTTTACCAGCAGTGATTTTATATTCCATATAATTGATGAAAATTTTGAATAGCATCAGGCCTAGCACCAATACCTGCAAAATCCTATGAGAAACACTCTCATTGAATAACTTCACAATGATGACTGCTTTTTGACATCTGTCAGTTAGCCAGTTCATAAACCATATAATGTCTGCTTTATTGTATAGTGCTAATTTTTAAAATCAGAATGCCATGAGCTACACTTTTCTAAGATGTTTGATTTAGTAAGTATATTACATGTACACAGATACCTTTACAAAGCAAAATTGTAATCTCCTCAGAGAATGAAATCAGCTCTGACAACCACCTTGACTGGTATTAATTACATTTCAATCTTTGAATTCTTTTTAATCCTCTGGAAGAGTAAATCTTGATGATAGCCTACCCTGAGCAGGTTTTCCTTAATTAGGCGTGTGTCAGGCACTGACACTTCCAGCAGGGGAAAAGAAGGCCAGATAGACCTGTCGTAAGTCTCTCACTGGATTTTTCTTCTCCCTCTTTTGCCCTCCCAGGGATTGATATCAGGAGTACCAGCCTATAGTTTCCTTGGTCATCCCTCTTACCCTTTTTTGAATATTGGCACAAAGTAGCACTCTTTCAGTTTTCTGGAATTTTCATTATATTCCAAAAATTTTAAAACCTGAACATTGGCTGACCAGAGATCTCGTTAGCCAGTTCTTCTAGGACTCTTGGGTCGGAAGTTATATGGGCCTCTCAATTTTAAAAATGTATGTTCTCAGCTGATGTTGCTTAGCCTCCTTGGTTACTAATGGACTGTAAAATATTTCATCATCATCATGTGATACAAGTATATCATGATTTTTCTCTAGGGATCTCAAAACAATTAAAAAGGTAGGGAATCATTATTATCCTCATTTTACAGGTGGTGAGACAGAGTGAAACCAAGTCTCTTACCCAGAATTACACACTAAATAAATGACAGAGTTGGTAATAATACCCAGGTCTCCTCCCTGTTGGAGGTTCTATCAGCTGGATAATACTGCTTATACAAATTAGTGGAAGATGGGAAACTAACTGGAATAATATATGTGGATATTTGTAAAACATGCAATAGATGGTCTCACAAAATGCTAATTCCAGTCTGATGCCCTATATACGGAAAAATGCTGCTTTTCTATAAGTTACTTCAGTTCCACAGGAAAAAAAAACAGGAGGGCTTCATAGAATGCAGCAGTGAAGTATATTAGATTTCAGTAAAGCAAATGTTTAGGAATAAATATTTTCAATAGGGTTGAGTGGGAGTGAAAACAGAGAACCAATACAAAGTGTTCCAGAAAGTTTAAAATTAGGGACTTAGAGGTATTAGACAACAAATTATTTGATAGACTTTCAGGTCTAGTGGATGAGAGAGGGAGTGGGGAACAGCAGAGGTGATATCTTGATTTTAGCAAAGCTTTTAGCACAGTCACATATGATATTCTTGTAAGCAAACTAGGGGAACATGGTCTATATAAAATTACCGTAAAGGTAGGTGCAAAACTGGCTGAAAGTCTGTACTCAGAGTAGTTACCAATAGTTCACTGTCAGACAGGGAGGGCAAGTCTATTGGGGTCCTGGAGGGGTCAGTCCTGGGTCTGGTACTATTCAGTATTTTCAGTACTGATCTGTATAACCGAGAGGAGACTATGCTTATAAAATCTGTGGATGACACTAAGCTGGTAGGAGTTGCAAACACTTTGGAGGAAAGGAATAAAATTCAAAACAAGCGTGACAAATTGGAGACTTGGTCCAAATTCACCTAGGTGAAATTCAATAAAGACAAGTGCAAGAGACACTTTGGAGGGGAAAAAAAAATCAAGTACTAGTATGCAAGTACTATATGGGGAATCAAGCACCAGTACCCCAGTACTAAATGGGGAATAACTTGCTAGGTGGTAGTAATGTACTTCTGAAAAAGATCTGGGGATTACAGTGGATCACAAATTGACTATGTGTCAACAACATGATGCAACTGTGAAAAAGGCTAATATCATTCTAGGGTGTATTAACAGGGTGTTGTGTGTAATAGATGGGAGGTAACTAGCTTGCTCTACTCGGGACTGGTGAGAGTCTCATCAGGGTGAGACCAGACAGCAAGTGTGAAAAATCGGGATGGGGGTGGGGGGTAATAGGAGCCCATATTAAAAAAAAAAGCCCCAAATATCAGGACTGTTCCTATAAAATTGGGACATCTAGGTGAGACCTCTGGTGGAATATGTATATAAACATACAAATCACACTATACAGTATATTAGAGAGACAAGGTGGGTGAAGTAATATTTTTTGTATTGGAGCAGCTTCTGTTGGTGAGAGAGACAAGCTTTCATTATTATAAGAACACATTCAAGGTGAAGTGGCCAGTTAATTATTGTAAGAAGCCATAAATCCAGTTTCTTTATGAAGACCATGATGTTTAGTGTCTAACAAAGGCTCTTTTTGTTGTTGAAGGTTTTATGCATATTTCCTTTGAGTATGAGTACTGAAAGATCACTTATGGAGTGATTGCTTTGTGAAAAGTGTTTGCCTATAGAAAATATGTTGTTTTCGTCTTATAATTTTCCTGTGTGAGTTCATTTGAGTGCATAGTGATTGTCTTGTTTCACCCACATAGTTGTTCTTAGGGCATTTAGTGCACCGGATGAGGTACACCACATGTTGTGATAGGCATGGGTAGGACTCAGGGATCTTGAAAGGTATGTTGTCAGGGGTATTAATCACTGCAGCAGTGTAGGTAAGGCTTCACGTTTTGCATCTGTTGTTCTGGCAGGGTGTGGTGCCACATTAGAATCACAGAATATTAGGGTTGGATGAGACTTCAGGAGGTCATCTAGGCCAATCCCTTGCTCAAAGCAGGACCAACACCAACTAAATCATCCCAGCCAGGGCTTTGTCAAGCCGCAACTTAAAATCCTCTATGGATGGAGATTCCACCACCTCTCTAGGTAACCCATTCCAGTGCTTCACCACCCTCCTAGTGAAATAGGTTTTCTAATATCCAGTCTAGATCTCCCCCACTGGCACTTGAGACAATTGGTTCTTATTCTGTCATCTGCCATCACTGAGAACAGCTGAGCTCCATCCTCTTTGGATCCCTCCTTCAGGTAGTTGAAGGCTGCTATCAAATCCCCTCTCACTCTTCTCCTCTGCAGACTAAATAACCCCAGTTCCCTCAGCCTCTTCTCATAAGTCATGTGCCCTAGCCTCCTAATATTTTTTGTTGCCCTCCGCTGGACTCTCTCCAATTTTTCCACATCCTTTTTGTAGTGTGGGGCCCAAAACTGGACACAGTACTCCAGATGAGGCCTCACCAATGCCAAATAAAGGGGAATGATCATGTCCCTCGATCTGCTGGAAATGCCCTCCTTATACAACCCAAAATGCCATTAGCCTTCTTGGCAACGAGGGTGCACTGTTGACTCATATCCAGCTTCTCGTCCACTATAAACCTTAGGTCCTTTTCTGCAGAACTGCTGCTTAGCCATGTAGCAGTGCGTGGGATTCTTCTTTCCTAAGTGCAGGACTCTGCACTTGTCCTTGTTGAACCTCATCAGATTTATTTTGGTCCAATCCTCTATTTGTCTAGGTTTCTCTGTATCCTATCCCTACTCTCCAGCATATCTACCACTCCTCCCGGTTTACTGTCATCTGCAAACTTGCTGAGGGTGCAATTCATCCCATCATCCAGATCATTAATGAAGATGTTGAACAAAACGGGCCCCAGTACTGACGCCTGAGGCACTCTGCTTGATACCAGCTGCCAACTAGACATTGAGCCATTGATCACTACCCATTGAGTCTGATGATCTAGCCACCTTATAGTCCATTCATCCAATCCATACTTCTTTAACTTGCTGGCAAAAATACTGTGGGAGACCGTATCAAATGCTTTGCTAATGTCAAGATATATCACATCCACCGCTTTCCCCATATCTGCAGAGCCAGTTATCTTATCATAGAAGGCAATAAGGCTGGTCAGGTATGATATGCCTTTGGTGAATCCATGTTGACTGTCCCTCGTCACATTCCTCTGCTCCAAGTTCTTCAAAATGGATTCCTTGAGGACCTGCTCCATGATTTTGCCAGGGACTGAAGTGAGGCTGACTGGTCTGCAGTTCCCTGGGTTCTCTTTCTTCTCTTTTTAAAATATGTGCACTATATTTCCTTTTTTCCAGTCGTCTGGGACATCCCCTGATTGCCACAAATTTTCAAAGATAATGGGCAGTGGCTCTGGAATCACATCAGCCAACTCTCTCAGCACTCGTGGATGCATTAAATCTAGACCCATGGACTTGTGCACATCCAGATTTTCTAAATCAACCATAACCTGTTCTTTTCACCACTGAGGGCTGCTTATCTCCTCCCCACACTGTGTTGTCCAGTGCAGCAGTCTGGGAGCTGACCTTGTTTGCGAAGACCGAGGCAAAAAAAGTTATTATTTCAGCTTTTTCTGCATCATGTGTCACTAGGTTGCCTCCCCATTCAGTAAGGGTCCTGCACTTTCCCTGACAATATACTTGTAGAAACCTTTCCTGTTACTTTTCACATCCCTTGCTAGCTGCAACTCCAGTTGTGCCTTGGCCTTCCTGATTACACCCCTGCATGCTCAAGCAATATTTTTATACTCCTCTCTGGTCATCTGTCCAAATTTCCACTTCCTTTTTGAGTTTAAGCTCACCGAAGATTTCCTTGTTAAGCCAAGCTGGTCGCCAGCCATATTTGCTATTCTTTCTGCGCATCGGGATGGTTTGCTCCTGCACCCTCAATAAGGCTTCTTTAAAATACAGCCAGCTCTCCTGGACTCCTTACTGCCTCATATTAGTCTTCCAAGGGATCCTGCCCATCAGTTCCCTAAGGGAGTCAAAGTGCTTTTCTGAAGTCCAGGGTCCATCTTCTGCTGCTCTCTTTTCTTCCTTTTGTGAGGATCCCAAACTCAACCATCACAACCACTGAGTTGGTGTGTCCTGGTCTGTGGGAAGTTTGCTTCTGATGATGCGTATGGTTAGGTTGGTGCATTGTTTGAAGGCCAGAAAAAGGGATTCAGGAAAGATTTCTTTCAGGAAGCGTTCCCTACCAAGTATGTTTTGTAATTGTTTAATGATGTCCCATGCGAGTTCCAGGATGGGGTGGGAAGTGACAATTAAAGAGGTATGACCAGAGAGTATTCCCTCCTCCCCTGTATTAAAGCAAGTTCTCTCTGGGTATTTTGGATGACCTGCTCCATGACACAATCTACTTCTCTGGTGGAGTGTCCTTGTCTGGTGAAGGCAGTTTTAAGTGTGTTAAAGTGTGTATTCTGAACTTCCTCCTCTGTGTATATTTTGTGGTCTCAGAGTGCCTGACTGTGGATAACAGATCTTTTTTACTGTGTTTTAGGGTGGTTGCTGGATCTGTGAAAATAAGTGTGGTGATTTGGGCTACTTGTATATAGTTGTTTGAAGGGTTCCATTGTTGAAGCTGATCATAGTGTCCAGGAAGTTGATGCTGGTGCGAGAGTGTTCTAAAGAGATTTTGATGGATGGGTGGTTGTGGTGGAAAACTGAGGTAGTTTAGGTCATCTGTACAGAGGATAAAGATATTATCCATGTGTCTCAGGTATGTTATCAGTTTCATGGTGTATTTGTCTAGAAATTCTTCCCCAAGGTGGCTCATGAAGAGGCTGGTCTATTGGGAGGCATCTTAGTACCCATGACTGTTCCCATGGTTTGGACAAAGTGTTGTTGAATGTCAGGTTGTTTTCAGTGAGGATGAAATGATGATGTGTTTGGGGCTTAAGTGCTGGAACGTGGGGTGCCAGGGCTGGGCTTCAGCAGCCCTGACTTGAGACTGTTTACATCATTTACAGGCTTTCCAGTTTGGCTCAATGGCTCTCAGCACCCCCACTGTACAAATTGTTCTAGCACCCCTGGTTTGGGGTTGATATCTGAGTGTCTTGTAGATATTTGAGGGATGTTGGTGTATAAAGGAAGATTGTTAAAGTAGTGGAGTTTCTAGAGGAAATCAGTTGTGTCCAAGAGGAAGCTGACCCTTCCCTTCCTCACTGTGGTGAGTGGTTTGAAGATGGTTTCTAGGAGTCCCAAGATTCCTTTGGTAAGAGTGCCATGGCCAGACATGATGGGTCTGCCTGGATTCCCATGTTTGTGTATCTTGGAAAGTGTGTAGAAAGTCCCTCGGTGAGTTCAGGGGGGAGGAAGTTGTAGACTTTCTCTTGGAGTTTATTTGGAGAAGGATTTGATGGTATCCTCAGATTCTAGGGTGAACTGTGGCACGGGGTCATCCCTGAGTTCTTTATAGGAGATGGTGTCACAGACTTGTCAGCTAACCTTGTTAATGTAGTCGTCATGGTTGAGAACTATGATAGCATCCCTTTTATCTGCTGGTTTGATAACTGTCTAGTGGTTGGATTTCAGGCACTGTATAACTGTCCTTGCAGCAGTGGATGTGATGCATGTTCAGGAAAAAATTGACTGTGAAATCCTTAAGCAATATCTTAGCATTTTGTTACATGCTTTATAATCATAAGAGGCTTTCATTTAAGCACACTGAGTTGGGTGAATACCACTAAAATGCAATGATCATCAGGTTCTATTATACTTGCTCCATAGGTGAAGAGAACTGTAAATACTTTCCTGTAAAAAAGAGCTAATATTAATATTTCAAATTCATCTTCCATTAATTGTTGGTTAGGATAAAACAGGAATGTGATTGATTTAGAAAATGAGATACAAGTAAAAGTAGGCCGCTAAAATTTTTTTCTCTACACTACAAATAGAAGAATGAGAATAAAAATGATCATTTAAGAAATGTGTGTATCAGAGATGAGTGCATTCAGAGAGGCACATATTAGAGTGATGCTGATCTAATATATTTCAAAATCTGTATGGAACATTTTCAGCAGTCAGTTTGCTTACAAAATTTGCTTTAAATATGGAAATGCTAAGAAAGGACAAAACTTCCATTGATTCAATGGTGCAGAATCAGTCCATAGGATTCTTGGTATCATAGGGGATGTGCCACATGTGCTGAATCAGCACACCTGGAGCAGCCTAACTCACAGTCTCTCTCAATCCCAATCCCAATCCCCTCTCTGACTGGCTTTTTCTAATTTGTGGGGTGCACTGGCTCTGGAGGAGTAGATCTGTGGCGCAGCTTGCACTGTTGTAATGCCTTTGTCACACATGAGTCCCAATGAACTAGGCACTAGCAGGGCTTGAGGTCTGCTAATAGATGCATGTTCCCCCCTTTGGGTTTGTTCTGGTCTGTGTGGCTCTCAGGATAGAACATCTGTGGGTTTAGAGAGAAACCTTAATTCCCTGTCAGGTTCACCCTGTGCCCCTGATGTCACAATGAGCAGGGAACTCTTGAGTTGAAACTCAGAGTTTGTCCCCTGTGTTGGAAAATCCTGCAGGGAAGAATACAGAGCACTGATGATATTTCTGCATCATCACTGGGAAGGAAGAAATACTTCCCCAGCGTTCATTGCCTTACTTCATCTCTGGTTCTGTTTTACAAATTAAAGGAAGCATTCTTAATTAGAATTGCACTATTGTCTATCTTTTAATGATCCAACAGAACTTCTAAATGAATTTCTGTATTACTGGTGAAAAATAAATGAATTTCTAAATGAATTTCTAAATGAAATTTAGAATTTCTAAATGAATTTTAGAATGAATTTTAGAATTTCTAAATGAATTTCAAAATGAAATTTTAGAATTTTAGAATGAATTTTAGAATTTTTAGAATTTTTAGAATTTTAGAATTTTAGAATGAATTTTAGAATTTCTAAATGAATTTCTAAATGAATTTCTGTATTACTGGTGAAAAATAAAGTTTCTCTTGTTTTGCTAATAGACATAGTGCTTGTGAGAGGGGAGTCCTGCCTGCAGAGGGACTTGGAGCAGGGTTTGTTTTTCCCCAGAATTCTGGATGGGGGCTTGATTTTTTTTCAAGAGATGCCACCTGGACATACTGACTCAGCCTTCATTGCTGCTGTTAAGCACCTGGGAGAAAATTAAAAGAGTACATTTTTGCACAGACATTTTCAAATGTGTTATCACCTGGTCAGTTACTGCCTACCTCCAGCAGAGCAGAGAAGTTGCAGATTTTCCTTTTTTCTTCCTTCTGCAGCTTTCATTTTGTTTTGCTGATAAACATTATGAAATGGTTTGACATGAAAATAATAGTATTGATAGCACTAAATCTGTTTCTCATAGATCCACTGATTTCACTTCAGGGCATCTGTCATTTGGCTAATATAAAGACACTGGATGTCTTTTCCTGTTGATCTTATTGTCTTGTTCATGGTTACCAATACTATGTTGTTTTGGCATTACAACTACTTTTCATTTCTCCTTTTTAGAGCAGTCTTGTTTTTTTCAGAAATCATTTCAGATTTGTCTGACTTCTGTGCGTTTAGAGGTTATCTAGCCAGGTATCTATATGGCCCTCCACATCTCACCTCCCAAACATTAATGAATGTATTCTTCCAGCATCCCCATGAGGGAGAGAACTTTTATTTCTGTTTTACAATGTGGCAGAGAGAGATTGAGTCACCCTTTCAAAAGTGCCTAAATGATTTTGTAGTGCCATCTCCAAAAGTGTCTTGGAGACTTTAAGCCTAAGTGTGAAGTACCAAATTCACATGGGTGCTTCTGAAAATTTTAGTTTAAGGCCTGAATGTACAAAAGGAATTTGGTTCTTAAAAAGAGATTTAGGTGCTTATGTCCCAGTTTAGGGACGACTGAGATGCACAAAATCTCCCACTAAAGTCTGTAGGTGCCTGAATTCACTCAGCACCCAAGTTTTTGCAGTAAAGTTCCCCTGGGAACAGATTCTTGTTCAAATCCCTTCTCCCCAAGGTCACACAGGATGGTTGCGGCAGTGACATGACTTGACCCTAGATCCAAATCTCAGCCCAATGCTTTAAGCGAAGGACCAACTCTGTTACTTCTTCAGTAAATAATCTGTGTTTATATCATAATTTTAATCCCAAAGGTGTCCAATGTAGATTAAGTTATCCATAGAAGTAGAAATTACGTTGCCACTGAAAGACAGCCAATTCTTGGTGTGGAAAGCAGCAACCAATTGACAAAGATATCAAGGCAGTCTGCCTGCACTTAGAAAGCACCATGGGATCTGTAACTTCCACAGAGAATGGCAGGACCTAAATTCTAAAAGGTGCACTTTGTTGCCTTCAGTTCCTGTGTCTGCCATCTCCTGCAGCCCATGATCCAGCAATCAGATCTGTGCAGGCAGACATTGGGGAAACCAGGAAAACGCTGTTTGTTTTAGCTGGTGTGTCTGAAACTAATTTATTTTTCCACTATGGCTGCTGTCTTATACTTCTGTCTTCACAGCTCACAGGAATTTAAACTTCCCCCAAACTTGTATTATTACTCTCTAACCTCTGAGTGTTTTACCTAATCCAGAGTGTTGTAAAATAGCCACACTAGTCCTCTAAACCATGAATTAGTGCCTTAGGGGAATAATGACGTTGAATGGAAGTCTTAACTTGAAATGTGATAGTTTTTATCAGCTTGTGTCAAAACTTTAATTTAATTTTAACATAGTTTTTCATTTTCATTTTAGTTTTCTGGAAACAGAATTATTGGACAGAAATGTTACCTGGGATTGCATTGGAAATACTTGAAAAATAGCTTCAGCAATAAAGACGAAGTGTTTAATAGTTATATTAGACAAGCTCTTAGGGATGGAGTAAAAAGATTTATTTTTAAGATAATAATAACTCTCTGCTATTATAAGTGTCTCAGTGCAAGGGTGAAGCTAATACAGACAAAAGACGTAATGACAGACATTTGTAATGATCACAGTTGGGGGGAATATTATTTTAGGTGTGATCTATTCTAAAAGTTCAATTTCAGCAGGCACTCCAATCTTAACAGCAAGTTAAATTCCTCGGAATTAACTTTAAGTTGACTTATCTTACTTTATTTGTGCTGACAGAGGAGACAGAGCAACCAACATTCCATAAACTGATTTTTTCCAAGGCAGGTTTACAGGTGTAGGAGCCAGTGAGGGTGGGATAATTTTAGAACTGTTTCTAGTGTAAATGATACACAGTACACTGGAGCAGAGTTTGCCAATACACAGATAAGTTACTGGTTGTTCATTTTTTAGCATGAAGTTTGAGCCATTCTCAGAGGGATGAAAACAAACCTGAAGACTCAGTCAAATGAGAGTTCTAACAGAGGTATGACATAAACATACCTAATACACTCTTTCACAAATATGTGGACCAAAACTTAGCCAAAACAAGTGCTTTTAGATGCTGCCTGTGGTTCTTTGGTGGCACAAAAGCCCACAAGACTAGATACTGTCACTGGATCTTCATGGGTGGATTCAAGCACCTACTGATGTTTTCAGTCTGGGCTAGCTAGCCTGGCTGAGCGTATAGGTTAGAGTCTGGGTTTTACTTTCACTCAAGCTGATAACTCACCCACTTTGCAGTTAGATAGGGTTGCCAGGCATCCCGTTTTCAACCAGAATGACTAGTCGAAAAGGGACCCTGGCGGCTCTGATCAGCACAGCTGACTAGGTGCTAAAAGTCTGGTTGGCTGCAGTGCCAGCGGGGCAGGCAG
>ML677326.1:20279428-20291185 GCA_007922305.1 Dermatemys mawii
CAGAGCCTGCACTTCCCGTACTCCTTCCTACACTCCAGATCACTCAACCCCAGCCCAAAGCCCCCACCCCCAGCCAGAGCTCTCACCCCCTTCTGCACCCAAACCTCCAGCCCAGAGCCCCCTCCTATACCCCAAACCTCTGCCTCCAGCCTGGTGAAAATGAGCGAGTGAGTGAGGGTGGGGAAGAGCGAGTGACAGAGGGAGTGAGCAGGGGGCGGGGCCTTGGGGAAGGGTTGGGGGAAGGGTGTTCAGTTTTCTGGGGTTTGAAAGTTGACAATCCTACAGTTAGGACACAGGCTAAATCACTCAAGTGCTTGCAGTCCTCCAATGCCTTCCCACATTTCCTTCTGTGTGCCCAGGAGGACAGCTGAATTCTCCTACAACTCACTGGGCAAAAATCAGCATAAAGAACCATGGAATATGCCCCCAGAACTGCTAATGACACAGGGGGGTGGGCAGTGCAGCACCAGTGAGGACACAGCAACTCGGGTATGACTTTGAAACATGTCTCCTCACACCTGGCCTATGCTAACCCAAGTGGTGATCACCCAGGCTAACTTTGTAAGGAAGATATATCCCAAGAGCGACAGTGCGTGCTGTGGTGTGCTGTCAGGGACTGATGCTATATTCAGGAGTGAAGATGCCACAGCTGAGAGAGGTGGGTCAGCTCAAACTGATGCAGATAAAAATGAGTTTGTGACTGGTCCCTATGCAGAGGTACATGGGAGGTAGAGGATTCAGTGATCTTCCTGCCTTCATGCTCCCTGTGCTTCTCACATTCCCAGGGGTCTTTTCTAGGAGCAGAGACTGATACCTGCTAGTACCCCTTGTACTGCAAGCTGCTCCTAAAGGGGTTGGCAAGGAGGCAAGACTATGGATCTACTCTCCCTCTTCACCAGTCAGCAAAGCTAATCAGTTCCAGACACGATAAGTATGTTTCCCATGCGCTCCGGGATACTCTGTCTGGGTGTTTCTACACTGCAATTAAAAACCTGCGGCAGGTCTGTGCCAGCTGACTCAGGCTTGAGGGGCTTGGGTTGTGGGGCTGTTTAACGGACACAATGATATTTGGGCTTGGGCTGCAGCTCAAGCTCTGGGATCCTCCCACCTCGCAGGATCCCAGAGTTTGGGCTGCCGCCTGAACCTGAACATTTAAGCTGCAATTAAACAGCCCCTTTGAGTCCAAGTCACTGTTAGGGGCCAGCAGTGAGTTTTTAATTGCAGTGTAGACAAACCCTAAGAGGGCACCAGATCTTCTTGAAGTGCCATGCCTCCCAATACTTCCCTTGACACGGTGAGGCTCCACCCTGCTCCCAATTCAGAGCTAGGAGCCACAAGAGAGTTCCACACATTTATACCACTATACTCCCCCTTCCCTGTGGGTCACCTCTGGGATCATATCCTGTTGTTCTCTGTGCCGCAGTGAGCTTAGACACTCTGATTCTTTCCCAGTGAAGTGAGGGAGAAACCCACCATATATTTTGAATATCCCATGGATTTCACAGTCAAAAATTACAGCAGGCTTTAACAGTTCTACTGATACTATTTTAAAATGTCCTTCCAACTATAAAACCAGTTGTCTCCATACCATCAACCCAATTGCCTTGGGGCTATTGTAATTTACAGCAGGCTGCAAAGAGCCACAATGTGGTTGGCCACAATCTCTTTTCCTTCAGACATCTCCCATTTTCCCTGTTACAGTGGCAGCAGAATGGGGGAGTGGTGGAAAGCCCCTTTGTCAGCTCTAGACACCGGCGATCACCCTTACACTGAGGTGAAGGTAATAATCTCAGTCTCCCTGGGCCTCTTAGGCTGATTTCGAGTACAAAATCGAGTACAGTCTGTTGGTACAAAATGGCTGCACCACGTCAGGAAATCTGGCTCACGGTGCCTTAAGGTTGCACTGAGCCAGGTCTAAATATTGCCTAGCCCATGATCACATAGAAAAACAGGAAACACTTTTGTGGCTGGTGACTTTAAGTCTAGAGACCAGGTGGCTGTTTGAAAGCAGCTCAGATATTGGGGACATAAGACACAGTTTGGTTGGAAGATGGATTAGAGTGAGCAGAGTGCAGGAGGTTTCACAATTTTTCCACGTGGATTCCTTGGAGCTCTTTTAACCTTATTCAGGATACTAGAGAACTTTCTCATTATTTCCCTCTATTTTTTTTCTTGAGCCTTTCTGTGGTGCCAATATTCCCTGCTCCTTTCTCTCTTCTTTAAATGTGAGCATAGCTAAATTTTAGTGCTTTTTTACTTGTTTTGAGTTTCTGTTTTTAGAAATACAGCTGCCTATGCTTCAAATGTTCCAGATGGAACAGCACTGCTGCTCTACTTTTTCCTCTTTAACCCATACTTTACCCGTTCCATAACCCTTTAGAAGAATAGTAGAATGTAAGGCAAGAAGTGCTCAACAGATCATCAAGTTTGACCTCCTGTATATCACAAGCCACCAAACATCATCTGGCACCTGTACACTAAGCCCAGAAACTAAAATTAAACCATATTACAGCCCTCAGGAGAGTAAACTAGTATGTGACATAGGCAGAGAATAGGAGGGAGTGAGGTGCACTATTTCAAAGGCCCCTGCAGTCACAGGGAATTGATTAAAATGAAAGCTATCTGGACAATCTCTGCAAGTGACCCCACCCCAAGCTGCAGAGAGAGGTAACCCCAACCCCCTGTCACTGCCAATCTGACCCTACATATGGTGATCAGTTAGACCCTGAGCAAGCAATCCTATCATACAATCCTCACACACAAATTTGTCCAGGTTTAAGATTAACAGCCGTGTTAGTCTGTATCCATAAAGAAAATGAGGAATATTTGTGGCACCTTAGGGACTAATCAATTTGTCCAGATCTCTCTTAAAACTAATTACGTTTTTGGCTCTCATAATTCCTATTGGGAGGCTGTTCCGTGCCTCTAATGTTTAGAAACCTTCTTCTAATTTCCAGCCTGAATTTGTTCATGGCAGTTTATACCCATTTGTTCTTGTGCCAACATTGTCCTTGAGCTGACATAGCTCTTCATCCTCCCTGGTGTTTAACCCCCTGACATATTGATGGAGTGCAATTATATCCCCTCTGACCATTTTTTTTTTACTAAACTAAACAAGTCAAGGTCTTCCAGTCTCCTCTCATAAGATAGGCCCTCCATTCCCCAGATCATCCGGTCACTCTTCTCTGCACCTGTTCCAGTTTAAATACATCTTTCTTGAACATGGGTGACCAGAATTGTCCACAGTATTTCAGTATTTCTTTGTCCAAGCTAGAAATGCCTCACCTGATACACCTTAGGATTGCATTTGCCTTTTTCACAGCTGGATCACATTGGTGGCTTATAGTCATGGTCTGACTGTCTAATACACCAAGTCTCTCTTCTCTATCTCTTTCAACTGATGAGTCACCCCAGCTTATAGAAGAAATTCTAATTAGATCCTAAGTGTATGACCTTGCACTCTGTACTACTGAATGTCAACCCATTTCTGTGACTCCAGCCTTCAAGGACATTCAGATCTTCCTGAACAACAATCTGATCATTATCTGTACTGACACTGCCTTCCCACTTTGCATCATCACCAAGTTTTATGAGCATCCTCCTCCTTCTTGTGACTAGGTCATTAATAACGATATTAAATAAGATTGGTCCCAAGACTGATTTTGGAGGAACTCCACTAGTAACCTCCCTCTAGCCCAACAGTTCTCCTTTAAGACAACCAGTTGTCTTCTCCTTTTCCCACCTTACAATTCTTGTATTAATCACCATCTTCTATAAATAAATTATTAATTTATTAATATGGTACTGTGTCAAATGCTTTACTGAAGTCCAAGTATTAGATCAATTGCACTGCCCTGATCTTAACTGTTTTTTTTTTCTCAAAGAAGGATCTCAAGTTAATTTGGCACAATCTATAGTCTAGTAAATCCATGTTGCATTGTACTTTTCTGTTTACCTCCATGAATTTAATTATTCTCTCCTTCAAAACGTGTTCTAAAACCTTTCTTACTACTGAGATCAAATGAACAAGTCTGTAATTGCCCAGATCACTTCTACTCCTATCCCACCCTTTTCTTAAATGTAAGTACAATGTTCGCTATTCTCCAGTCATATGGTACTATTCCCAAATAGATATATTTATTTTAAAAAATCCTTACAACTGGACTGCAGTCTTATGACAGTTTTTTCAGTATTCTAGGAAGGAAATTATCCTGTGCCCCCAACTTGAGTGCATTAAGCTATTTAAGTTTTAATTTTGCTTCAGCTGTGGTAATTTCCATTTTTATTAACTCATTTCCATCAGCCTTCCCGCCTTCATATACCCATGTTCCATATTCTGATCTTTATTGAGAACTGGGGCACAGTATTCATATTGGTTTTGGGTCAGACCTAGATTATCTTTAATCTCTTCCCTGTCCACACTGCATAGCAGCTTGACCACAATCCATCCTTATTCTCTTTTTATTTATATAGCTTAAAAACCCTATAATTTATTTTAATTTCCTTGGAAATATCTAATTCTGCTTGACTGTTATCAGTTCTCACTTCATTCCTACATTTGTGACCTCCAAGGTGTAACTTTCTTTGCTTCCTCCTAATAACATTTTGAGATATTATTCGTCCTGTTGGGTCTGGAGCCTTTCTCTTCAATTTTTGCCTCCTTGCTTGGCATGCAAATTGCAGATAGCTTTTTGTTTTTATAGTTAATTTAAAGAAAATTCCAAACCTCCTCCATATGTAAGTCTCTGAGCTCTTCCATCCAGTTGACTTCTCTAATTAATTTCCTTCATGTCCCAAAGTCTGCCCTTTTGAAATAAAAAACCCATAATTGATTACCTGGTTTGGATTATCCTTCCATTTTATTTAAAATGAAGAGTGTGAACCTGTTAGTTGGTTCTCCTTTGTAAATTGAAATCAACTTTATTAAAAGGGGGAAACTTTCCTTATTTTGAAATTAAGGTCAGAGTTCTGAAAAGTGCAGCAAGCCCATGTGACCCTCAGGAGTTTGTGAGATGACTTCTATAAATGCTGTATTATAACCTGATGACCATCTTGAGCCCCTGGTTAATCCTCTCATGTATTACAGAATCCCCTCCAACTCCTGCAAGTCTCACTGTAGCAATCCAGTATTTACAGCTGATGGCAGGCTGTTTAGTGGGAGTCAGATGTCCTCCAGTAAATGATGAGAAGTCAGTATTTCCTCTGAATTCTTTCTGCATAACTGATTATTCTACATTTCTTTAAGTAAGGCATATGTGAGAGATCCAAATTCAAGTCTCATGTACTCTTTGTTTGGCTTTCAGATTTTTACATCAGAGACCCTGACAGTAACTGATTCCAAGACCTTCATCCTTAGGGAGAATTGCTGTACCCAGTGCAGAGCCCAGATAACTGGGTTGTGCATTGAGGAAAGCCTTGGGGATCTTTTTTTAGTAATACCAAGGTCACAACGCTCTGGAAGGCCCTTATAATGCCTTCCCAACTCTTTCTGGGCCTCTACATCCTTGCTTTAACATACACTCTCTCTTTTTTAGTAATAAAAGTTTCAGACTTTTCTCCTTTCTCAGTGAAGGCAAATGATTTGCACGTATTTTCAGATTCACTGCCCGTTGCATAAGTTACTAAGCTAACCTGTGCTTTGCTGCTCTGTAGTAAGCCTTGATGGATCTGGGAATCAGATGAAGCTCTCTTTCCACTCAGCCGTATCAAAGTGAAAGTCTTTAGGAGGGATGAACACTGACATTTTTTTGCTTCTTATTTTTGCTGTCATTTGACAGTAATAACGAAATACAGAGACTTATTTTTTTTCAATGGATAAGTAGCATTCAGTTTTGCTGTAGCTGTGTTGGTCCCAGGATAACAGAGAGACAAGGTGGGTGAGTTAGTATTCCTGATTGGACCAATTTTCTGGCCAATAAAAAAAAGAAGTTGGTCCAATAAAAAGATATATTACTTCATTCCCCTTGTCTCAGTGAATAAGGAACTTTATTAGGAATGGAAAAACAGTATTACCCCCAGAGAAGCTTTAAGGTTATGTCTGTATTATACTGCACACTCTTTACAGTGATGTGTAGTGTGTCACACTGTCTGGAGTGACTCACAACTCTGAGTGCCTATCTCAGGGCAGAGTGTCAGAAAACTAGGGCAGACACCCTAAACTGGTGGTATATTCTATTATTAGATTTCACCAAATCAGTAACAAATGTAAGCTTCTAGATCACAGTACCAGTCTTACCATGGAGTCACAGACAGTCCCTTGGACTCTCCCGTCTATCTTGTCACTCAGGCAAACTGAACTTTGTGATGAAAAAGTTACTTAAACTTAAAAATCACATCAGTTTTATCTGAGTCCTAAAAGACCAGTCACTCATCCTAGATCAATTGGTACTCTAGATCTTGCACCAAAGCTACCAGTGACAGCCAATTCTTTAAGAAACAAACCATAGGTTTGTTAGCTAAGAGAAAAGAATGAGAGTTACTGAGAGGTTAAAGCAGGTCAAACATAATAGGTAAATCACAGTTTGTAACTCCAAATGATGGCAGGCAGTGGTATAATAAACTGCCAATTCCCCCAAAGTCCTTCCAGTCTATAATGAATAATTCTGGGGATCTCATTCAGTTATTCTGCCCTATTAGAATCCAAATAGTCTAGACACTATAAAGGATCTTTTTTTGAATCCATATTATATCTTCTCACAGAAGACAAGCTGACAGTCTCTCTACCCACATGGGCCTTTCCTTTGTTGACAGTGAGTGAGGAAGGCACTTAAACTTTTGATGTCTAATTATATATATAATGGCCACTTGCTGTGAAATCAGCATTTTCTGTTAATGACCTTAAGTCCTCCATTAGCACTTCACAAGATTTCTTTGAAGGGTAATGTAGTTGCAAAGGTATTCACCATGTAAATATTTGCCATTACATTATGACAGGAATAAATAAGTGAAAACAATACAAGTAATCTTCCATTAGTTTTATGAAATTTCAACACCAAAAACACTTACACATTTACAAAAAAAAATTGAGGAGTCCTTGTGGCACCTTAGAGACTAAAATTTATTTGGGCACAAACTTTCGTGTGCTAGAACCCACTTCATCAAATGCATGGAGTGGAAAATACAGTAGCAGGTATATTTATACACAGTATATGAAAAGATAGGACTTGCTTTACCAGGTTGGGGAGGGGCAGTATAACAACACAAGTCAATTAACAGTAGAATACCCAGGGAGGAAAAATCACTTCTGAAGTGGTAATGAGGGTGTCCCATTTCAAACAGTTGACAAGAAGGTGGGAGTAACAGTCGGGGAAAATTAGTATGGTAAAATTAGGTTTTGTAATGACTCATTCAGTCCCAGTCTTTATTCAGGCCTAATTGATGGTGTCCAGTTTGAAAATTAATTCCAGTTCTGCAGTTTCACGTTTGAGTCTTTTTTTGAAGTTTTTTTTGTCGAAGAATTGCCACTTTTAAGTCTGTTATTGAGTGACCAGGGAGGTTGAAATATTCTACTGGTTTTTGAATGGTGACGCTACATGCATTACGGGAATTACAACATTCAAAAATCAGTTCCCTACATATCGCAGACTTAAGTACTTACCATCCCACCCTAGTAGAAATTCCAGTTGAAAAATTTCAGCCAATTTTAATTGGCAACTAGGTTTTGGAACAATACTGGTTCCTGTGGCAACTGGTCTTCCACGAGAAGTTAGTTAATTGATTCTAATGGAGCCTGTCAGAGTTTCCACTGGGGAAACAAAGTCTGACCACAACTAAGGGGTGTTCCAAATTTGAGATACACCAAGACACACACACACCACTCACTAAGCTGCTGCAACAAAGCTTATTAGTGTCAAACCTCATCAGAGGGTATATTAAACATATGGCTATTTAGTAAGGATTTCTTATGTAATGGTTAAAGTTTGGTCAGCAATAGGGATTTAACTAGGGTCCTCTAGAACTTAAAAAGCATGAGCTGCTATTTCATGAGCTGCAGCTCCTAAGCTAAAACATGTAGTAGACTCATTCTCTGTAGATTAGCACAGATGTGGACCTATAATACACACTCATCAATGGGTTCCATTTAACCCAATCTCTCATGCAGACCACGTACTGAAGTTGAATTTTTTTCTGTATCAGTATCATGGTTGCGATGGTAGTTGTATCTTTTGGGAATTTGAACTTAAATCCTGTATGGGTTAGCTATCTTGCAGTCTGGTGCACATTGGGCTATGTAGCAAAATGAATAATGCTTCTGATATTATATTTCCTATAATGTTTTTCTATCCCAGATCGTCAGCTGGTGTAACTGACTTTTCTCCATTGATGGGAGTGGAGCTATGCTATTTTACACCAGCACAGGATGTGCCCCCAAATCTCCCTCCATTCAAATATTTACTCATTGTATTGCATTATTGTCTCTTTACTGTTGGTTATCAGTTGGGAAAATGGTAAGGACCAATGGTCACCATGACAGGCTAACTGTACTAAGTAGTAAAAGTAACAATAATTATTTGTCAAATTATCTTAAAATAGCAATTTAATAATGATCACAAAAAAAGTAGCAAAAGTAAACCCAATACCTGCTAACTAGTCTGTCCCATTTGTGCTAGTTGTTATGATAATAGGAATTATAATACTAAAGATTATTTGGATGCAGTATATTACAAATTAGGAGAGAGATCTGGGAACAAAGAAATTGGATTCCCTACAGAGGCTGCAATTACTAGAAGAAGATATAAGTCATTTTCATTTGTATTTTATCTAGTGCTTTTCATTCAGAAGGATCTCTAGGCACTTCACAAATTTAGTCAAGTGACCTTCTAAAGATGAGCTGTATTCTCCCCTTCACATTTGCACAGAATGCCCATTAACATCAGAGGAAACTGCGTGAGGATCAAGAGCATGATGCGATACCCGGCACTTATACAACATCTCAAATCACTGTACAAATACTAATTAAAGGAGAACTGCAAAGGGAGAAAGATTAGGATTGTTCCCTTTTTCATCTTTATAGTACTCCACACTGTTAGCAATCCTCACAGGAAATATTTTGGCTAGCAATCCCTAGAATGCCACTCAAGAGTATGGGGCAGAGCATTCTTACTAGCAAGGACCTTGGCTGTGGAATTTAGTCCATGAGCACTCCAAGACTGATTGTGTTGAACACAGGATATCTGTGTTTATAGTGCCTATGGACCCCCAACTACGATCAGGGCTCTGTTAGTCTAGTTGCATCTTTTTTTAGACTATATAGAAATGGAAAATACAGAATCGCCTTGATATTTAATTTACTGGATACTCTCTTCTCTTGGGTCTCTCTAAAGAATTGGTGTTGGTGTTGCAATCGGCTGAGTTACATCAATACAACCATTCTGTCATGTTTAATCTTTTAAAATAGTGTGGAATTCTCCTATATATCATAGTGGTGGACCTTTTTAAGTTCTTGCAAAATGCATGTTTTTCATACAATGTGGAGATTGACTAAGGAAGCTTGGAACAAAATTACTACACTCCAGCTCTGCTCACAGGGCTAATTACTGGTTGACCACCAACCGTTTATTTCAGGAGCCTGGGTCTAGGAAACCCTCCTGCAACCAGATCTGCAACACAAGAAGCATAATTTAGACAGAGAAGTTAGATCTACCTCTTGTGAATCTTGCATTCAGTGAGCTGTTTATAATTAAGGCTGGTCTGCACAAAGTTTGTGCCAATTTAACGGTAAGGTTTAAAAACAGATCTAGTTAAATCAATGCAATCTGGCAACATGAATGCATTTATACTGGTATAAAGGTACTTTTATAGGTATAAGCCAAAGGATCACCTCACCTATCAGTGCACCAACCAATATTCTCAGCAACAGCAGGACTTCACTCCCTTTTCTTCAGGGCTGAGCTTTATTTCGCCAAATCAAACAGTTCAACATAAATCCACCACATAAACCAGGTTCTGTCCTAGGGTCTCCTTAAGATCTTATTTCTCAGACCATCTGCCTGAGAGCTAAGAAAGTCTGTCGACTCCCTTCCTTCTCACCCTGAATTCAGGTGGCCCTCAATATCTTAGCAGGTCTGAGTCACGAGCATCTGCCATTTGATCCCAGGACTCATTCCCTTCACGTGGGGGAAGTTGGCTGAGTCTAAGACAGGATGCAGCAAGGCCCCAACCTTCTTAAGGA
Organism: Dermatemys mawii; assembly: GCA_007922305.1. NCBI lineage: Eukaryota > Metazoa > Chordata > Testudines > Dermatemydidae > Dermatemys > Dermatemys mawii. The sequence goes on from ML677326.1 coordinate 20,289,600, forward strand.
TGTCTATGAAGGGATTAAAAAAACTCCATGGCTGGCCCAGGTCAGCTGACTCAGTTTCACAGGTTTCCGGGGTTGAAAATGGCTGTGTAGAAGTTCGGGCCAAGGGTGGACCCCTCCTCCCCCAGCCTGAGCCCAAACATCTACAAGGCAAATTTTTCTGAACCCCAGGGGACCAAGTCAGCTGACCCAGGCCAGTGCTGCAGTGCCACAGGTCTTTCATCGTTATGTAGACATGTCTGTAAGGGCTGCCTCATCCTATGATTCTAAGTATAGCTTATTTCCATATAAAAAGGTACAGCAACATATACACCTTTATACTGGTATAACTGCATCCACATTAGAGATTTGCACCAATTTAATAATACCGGTTTCTTAACCAGTTAAGAGTACAAAAATCTGTATTTTTGCAAGCTCTCAAGAGCTCTTCTTATGAGTTTCCTTCCCAGTAGTGTTTAGTCTTCGCAAAGTTTTTTTTTATTTCACACCTTATCTTTGTGTGAGATTTACATTAAACTTTGTGAATTAGAAAGGGGCTAGATTCTCATCTCCATAAATTCAGAACAACTGACTCGACAGTTACATTGAAAATGATATATTTGTCAGGTTAGAGAAAACACCTAGAGGCTGCTTGTGTCAGCAGATGGATCTCTGCTTTGCTGATGCAAACAGATCCTACTGCACATTTCTGACATCTTGCCCTGTCTCCTGTTACCTGACCTCCTTCCTGGCACTGATCTGGTGCTCTGCTCCTGGCATCTCACTCTGCTTTTGTTCCACTAGCCCTACGTTGGCTAACTACTTGGCTCCTACATGCTAACTGACCTCAATTTTGACCTGATTCTGTGGTATGACACTGGTATGGATGACTGCTTCTGACCTTGACTCTCCAGATTGAATTTGGCCTATGTTCTCGTGTCCTTTCCAATCCAGGCCCTGGCCTCTACCACACCCTGTCCTGACAACTTATCACCAAAGTATCTAAGCATCTTTTCATCCTCCCTGGAAATCACACCCATTTCTCAACTATGCAAACTGATCTTGGAATGAATGTGATTAAAAGTGGTTGCTCCAGCAATTGTGATATTTCTGATAAGGGAGGCAATGTCAGAGAATAGAGAGGATGATTCGGCTGATGTATGGGTTCATTTTTAATCTTCTGTCACATCTTCTATATCATGTTAATTTGTTACATCAGGTTAGGTAGAAAGGGTCTTATGAGAGAAGAACTGAGTAGTTGAATGGTAATTTCAGTGACGTAATCTCAGGTTGAAGCCTTTTAGATACTGCTGTAATATAATAAAATAATAATAATTAATAATAATAATAATGCTAACAGCAAGAGCACGCAGGAATAAGGATAATGGAGGAAGAAGGAAAACAAATCCTGTAAGTAAAAGATGCTTAAGTGTGCTACAGATAACAACAGTGTCCTCTATGGACAACTTTGACTCAACTCTTAATAGTGCATCTGGCGCTTCGGTATTGGGTACATTGGATACTGCGAGTAGATGGTTTATTTATTTTTATTATGCCATTAAACAGTCTGATTGCTTTAGCATGTGGCAGGGATTTATATATATATATAG
>ML677326.1:20291585-20316949 GCA_007922305.1 Dermatemys mawii
ACCCTGGCTGTTCACAATTGCATTGATACAGAGTTGATGTTATCCTGGCATTCTACTCTGTGCTCAGGAAATTTACTCAGGAAATCTAAATCAGTGCACTGTGCCCATGTTATAGATGGGGAAACTGAAACAGTGAGAGGAAGTGACTTGCCCAAGATCACACACCAGTCACTGGCAAAGCCAGTAACAGAACCAAGGCCTTCTGACAGTCTGTGCAGTGCCCTATCAAGAATTTTACTGCCTCTTAACTGTGTATAAAACTGGCTAACTGATAGGTCCCAAAATGATAATTGTAAATTGGAGTCATCATCAAGGAGGTATGTTTGTGGTGGGGTCCTTGGCCCTGGCCTATTTAATGTTTTTTATCAATGATATGGATGAAAATATAAAATCATCACCGATAAAATATGCAGAAGACAAAAAGTTTGGGGGAGTGGTAAACAATGAAGAGTACAGGCCACTGTTACAAAGAGCAATCTGGATCCCTTGGTAAGCTGGGTGCAAGCAAAGAATGTATATTTTAATATGGCTAAATGAGAATGCATACATCTAGGAACAAAGAATCTACGCCATGCTTACAGGATGGGGGAGTCTATCCTGGGAAACAGTGACTCTGAAAAAGATGTGGGTGTCATGGTGAACAAGTAATTGAGTTCCCATTGTGATGCTGTGGCCAAAAGGGCAAATGCGATTCTTGGATGCATAAAGTGGGGAATCACAAGTAGGAGTAGAGAAGTTATTTTACCTCTGTATTTAGCACTGGTGCAACTTTGCTGGAATACTGTGTCCAGTTCTGTTGTGCACAGTTCAAGAAGGATGTTGATAAATAGGAGAGGGTTTAGAGAAGAACCATGATACTTATTAAAGTATTGCAAACATGCCTTATAGTGTTAAACTGAAGGAGTTCACTTTAGCTCAAGAAGCAGGCTATGTGAGTGTCTTGATAAGTCTCTATGTATCTACATGGGAACAAATATTTGATCATAGAGGGCTCTTCAACCTAGCAGACAAAGGTATAACAAGATCCAATGCCTTGAAGTTGAAACTAGACAAAGTTGTCTGGATATAAGGTGTAATTTTTTAACAGTTGTGATAGTCTCCATCACTGGCAGTTTTTAAAATCAAGATTAGAAATATGCTCTAGTTCAAACAAGAATTAATTCAGAGAAGTTCTGTGGCCTGTTTCACACAATAAGTCAGGCTAGATGATCACAGGCTTTAAAATATATGAACATTTCATTATGCAAAAATACTCAGTGTTAAAAGTATACAACCAAGTTCTATTTTAAATACAGCCAGCATGACCTGAAGCTATGCTGATCTATCCAGTCCTTGTTAGTCTCTGCACTATTTGATTATATTAAATGGTTCTTATTATGGGACAAACACTGGGATCAGAATAAATAACCACAAAATCCATTTTCACTTTGGACCTATACCCAGGACGCAAACTCAGTTTTCAAAAGATAAAATTGTACTGAAAATCTATTGTGCCACTTAACCCATCACCCCCACTTTAAAATATAAACTTATAAAGAATCAAAACATAATATAAACCTAGTTTAAGATGTCACACTCAAGGTGAAAAAGCTATAAAAACACCTTAATTTTTAGTATACGTTAAATTCCTGTGATGTTCTGAAACAGGTCTTACATGTAGGCTAGAATAATACACATCATCCTTCTATGCTAGTTCTTGTTAATGGTACTTTTAAGACTGTCTTTGTAGTAATGGGGCTGTAGCCCATCAACGCATTGCAACTGACTAGCCACTAAATAAGAATGAATTTTGGTCATTATAGACCTGGAGGCAGACTCCAACCTGGAAGTGAAAGGCTTTTGATTTGGAAGACTTGTATACAAATCCTATTACCATGTTTAAGCCATCCAGTTACATAGTTGGAAACCTGTTGGTCAGCAACAAAACCCCAACCTGTGCACCTCATTGTCCCTGGGTTCCTCCATCGCTAACAGAGATCTTTATATAAGGACTTGTTAGTGTATATAAGTAGGTGTTATATAAGTGAGAATTCCTTTCCAGTCCACTGTCAGAATAAATCACATGCACTGCAGAAAGAACTATGCCAATTTAAATATTGAAGAAACCATAAAAAATCATGAGCCATTCAAAGCCGCTAGTGAAGTTCAGTGAGAATATTTGAATATGTTTTATATACAATAATCTAGAGGATGTATGAGCAGACATAAAATAACTCATCTGGAATTCTTGCCAGTGCCTTTTTTTATGGTGTTCTAAATGTCAAGTCTGGAATAGTTACTCTTCAAGCCTGGACACAAACCCCACAATTTCTGGCCTTTTGTTATATGGTCCTTGATTTATGCAGACTGCTTTTGCAGAGAGAGAGAGTGTTATGCAAGTGGATTGAGGCTGATTGCATAATTCTTTGCATCAATAACTTGGAATTGAGGTATAACCATCAGGGAGCGATTGAACTCCCTTTCTTCAATCAGGCACCATCATATTTAGATTTCACAGGAAGGAATCAACTGAAAAAAAAGAAACACACATTTCTATACATACATATGAATAATTTAATAAACCTGAAGTGAAATAAAGAAAGTGTGTTGGCTTATTAACTTAAATAATAAGATAACTCCTAACCAAATATGTGAATGAAGGCATAGCTCAGAGGTTCTCAAACTGTGGGTTGAGGCCCCAAAGGGGGTCGTGATCCCGTTTTAATGGGGTCACCAGGGCTGGCTTAAGACTTGCTGGGGCACGGGGCCGAAGCCCAAGCCCCAACACCCAGGGCCGATTCTTAAAGGCTTCAGCCCTGGGTGGCAGGGATCATGTTACAGGCCCCCTGCCTGGACCAAAGTCCTTGGGCTTCAGCTTTGGCCCCCTGCCACGACAGTGAAGCTTGGACTTTGGCCCCAGCCCCCCTATCAAGGGCAGCAGGGCTCAAGTTTTGCGCGTTCCCCCCTCCCCTCCCTTGTGGGGTCATAGTAATTTTTGTTGTCAGAAGTGGGTTGCAGTGGAACGAAGTTTGAGAACCCTGCTATATTTATTGGCTGTCAAGGCTTGAGAGACTGACACTACTTTTATATGTACAGACTTGTAGAGCACTGAGGGGGGCATTTAAAAAAGAAAATTCATACATGAAATTGCATATTTAAAATTTGCATGCAATTATGTTCCTCACCTGCACAAATTTTCCATGTTTGTGAGAGTCAATCAGGTAATTGCATACACATATGACTGCAATTGGCCATTTCCATATTGCATTTACTGTTTTTGTAGACAATTTGATGCATATGCAAATTAGTCATACATCTGCAACTCTATTAAAAGCTGGGTTCTTATACTGTATGTGTATGTACTGCATATATAACTACAGTAAGCCACCTCTGAAAACAGCCTGGCCTTAGCTTTAATGAGGTTGCACAAGTCTCACTTGGTTTGAAGACAGTGGATTCTATCAGTCTGAAAGGCCTGATTTGGCCTGCAGAGACTTTTTATTAGTGATGCATGGGATGAGATGGACCAGCTTTGCTGTCAGAGCCCTGAATGTATGTGCGGTGCTGGCAGTTATAACTAAATATTAAGTCTGATTCTTTGCTGACATCAGTGCAGACCAGGAATAATTCCAGCGAAGCCACAGAGCCATCTTGACAGTTTAGCTTATTAGGATAGAACTGTACTTTAAATATCACATTCAGTAGCGCTCCCATTATTTTTAAAATGACAGTTTAGGACACCTTAGACGTGAGTGTGTGTATGTGCAGGCGCGTATGTGTGTGTGTGTGTATGTGTGGGATGGGTAGATGACAACGTATTGCTCAGGCTTAACTCCCATATTGCGTTTAGCCAACGGACAGACATGTAAAATGTGTGTAGAAGCAGAGTATATATTCAGTACAGAATCCATTCCTAGCTTTCACACCAGTGCCTTTAAGTCATTCCTGATCATTTTCCTGCTATATCTGGGCGATACAATACAGCAGGGGTCGGCAACCTTTCAGAAGTGGGGTGTTGAGTCTTCATTTATTCACTCTGATTTAAAGTTTTGCGTGCCAGTGATACATTTTAATGCTTTTAGAAGGTCTCTTTCTATAAGTCTATAATATAGAACTAAACTATTGTTGTATGTAAAGTAAATAAGGTTTTTAAAATTGTTTAAGGTGCTTCACTTAAAATTTAAATTAAAATGCAGAGCTCCCCAGACCGGTGCCCAGGACCCAGGCAGCGTGAGTGCCACTGAAAATCAGCTCTCATGCCACCTTTGGCACACATGCCATAGGTTGCCTACCCGTGTAATATACAGCATGGTTGTTTAGGGAAGGCTTCAGATATTTACAATGTTGTTTTTGATAAATACATTGCCAGAAAACCTCATTGAAAAGAGCTAATGCCCTGCTTACAAACTTATTGAACTAGATGAGTAAAGAGAAAGTAGTAGTATTTATTTATTTATTTATTTTTACAGAAAATTAATAGTACTATTGAACCCCCTCATTGCTTTAGGAGAAATGCCATTGTAATATCCAAATAGTTCAGAATGGCAAAATCATTTCTATTTTTATTAAAAATCTGAAGACATATTCACAATTGTGGGGAAAAAAGTGTGTAGGTTATTTAAAAAAAAAAACTCTCTTCCTGTTCTTTGGTTCATTGATTAATTTTATTCTCAATATCTTGATTTTGTGTTACATACATGCTCAGAAATTCTCTCTTGTACCTGTTGCTTTTATTATTTGTTTAACGCCCTCCTGACTACTCTAGCTAGCCCATTTTAGACAAACTACACAGTCAGCCTATAGAAAGTGGGCCAATGTTCCACAAAACTTCCATCCTATACCACTTACCTAGCCAGCAGTTCACCTCTAGACTCTTCTTCCTCTGTCTTCCTTTCTTGTGGGACTGGAAGGATGTCATTGAAGATCACTTGACCTTCTTCTTCTTCTTCAGCATGCTTTCAACTTCCCAGAAGTCATCTATTACCTGTGACAGAGTCTTGCAGCACCTTATAGACTAACAGATGTTTAGGAGCATAAGCTTTCATGGGCGAAGACCCACTTTGTCGGATAAACTGACATTCATCTGACGAAGTGGGTCTTCGCCCACAAAAACTTATGCTCCTAAACATCTGTTAGTCTATAAGGTGCCAAAAGACTCTTTGTCGCTTTTGCAGATTCAGATTAACACACTATCCCTCTGATACTATTACCTGTGAGAGATCCTGCATTGCAGTGTCATTAGTACTGATATCAACCATCACCAATGCATTTTTGTCCATCAGCTTCAGAAGTCTATCCAATCTTTGAGTGATGTCTTGGCTCCAGGAGGGCAACACACCATATTGTTGGCCACCTGTCTCTTGCAGAAAGCTTTTCTATTTTTTTCTGAGTATTGAATCCCCAACATGGATTGTCTGTCTGCCTTGTATGCTTGGAGAACTCTTCATGGGCGAGCTTGATTTTTCTTGTAGGCTGGGCTGAGCTGCCCTCCACAGGTGTGTCCTATACATCTTTCAGTTTTCTAGGATCAGCTGGATCTTGAGAGGTACCTTCCACACTTTCCAATGTGGAGGACGTGATCTCAATTAGCTGTGTGGAATTCCTCCTGATCCTCTTCTCCCTGGTGGCCACATCCTGGCCATCCTTGTCCGTCTCCAGCTACGAAGAATGCTGCCATGACCTCTTGCATTTGCTGATCGTATACTATTGAAATAACTGGAGTTATAACAGAGATAAATTTGCCTTATCTGTCTATCATAGCTACAATATTTGATAGTAAAGCCTTGCTAAGAACTATAGCCTGTAACTCCAAAGCAATGTAGTTTTTTATGTTTTATTTTCTGTAGTAACATTTTCAAATTTATGATGATGAACAGACTGTGAGACATCTGTATAATTCAGTTCTAGACTGTATCTAGGATCATAGTCAACACCCAACTCCTGAAGCTCAAATGCCTATTGCAGGCCAGGAGCATCTAGAGTGTTGAAATCAAGTATATCTTTGATTTAATATAACCTTAGAGTATGAGGCCCACAGACTAACATTCCATACAGAAGAGAATATTGCCGACATTACCAATTTATAAGAAAACATCTAATCTGCCTTTTTGTTCAATCTCTTATTTAAAAAAATCAATTTTGGGTGGCATAATGACATTTAAAGTATCCATGCTGATACCATTTTATATCTCTTCTAAATGTAAAGAATTCTGCATTCCAAAGTGGTCATCTCTCCATTACCACTCACATTCTTGGTCTTTTTTGTACATGGTTAGTATTAATTTAGATTGAACTCAGCACTGTTATGAGTTGCTCAAATTATTTATTACAAAAATACATTGTCTGCATTTGTCAACCAGTAATTTCATCTGCCATCATGCTGCTCACTGACCTAACTTTAGTAAGTTGTTTTCAAGTTCCTCACAGTCTTCTTTGGAAGATTTTTAATCATAGTTGTTGACGCCCTTTTGCAAATAACGGATACACATATTAAAACACCTATCCAAGACCAGACTTTGGGACAAGAACCTTTACCATTTTGTCATGTTGAAAATTGTCCGTTTATTCTTATTCTTTTGTTTTCTATTTCCTAGCCAATTTTAATCCATGAGAGCACTTTACCTTTCAGCTCATGAACACTCAGTTTCTAGCGTCTCGTGAGGAACTCTGTTAAAAGAATTTGATAATCTAAATATTCTCTTTCACCTAGTTTCTTACTGACACGCTCTAAGTTTAAGAATTTCATTGTATTGGATTGAACTTCCTTTGCAGAAGCCCTCCTGGTTTGTCCTTTTCATTTTAAAATTCTATTTAATTATAATGTCAACTAATTTACTATGTACCAAATTAAGGCTCACTGCTCTGTAGGTCTCTTGATCACACCGTAGGAACCTTTTTTCAAAGATAACTGCAACATTTGCTACCCTCTAGTCCTCTGCTACAGTAGCTGATTTTTCTTAGCAGCTCAGCTATTTAATTCTTAAGTTTCTCACAGGGCAAGCTTAACACTTTGCACAATCAGACTTTTAATGGATATACACTCATTTTCCACCTCAGGGATGAAAGTTGAAATATAGTAAGATGACTACACATGCCATTCAAGTTGCTCAGAGGATTTTAATTTTTAATTGGTTTTGGTTTTGGCCACTTGAACTCTGGTGGAGGCATCAGGGTCTTCAGGCAAAAATTTTCAAAAATGACTGACTAGTAATTTAAATGCCTTAATTTTTGCATGCCTCACTTGATGGGCCTTACAGGGGTTTTATATGCAGAAGGTGCTGAAGATCACAGCCGCTCTAAAAATCAAGCCCCTCTAACATGTCTGAAATTGCAGATCCAAATGTAAATCTAAAGCCAGATAATGAAAAATATTGATTTAACATGTCTTTCTGTTGCCCCTCCCACAAGCAAAAGATACAATTAGAGCTCACTCTTCTGATCATAAACTGCTTGATTCCTCAAGTCAAATATAATCAAATTACTACCCTAAGGCCTTGTTTACACTACAGAGTTTTGTCAACAGAATTTAAGCTGACAATCAAAAGCTGATATAATTAAATTGCTCATGCATGTTCACACTATGCGCTGTATGTTGGCTGAACATGTCCATACTTTGGTGCATTAGCACTGCCAGTGAGAGCAGTGCACTTCGGGTAGCTATCCAACTGTACTATACACTGCCACCTTTAGCTAGGAATTGTGGGAAGGTGGAGTGGATTGCGGTGCATCATGGGTGTGGGCTAAATGCCCCATGATGTAGTTCTCTGTTCCAGCATTCTATGGGCTTCCGACTGCGTTTGGATTTTCCAACACCCCTTTTATACCGTGTGCCTGTCGTCTGTCTGAATGGCTGGATCCCGCACTGTTCTCTATCGAGGTGTTCACCGTTATGAACACATTGCGGATGTTCATACAGTATATCACATGCTCCCAATCTGAACAGGAATCAGAGTTGCCTGACTTGCTGCATGCCATGGATAGAAACAACACCAGATTACTTTTGTTATTCACAGAGCAGCAAATACAGTGAACCATTGCTTTTGGGCTCAGGAAACAAGCACTGAGTTGTGGGATTGCATTGGGAGGCAGGTCTAGGATGATGAGCAGTGACTGCAGAACTTTCTGATGTGGAGAGCGACCTTCCTGGAACTGTGTGCGGCACTTGCCCCAGCAGCACAAGAACACAAAAATGAGAGCTGCCCTTTTGGTGGAGAAGCGCATGGTGATCGCTGTGCGGAAACTCCAGACTTTTACTGGTCAGTCACAAATCAGTTTGGAGTCAGAAAGGCCGTTGATGGGGCTGCGTTAATTCAAGTGTGCAGGGCCATTGCATCCATCTACGAAGGATTGTGTCTCTTGGAAGTGTGCATGAAATAGTAGATGGTTTTGCGGCTATGGGATTCCCTCACTGAAGAGGGGCGACAGACGGCATGCATATCCCAATTTTGGCCATGGCCCATCTTGTGACAGAGTACATCAATAGGAATGACTACTTCTCTATGGGCAGCAGGCACTTGTGGATCGCTGTGGGCTGTTCACTCATCAACAAGGAGTGGACAGGGAAGGTGCATGACACACGCATCTTCAGGAACATGATTTTTCCCAGGTCCAGGGCTGCAGCTGCCAAGGAGAGACTGGCCCTCTCCTTCCCAGCCTCAGCTCTGTGGCTGCTGTGGTGGGGGAAGAGACCCCCCTACTCCTTCCCAGCTCCAGCTTGGGGGAGAGAGGGCACATCCATCGCATTAGAAAGGCAAGACAACTGATATTAAAATATGAGTTGTGTGCTTTTATTTGTACAACGAAAAACATTGTTTTATATAGTGCTTTTATCCAAAGCACTTTACAATAGTTAGCTCACGGTATGAACAACATTTGGAAAGATCATTAAGTGGTCCCCGCCGAGACCCTCAACAATTTTCAAGTGTTCTGTGGAAAAAAAAGTTTGAGAACCATTGTCCTAGTCTCTCTCTAGTCCCTTTAATTTAACTTGAAGTAAAAGTATGTCCAAATGTCCTGACATCCCTGCATAGAGAATTAGAGATGGACGCAAAATGGAATCTCAGATCAAAATAGTGCCTTTGGAATCCCGTGAGTTTGTATTCACAGCTGTCGTTCTGCATCTGCTTTATTGTTTTGGGTCTAGATTGGGTCCAAAACCTGTAGAGAACCTGTTTTCTGGAATTAATCCAGAAGACAAACCAAGATGGTGGAAATCCCACAAAAACATTAATTTTATCCACTTTCTATTGTGCAGAATGGTAGGAGGTGGCACAATAGCCATTGGTATAATTCAGCCAAGTTTGATAACTGGTTTTTGCATATGAAAGAGCACATGTTCTGTTATGATAAAATTAGTCACAATGAAAGAGTTAATGCAGAATTTAAAGTTTTTGCATTTAATTCGCAAGACAAAAATGGGGCAACATTTATAGTATTAAATTTATTTTGTAATAGAATATGGATTCTTTAGAATAAAATTGTCTTCAGAATTTTAATTATGACATTTCAGAATTTAATTTTCACAAATTTGAGATCTAACATTTTGGCACATCTTTTAAAAAACATCCTAATTGAATTTCATAGAAAGAAGAGCTCTGACAGCCACAAAATTGCCTAAAACAAATAATTTCTGTGCAAAAATGTTCAGAAAAATCGCTTACCCGAGTCACACATCTTTAGTTGGTACCTATTCTTTGAACATATCTTCCATTAATGTATTATAGATTTATATCTTCAATTCTAATCCAAATATGTATTTATTGAGACTAAAAGTAGTGAAATATCCATCATTCTGATTTGAGATTCATATTGTAGCAAAGTATTCTGTCAATATACAAACAGATCCAAAATTGATATGTTTTCTTCCCAAGAGCTCTGACCTAACCAGCTGTGGAGTTTGAAAATAACTTAGACTATCCAGGCCTGACTGTACATAGAGGATTTTAATGATGAATTACATAGATTTCACTGGTCACACACTTACAATCCATTTTTAATACGGCTTTAAAAACAAAGACATGAAGTGCAGCATTTTCCCATTCTTAATTCAGAATTTAGTGAAACAGAACATGGCACAAACAGAACATTCATTGACAAATGTACAGGTTTGGCTGTAGACAGTTTAATATACCCAAACAGAAAAAATCAGTGGAAAACTGTCAGCATATTACATTCTATCTTTTAATTGTTGAAGTTATAGCTCCATAAGAAAGGGGAAAACATTGCTACGAGAAACTTGAGAACAATGCAAAATCACCCTTAGGGTTGGAGATGAAGGAGTTATGCAAATCTTGGGTGTTCCCAGAAACCAAGCTTGAATATACTATAACTGCATACCCTAGGCAGTGAGTTGAATGTTTGAACTAATATTCTCTGATGCTGACATTTTCACTCTGTACTGCTCTCTTACCTGTTAATTTGTTCCAAATCTTTCTGTATCTAATTGCACCTCCACAGCTCCCTATCCCACAATCCCAGAAGGCCCTAAATTCAGCAGAACCGATGACATACAGCTCTGAGGAGACAGGACACAGTGGGGTAAGTCAAAGGGACTTTGCACTCCTTATGTGCCATGGAGACTTTTCAATGATTTCTCTCTCTGCAGTAGGTATGTGTGCACATCTAGGTTGTGGCAAGAGAGGGGCCAATGGAGCCATATGTCACAGCACCTTCACACAGAGAGGATGTAGGAGACCTAGTTGCTAGTACTATAAAAGCCCCTTAGTTTTGAAGGGAGTTTCCCTTTGACCCCTAATGATCCTCTGTCCAAGCTTCACTGACGCATGCTTTGTATGCATGGCAGGAGAGTGGTGAACAAGATTTAGGTCTTAATGAGGTGCTGAAAGAACCTTCATATCAATCGCATTTTGAGCTCAACTAGTGGTTGCATTTAATTACTGAAGGGTTAAACCTTGCTTCAGAAGTTCAGTAAAAAGAATAATCAAGATGCCAACACAGTCTTAATTTATGAAATGTCAACATTATCAAAGATTAATGCTTACCAAGGGCTTAGAAGATGAGCAGCATGAAGTATTAATTTTAATTGTTATTAAGAGCCCATTTATGATAACCCAAGTGGAGTAGTACCTTACTCTGAGAGCAAGCCCAACTTGTGAAGTAAGGTACCCCTCAAGCTGAGTAAAAGGGCTTGATTCTCTCACCAGGTATCTATCACAAAGAAAAGGAAGGCCTTTTTTGAAGTGGGATTTTAAATGTTAGCATTGTTCACCAACCCAGCAGCACTGGGTTTGGTTTTGGTGATTTTTTTTTTTTAAACTCCAAGGGCCCATGAAGCAAAAACCAAAATAAACCCAAGAAATACAGACAAATAAAACCGGACACAAGCTGCACAAAAAAAGCTATGCAGTTTCAAGTACTCTCTTTAAGGAAACATCTGTGTAGTTTTCCCCCCTAAAGATTCTCCATTGGCATAATCCTGATTCATTACACTTTTCTTTAGCAGCAAAAACAGTCTGATTCTCCATGATATTACCCAAATTATACATTGGAGTAACTCCACTGACACCAGTAGCTACCCAGTGTAAAGCCTGGTGTGGAGAATTCTTTCCTATTACCCAGCAATGAAATTACTCTGTTGGGTAATTAAGTTCGAGTAATGGCTAGTATGTACAGTATGTACACAAGTATACAAATCACAGTATATCACATTCAGAGAAACAAGGTGGGTGAGGTAATATCTTTTATTGGATCAACTTCTATCGATGAGAAACAAGTTTGAGTTTACAGAGTTCTTTTTCAAGTCTGGGAATGTGCTCAGAGTGTCACAGCTAAATACAAGGTGGATCAGCTTGTTTAGCATAAGTAGTTAACACATATTTCAAGGGATCATTCAATACATCTTCAGTAATGGGGAGGAGGCAGAACTGAGGGGGGGACTACAGATTATTGCTTCCCCCTCCCCCTCTTCTTTCCTTCCCTTATAACTGGACAGGTGGTAAGTGACCACCTCACCTTGAATAGCCCCTTGAAATATGGGTTAACTACTTATGCTAACCAATCTGTTCCATCCTGTATTTAGCAGTGACACTCTGGGTATGTCGACATTGCAATCAGACACCTGAAGCTGGTGTGTCACCTGACTCTGGGTCACGGGGCTTGGACTAAGAGGCTGTTTAATTGCGATGTAGATGTTTGAGCTCAGGTTGCAGTCTGAGCTTTGGGACCCTCTTACCTCACAGGGCTCTAGAGACCCGGTTCCAACCTGAGCCCAGGCTAAGCTACCATGAACCAACTGCAGTACCCTCTGAATACATTTCCCAGACCTGAAGACAAGTGCTGCATAAACTGGAAAGGTCATCTCTCACTCCCTGCAACAGAAGTTGGTCTAATAAAAGCCATTACCTCACTCACCTTGTCTGTCCAACATCCTGGATCCAAAATGGCTATAACACCACAGCATACAGTCTAGATTATTTGGCAATAACAATTTGTTTTAGGTTATGATTAAAAACGTATTAGGTTAAAACCTGAAAAATCCTCAATGAAGCAAACTTCTGAGAACAAGTTTTTGAAAAAAAAACTATACATGCCAAATTTACAATTTTAGTATTGCACAAAATTGCCCATAGAGAAACATGGTTCACCCAAAAGATTGCACATGCTCACTGGGGACTTGGTCCCAAGGACTGCTAAGTACTTTGGGTTTGTTGTTGTTATATAAAATTATGGGATTTATTTTATTTAGAAAGTGCTTATTCCTATAGTACCTAGGCACTTAAGGAATTCAAGGAAAACAATTGAAAAATATTAAAAAGTGAACCATAACTTGCCTAAGAAACACTAAGAATCAGGAAGAGTAAGCATCACAAACCAGAAACCCCTGCTATTTTTCTATCATGAAATTAAATGGACATTGGGTAACATTTTTAAAAGCATCTAAAGGCTTAGGAGCCTAAGCCCCATTTACAAAACTGACTTAGGCACTTCAGAGCGTTAGTCTCATAGACCTTCAGTGAGACTTTGGCTCCTAAATCACTTTTGAAAATAGGACTTGTGCTTTAAAAAAATGTTACTATGGTTAAAGTCTGGGCAGCTCAATGTTTGATGATTTTTTCTTCTTCTGTACCTATCGCTCCAAAGCCCACTATTCAGAATATGTGGAGTTTTTGTTTTCAGAACAAATGCTTCACTGTTGTTTGCTTTAAACAATAGAAACAGTGCCAGCAATCCAGTGCTCTTGCTAGTATTTGTGGGATGGAGGGAGAAAGCACGTCAGTAATTATGGAAACAAATTGCAGTTTGTCTTCCAGAGACAGTGGGAGCGAGAGAGGTTCTTATGAGGAACAGCAGCTAAAATTAAAAATGAAGATGGAAAAAATACCAGGATAGTGTCCCTGTCATTTTGAAGTGCAATTTTAATAGCTTATTGGGAAAAGCTGAGAAATAAAACTTGCCTCTCCTTCTCTTCGCATCCACTGACTCACACCAAATCTCTACCACTAGCATATAGGTCCGCCCATGCAAGCTGGCATGCAGCTGCTGCTTTTAGCTGCATGCTGATCAGCCAGTCCTTGCTCAGGATCCTTCCACCCAGTTCTCATTGCTAATCCAGTTTCCCTCTCCTAGGGCTGGTCCTCACTAGCGCGGGGGATCAACTGTAGATACGCCGATTTCAGCTATGTTATTAACGTAGCTGAAATCGGCGTATCTACAGCCGACTTACCCGCCATCCTCACGGTGGTGGCGGTTGGCGGTGCGCTCCCCCGTCGACTCCAGCTTGTGCCTTTTGGCGAGCTGGAGTTACGGAGTCGACGGGGGCACCGCTGGCGATCGATCTCTCCCCGCGCTAGTGAAGACAAGCCCCCAGTCCTGCTCCCATCCACCTGATGATCCACTCCTGGAAACTCTGGGTCTTGTTCCCACCAGATTTCACTGTCCCTCATATATCACCTTCCCTCCAGAACTTCCCAGCTGCCACTGGTTTCCTCTATGCCCATATTCCCGAGTTTAAAAAAACAACCCCCCACAAACTCCACATACACAGGGGTATAAATAACATAGATGTGAACTGTTAGAATTATCACATACTTTCCAAACCAGCAGAGAATATGGGTATTTTTTTTCCATAAAAAACACTGAATTCTTAAGAATCAGAGAGGTAGCTGTGTTAGTCTGGGTTTGCAGAAGCGACAAGAAGTTCTGTGGCACCTTAAAGACTAGTTAGTTAGTTTTTAAGGTGCCACAGGACTTTGTCACTTCTGAATTCTTAGATTATTCTGTTTTTTAGTTTCACTATTCTCCAGCGTAGAAGAGAAGTTATGTTCTTGTCCTTCACTTGATTTAGTTTCGGATTAAAACTGGGTCATCTCCCGCCCTTCTAAAGTCACTTTGTTCCTTTTGGAAAATGCCTGGCTGAGTTCGTTAATGGTTTTATTTTTTGTTTCGGGCAGGACAAAAAACAGATAAGTAGCTCCAGCAAGGCAGACGACAGCAAACACCAGGAAACAAAATGTCTGCAGTCCAGCCTGTGAACAGAAAACAAATGAAACCAGCATTATTGATACTAGAGAGGCAAGAATCTTATGAACAAAAGTAATGCTTGGGAATTGCCTGAAAGAAACAGCACATTAAACATACAGAACAGCAGCCTGGGTGAATTGCATTTCTATTGAGGGACCGGGAGCAATTTTTTGACAAAGTACAGTAACAGGCTGCATTAATTGCAAGCAAGTCATTACCAGTTTAAACTTGCTAATTTTTCAGTTACTTCATGAGAAAGGGGGGGGGGGGGTATAAAGAGCTTCCTCCAACCTTCTCCAGGCCCTTACTTAAGGGCCAGATCAGGAGCTCAGAGGAGCACAGAGTTGCAATCAAGGTGCTCCTGAGTCATGCTGCACTCTAAAGCAGGTGGAGGAGTCACTCACATGACTTCAATGGGAGCTGAGGTTGCTCACCACCTCTGAAAATCAGACCAGTTACTTAGGGGCTTAAATATGGATTTAATCATTGAGATTTGAATGCTGGCCAATATTTTCAGTAGCACCCCTTTGTACTTAGGTTAGCACAATATTAAGAGTCTGTCACAACCTTCAAGGAGCTGAATAAAAAAGTTTTGAGACCATAAAGCTAAACATGGATTTTTTTTCCTGTTTCTAAAGTTACAGGAGTATATTGTATATGAAAATATGTTACAATAAGAGCTACCTTTCTCATAAGAAGAGAGACCATTGCAAGGATTAACTAAGATCAGTGATATGAAATACAATCCAAGTTTACATGCTTCAGATTTTACTGCTGCAAATGCTCTATTGTACAAAAAAAAAAAAGTGATAAATAACTTCAATAATTTATCATGAAAATTCTAGCCAGATTGTAGGACTTGCATATTATTAAAATGATAGTGTTTCTATCCTGCTGGTTGTTAAATGACCCTTGTTAGACTACCCAAGTTTTTATAACACAATTTTTCAAACTGTTCTGTAGGATTTGAGTCACAATATTGCAAGGTACAGTTTCTTTAAACTGGGAACGCAGACTGACATTCTGGCCCCACTGAAGTCAATGGCAGTTTTGCCATTGACTTCAGTGGAGCCAAGATATCAACTGGAATTTTGAAACATCTCCCTTTTCTGTTTTTATGTAACTCTATACACTCAAACAGATGTTTATGGTATCCAGAAAAAAAAAATCTTTGACTTATTTTTATTTGCAGGGAAGAATTTAGAATTAAGCATTGGTTGCAGACCTAATAAAATAATAGTTACACAAATATTGTAGATTTTCCATGACATCTGACATGTGGTCATGAGTAAAGAATACAAGGGGAATTAGACCCTCCCAACACACTTTTCTAAGACAGAGATTGCTAGAAGGCAAGTTGTATAGAAGACAAACAAAGACTGATTGGAGCAGGGGGACTGGCTCCTCAGTCTTCCATCTTCCCAGTTAACACCCTAGTTGGCAAACTTCAAAATTGTTCTCATTTTCTCTGGCCTAGTGATGAATTTATCCACAGTGGAACAGCCTCAACAGGAGAGAAAGAAGGCACCCTGTCTCAGAATATCCCATAGTTCAGTGATTAGAACACTCTCCTGATAGGATTTGAACAGGGATCTCCTGCCTTTCTCCTCTGCTGAGAAGATAGAATTAAAGTTGGGTCTCCCACATCCTGGGTGAGTGCTCTAATCACTAAGCTAAAAATTATAAGGTGAGCACCTCCTTCAGCTGTTTTGTGGGGAGTGAGGCAGGTGCCTAACTCATGCTTAACAAAATTGACTTAGGTGTCTAAGCCAAGTGACTCCAGGACTCTTGGTTGCAGATCACAGGCAGAGACTTCCCTGCAAACCTTGTCTTAAGTGCCTCTCTCCTTCAGAGGGGTGAGGCTTAGCATGAACCCATCTCATCAGCACCACCCACTGGCTGCCTTGAGCAGCTCCCTGCCTACCCTGCTGGCTTTTGTGGGACACATTATACGGTATCTATTCCTCCCCATTCATTGAATAGAGAGCCTAGCCTAATTAAGCCTCATGGATCACAGTGTGATTCTTCTACACACACAAAAGTTAAGCATTGTGAAGTTCAGTATCAGAGGGGTAGCCATGTTAGTCTGGAATTGCAGAAACAACAAAGAGTCCTGTGGCACCTTAAAGACTAACTAAAGTATTAGAGCATAAGCTTTCATGGGCTAGTGTCACTTTGCCTAAGTCTCATTTGTGTATCTTGGCCCAAGCCACTACCCTTTCCTCATTCAAATTCTGCTGAAAAACTCATCTCTGCTGTGAAGCCTACAAGAAGTGAGCTACAATTTATATATACACAGACACTTATAATTGCTCCTTATGTGTATAGGAACTGATGAGAATTTTACACACTCTTTATGAAACCCTGACTTTCCCCAGCCTTATAGTATATTGCTTCCTTCATTTGTTGTCTCACATCTACATTCTAGAATGCAAGCTCTTTGAGGCATGAGGCATGTGTTTGTACTATGCCTACCACTATTTTACATGTCCCATTCAGTTACCATCACCTAAATACTGGGTGTCACAACTGATGCAAAACAAGACACTCTGGTGAAGGCTAAGTCCAATAAAAGAGATTTCTTACCCTGTCATTTTTAATATTGTGGCTGAATGACCAATTTGGCTAGTCACAATGATTCCATGGATAATTTATCATCTGGCTCTGCCCTTTCATTCACTTTTGTAACACAAAGAAAGTGTATCCTCTGATATACTGACTAAGGCCCCCTTAATGCATCAGCAATTTTCTCTCCAAACAAATTAAATCCCAGCAGCCCAATACTCCTGAAAAACCCAGCAATAATAAGAGCATGTTACACATGCAATGAGGGAAAATGTTATGGTAAGGAAGCCGATCTGGCTTTCAAGCTTATGAACAGACAGAAACAAATGGATTTAATAGCTATGAAAAATAACTTCATAATATCTCCATAAGTTATCCTGTCATATTGAGAATTGTAATTTTGAATTGGAGTTTTCAGCATTTGGAATTGTTTAATAAGGTTGCAGTTTTGTATTTGTCACAGCCCCAGGTGGCCGGCTGATGCAGAATGAAGTAGGGGCTGTCTAGCATGGAAATCGGCATGACTAGAGCAGGACTAGGAACATGGGCCAGCTGGAGCAGGAGCAGTGAGATGAAGCTACTGGCAGAGACAGCTTCCAGCCAGGTAGTAATGTGGAGTAGATTGGACAGGCTGCCTCTTTTAGGAGCCAGGATCACTTGGATGAGTCTTTGCCTGTGGAGTAGTTGAACCCTGTTTGAATGGCAGAGCCTACTATAAGACCTGATGGTAATTGCCTTTGATGACTCATCACACTCTCTGGCTCAAGGATGATTCATCATGTTTAAGCAGGCTGGAGCTGAGAGGTAACTCAGGAATAGGCAAGCTCAGACAGATCACAATTTATTCACCTGCCATCCTCTTTTAAATCTCTCTATAAAACATACCTTTACCATGGTGCCTGCAAACTAACAACGTGCTGTGTTGATTAGGCTGGCAACCAAATACCCATGACTAATTATAATTGCTACTGCTACTTTATTCTCTCACCTTTATGCCTGCCTTTGTTGTTTCACCTGTTGTGTTTGTTTAAATCCTAGACTCTCAACTCCCTGGGGAAGGGACTGGCTTTGTACTATTTATTTGCACAAGGCCACATATGCCTTGATCCCTGACTGGAAACATCCAGCATTTCTGCAGCAGTAATAGTGAAGTGTACTATCCTCAATTTACATTTAATCATAATGGTTCTTTAAAACTAGCTGATCCTTTCAGAAACACGGGATATATGAGAGTAATAATGTATCTCTTAAATCTCATGTAATAGCTTGGCATTAAAAAAACTTCTTATTTAAACATCATGACAACAAAAACCATTAAAAGCTCTTCTGATACTGTCAGAAGCTATACTTAGCATATGATAATAGTATATTAAGTGGGAACTGAGTCCATTAAAGGGAGTTACACTACTTCTCTCAAGGATAAACCATCTCTGAACTCTGTACTGTCATGGAAAACATTTGGCAGAATATATTTTGCATACACTATTGTATAAAGGAGGGGTCAAATTTTGAAGTCTTTACGTAGGAGAACTCCCAATGGGGATTTCAGGATATGGGCGTAACTTTGTTTAATTAATTTCAGAATTGCATCACATTGTTGACTCACATTCAATTTGTGATCTACTATAAACTCCACATCCCTTTCAGCAGTACTTCTGCCTTAGCCAGTTATTCTCCATTTTGTAGATTTGCATTTGATTTTTTCCTTCTTAAGTGTAGTACTTTATAATCACCATTTTTGAACTTCATCTTGTTGAATTCAGACAAGTTTTCCAATTCTAATACTGTCCTCCAAAGTGCTAGCAACCACTCTCAGCTTGGCCTCATCTGCAAATGTATAAGTGGACTCTCTCCATTTCATTACCATTATCTAAGTCCTTAATGAAAATATAGACTAATTCCAGACCAAGGACTGACTTCTCTGGGACATCATTAGATGTGTCAGCAAACCATTGATAACTCTTTAAGTATGGTTTTCCAATAGGTTTTGCACCCACCTTACAATTATTCCATCCAGACTACATTTCCCTAGTTTGTGTATGAAAATGTCCCATGGGACTGCATCAAAAACCTTACTAACAATCAAGATATATCATGGCTACAGTTTCCCCTCTATTATCCTCTAGGTCAGGGGTGGGCAAACTACGGCCTGGAGGCAACATGTGGCCCGGCAGCCATTTTTATCCGGCCAGTGAGCTGAGGCCAGGGGGCTGAGCCAGTGGTCCCGCACTCCGGGGCTGGCCCGAGCTTGGGGAGTTGTGGAGCGGGGCTCGCCAGTGGGGCCCTGTGCCCCTGAGCCCAGGGCCCCATGCCGGGCAGAGTGTGACTTGCCACGGGGCCCCAAGCTGGGGCGTCGGGCAGAGTGCCACGAGCTGAGGCGCTGGGTGGAGCCTAACGAGCTGCCTCGCTCTGGCTGGAGCACTGGGCTGAGCAAGGTAAGGGGGGGCACCGGGTGGAGCGGGGCTCGCTGCAGGGCCCCATGCCCCTGTGCCAGGATGCTGGGCAGAGCGCCACGAGCTGGGGGCCCCATGCTGGGCAGAGCGTGGCTTGCTGTGGGACCCCAAGCTGGGGCGCCGGGCGGAGTGCTGCGAACCGTGGGAACCCGCAACCCTGGGCTGGGGCGCTGGGTGGAGCCTAACGCGCTGCCCCGCTCTGGCTGAAGCGCCGGGCTGAGCAAGGTAAGAAGGGGGGGGCTTAGGTGGTGGTTAGGGTCGGGGGTCTAGGGAGGGGGCAATCAGGGAACAAAGAGCAGGGGGGCTTAAATAGAGGGTGGGTCCCAGGGGTTGTGGTTAGGGTGGGTGGGGGGTCTCGGAATGGGGAAGTCAGGGAAGAAAGAGCAGGGGGGCCTAGACACGGGGTAGGTTCCTGAGGGAGGCAGAGTGGGGGGGTTCTCTGGAGTGGGATGATCAAGGGACAAGGAGCGGGGGGTTGGATGGGTCGGGTTTCTGAGGGGGCAGTCGGGGCAGGAAGTGAGTGGGGGTTGGATGGGGGCAGGGCCTTCCGTACCTGGCCCTCTGCACAATTTTGAGCCCCCATGTGGCCCTCAGGCCACAAAGTTTGCCCCCTCTCCTCCGCTCTAGAAGCTTAGAAACTGATTGTTTCATAATTAGTTCTACTATCTTTCCAGGTATCAAAGTTAGGCTTTGATTCCCCAGGTCCTCTTTGTTCCACTTTTTAAAGACAGGTACTCCATTTGGATGAAAATGCCGTGCAGTCAATGTACCTCTCAACGGGATAAAAGATACAAAAATGTTCCAAGCCTGCGTAGGGTTATTACTGTATGCAGAGATAGGAAGTATAGGTATTACCTTCCCCCCACCCAAACAAATGCTGAAAGACAGAGTATTGATTTTTGCCGTTATCAAAAGTCATTTCTTTCAAATCGCAGCATCCACCCACATGGAACAAGTATCAGAGAGCTCATTTTTGAATCAAGAAAAGTGAAATGAGTTGAAAAAAGATCTTGTACTAAAATAAATGTTGCTATGATTTTTGTATGAGCTGAAAGATTTTTTTTTTAAACTTAAAATTTTCAAAAGCTGTTAAAAGGAAGAAAATCTACACCTGTTTAGGTTAATAGGTTACATTTTGTAATTATCATAGCCATAGGAAAAATGTGGAATTAGTTGAGTACAGTCCCTTGCTGGATCATTTAATAATGTGTCAACTGATTCCTTATTCAGTCCATCTTGCTGTAGGGCTCAGTTACTAAGGGCTGGGCTACACTATGTGGGTGGGGGGGAAAATTGACCTAAGATACGTAACTTCAGCTACGCGAATAGCATAGCTGAAGTCAAAGTACCTTAGGTCAACTTACTTGGCCATCCCCACAGCGGCAGGTTGACTGTGGCTGGTCCCCCGTTGACTCCGCTTACTACTCTTGCTGAAGTGGACTACAGGTGTTGATTCGGGGATCAATTTATTGCATCTAGATGAGACGTGACAAATTGATCTCTGATGCACCGAGCACTACTTGCTGGATCGGCGGGTAGTGTAGCCATACCCTTAATGATGGTGTGATAACTGTAAAGAGGATAAAACTACCACTTGGCAGCAGATATTATCAGAAACAGATAGGAGAAAGGATGAATTCATTCTGGAGAGGTGTGGAAGAAACCTGAGCTTTTGGATCAGGCCTTTTGGAAAAAGAATCTTTAATTATCTTGCTCTGTAATGTTGACGTGATGTTTTTTAACTGCATTATGAGCCTTTGAGATTATTCTCTACGGAAATATAATCCAAAAACTAAACTAAGATGTATTTAGTATTTTTTGTTAATTTGTATCTGATTTACCATCTCTAGAACAGTAGCAGTGTTTCATAATTATTATTGGATTATCTCATTACTTGTTTGGGGAATTTTACCTGGGGACTGTTGCCCTTCTCTTTGTTTTCCTAATCTGCTGTTAATTTACAGGGGCAAAATTAATGACATTTAATAGAGACCCCATGTACTCTGCAACAACTGATACTTAAATTCACGAATTCATAGACTTCAAGGCCAAAACAGACCACTCTGATCATCTAATCTAACCTCTTGTACAACACAGGCCTTAGAACTACCCCACTATGATTCCAAGAGCATCACTTTTAGAAAAATGTCCAATCTTGATTTAAAAATAGCTAGTGATGGAGAATCTCTCATGACTCTTGGCAAATTGCTTCAATGGTTAATTACTTTTACTGTTAAAAAAAAAAAAATCTACAACTTACTTCTAGTCTGATTTTGTCTAGTTTAAACTTCCAGCCATTCGAACATGTTATACCTTTCTCTGCTAGATTGAAGAGACCATTATCAAATATTTGTTCCTGATGTAGGTATGGATAAACTGATCAAGGTAGCCCTCAACTACAAACAGACTGAGCTCACTGAATCTATCATTACTGTACAAGTAAGGCTGCATGTCAGAGGTCACAGATTCCGCGACTTTTGCATCAGCCAGTGTGATGAGCAGTCCCTGGGCCAGCACCAGCAGCATTTTGGGGGGGGGGGGGGGTCAGGGCTGGGGCAGGTGCTTGGGGTGCGGAACGGTGCTTATCTTGGGGGTTCCCCAGAAGCGGCCGGCATGCCCTGCAGCTCCTCCTAGGCAGAAGGGTCAGATGGCTCTGAGCGCTGTCCCTGCCTGCCCGCCCTGCCCGGCAGTTCCCATTGGCTGCAGTTCCCGGACCATGCGAGCTGCAGAGCGGGTGCTCATAATGGGGGTAGCGCTTGGAGCCTCCTGGCCTTCCCTCCCACTAGGAGCTGCAGGGACATGCTGACTGCTAACGTGGAGATGTGCGGAGCCTGGTAGGGAGCCTGGCAACCCTCCTCCGCTAGCACTAGTGGAGGTCCTGGGTTGCCTGCCGCTGGCTGGCCCCAGCACCAGTGGGGGTCCTGGGCCGTGAGCCCTCCCACCCCCAAGGGCGGTCCTCGGCTGCCACTCAACCCCCTCCCACCATACTGGTCCCAGGCAACATGCTGCCCCTGCCCCCTCCCGTCAGCAGCAGTCCTGGGTCACAGCCCAGCACCAGTGGGGGGCCAGGGTTGCATGCTGCTGCCTGTCTCCCCACAACTCCCAGCATGGTCTCAGGCCACCCTTCACCCCAGCCCAAGTTTTAATTAGGAATTTATAGTACAAGTAATGGACAGGTCACAGGCCGTGAATTTTTGTTTACTGCCCGTGACCTGTCCATGACTAAAAATACCCATGACTAAAACGCAGCCTTAATTATAAGGCATGCTTTCTAATCCTTGATCATTCTTGTGGCTCATCTCTGAATTCTCCCAATTTATCAATATCCTTCTTGAATTGTGGACACCAGAACTGGACACAGTGTCCAGACATAATTGCACCAGTGCCAAATAAAGGTATAAAATAACCTGCTTCAGATTCCCCAATTTATGCATTGCCAAAATCATGAGCTCTTTTAGCCAGAGTGTCACACTGGAAGCTTATGTGCCTCTGATTATTCATCACAACCCCCAAGTCTTTCTAAGTCACTGCTTCCCACAAAGTTCCCCATCCTGTCAGTTTGATCTTCATTCTTTATTTCTACATGCATACATTTACAGTTAGCCAATTAAAAATGTCTATTGTTTGCTTGAACCCAGCTTACCAACAAATCCAGATCGCTCTGTATCAGAAATCTGCCCTCTTCATTACTTACCGCTCCCTGAATTTTAGTGTCACCTAAAAACTTTATCAGTAATGATTTTATGTTTTCATCCAGGTCACTTATACAAATGTTAAATAAGATAGGCCAAGAACTGAGCCTCATGGGACCCAGATGAAAATATAACCACTCTATGATGATACCCCATTTACAATTACATTCTGAGATTTCTCCCCTTATGTCCCTTTGCTTCCCTTATTGATTTTCTACAATTCCTAGCTTCTGTATATGTATAAAGCTCTCTTCACCTCCCCACTAACCCCAATTAGATTTTTAACCAATATGACCTTCTTCCTTGATTGTGGGTTTTGGGTGTTTTGAATCAATTCCCAATAATCATTATTTTTCTGATTAAATTCTGTAGCAAAGCACTTTGTTTTCTGAAACATCTAGGGGAATATATTAGACATTCTGTATCAGTTCCTGAATTAAATATGAAACTGAAAAACACCATCAATGCCTTTTAGTTTACGCTGCTCCTAAATTTGCAGTTTTCAATGTCGCAGATTCTGACATTGCCTGTCTGCATTTTAGAAATTGTCACAAGGGCAACTTAGTGGTTATGAGCATCAACTAGGGATAAATTAGAATTTCTGGCACATGAGAGGATATGTGATGAGATCTGATAAGCACACTGATTGGATGTTCCTACTAAAATGATCAGCAGTGAAATATTCACTCTTGACAACACTTACATTTTGTGACAATGTTTTTCAGAATCAACAACCAATTGAGATGAATGCACTGGTGAAGAAACCCATATGAAATCTTTGCATCTACTTTAGCTAGCATTAAAGCCATAACGTTTAAAACGGATAGTAAGAAAGTCACCCAGTCTTGATCTGAAGACATCATGAGATGGAGAATTCACTACTTTCCACTGTTTGTTCCAGTGGTTAATCATCCTCACTGCTAAAACATTGCCTAATTTCTAATTTGAATTTGTGTGGCTTGGGGTTCCAGCAAGTGGTTCTTATTATGCTTTTCTCCATTAGACTAAAGGGCCCACTAGTACCAAGTATTTTCTCCCCAGTTACCTCTGTCATCTTTTTGATAAATTAAACAAACTGAACTCTTTAAGTCTCTCATGGTAAGGCAATTTCTCCAGAGTAAGGCATTTTGAGGCTCTTTTTTGTACCCTCTCCAATTTTCAATATCCTTTAAAAAAAATGTGGCTAGCAGATCAAATATACTTATAAAAGCATTAGATAACAACTTGAAGGTAATACGAATGGGTAGGGAAGCCTTGATACTCACTTTTTTGTCAGTACTCCCCATTATTCAAATTATTGTACAGCATAATTAAAAAAATTAAAAATGTATCGTTACACATTTGTGGAAATAATCAAAAGGAACCCTACTGGGTAAATGAATCTCAGAAACTAAAAAGGGGAATCTTAAGTGTACAAAAATGAGGCAGAAACAATATAGAGGTGTATGCAGGGTGCTAATGAAATGCATAATGATGTGGAAGTGCCACTTCACCATGGGAAATGAAGACACACATGAGCTGAAAAGGGGGAAAGGAGAAAATTAAACACATATCAAGACTCATTGCACCTTAAGAGCAGGCAGAACAGAATGAGCAGCACTTCATGGCACACAAAGTTCTTACTGTGTTCAGATCCATCTGGACTATGATAAACAGAGTAGATTTTTAAAAAAAGACACGGCAGTGAACATCATTCAAATTGGACAAAGAAATCAACATGTTCCACATTTCTTATACTCCAGCACTCTGACCTATACAGCAGTATCGGCAGGCCAGTTATTTCAGCTCCACTGATTTTGATTTTTAATCAGAAAGTCTTAGCCTTCAAGACCTTGCAGACTGAGCCCTTGCCTAGGTCATTATGTATTCAAAGCACTACACAAATATCATACAACTTATTGCTCACACTGCCTCAGCCTTGCTGCAAGGGATGATGCTGGGAGACAATGTGTCTGCCTCCTCCTTATCCCTTTTGGGATGACATAAGTATCCAGAGGAAGAGAAAAGTGGGGAGGGAGGAAGGAAATCATAGCCATCACTGAGGATAGGGATTTATATAGACCATGAAAGGTGGAAGGATGACTCCTCCCACTAACTAACTGGGACAAACTAAATAAACTTCACTTTTGGTCCACCAATTCCCTATGTACTGTGACGGAGTCAGACCAGAAGGATATAGGAGAGTGCTGGAAGGCAG
>ML677326.1:20316959-20609819 GCA_007922305.1 Dermatemys mawii
TGTGGGTGTCAGGAGCTGTGGAAGGAAGTTATGCTGTTGGTGAGACTGAGTGTTGGACAACATATCATAGTGAAGGAAGGAGGCCCTGAGGTAAGGGTGAAGTGGAGTTTGAAGAAGCAGGGACTGCTGTGGGGAAGTAGCCCAGGGAATTGTATTGTGTTTTGTGCCTAAAAGGTCAGCCATCTTAGCTGATACTATTAGGGTCCCTGGGCTGGAGTCTGGAGTAGAGGGCGGGCCCGGGCTCCCCCCTTTTTTCCATCTTCCATACTGGCCTGTGATGAAGGCAACTCACTAGGTAGTGACTCTTGCCAATTATACTGAGAAAGGGAGGTCACTCTGGAGCCTAGATGAGTTTCTGAGGCCCCTAAATCTGCCAGGAAGCGCAGGACCCACAAGTACAGACTTGGAGCTTTGTCACAGTACTTATAGCCAAAACCTCATTCTGCCTAAGTGTATTAGAAATGATATATATATTCACTATCTAAACTATCAGTTTTTCCATTTACTTTCCATGGTAAGGCACAGTTACTATGTGATATTCTCAGGCTAGTTTTCAGCCTATGGCTTAGGACTCGTCTGACTGAGGAGTTCTATCTTGCCTCCCTGCTTCAGGAATCCCCTTCCTCCATCTCTAGGGCTGCACCTAACAGGCTACTCCTGCCTGATGCTTAGGCAGGAGGGGAACAGATTATGGGAGGAGGCAAGTGCGACGAGGAATTGACATGGAAACTTGCAGATGAGATCTGAAGAAGCCACGGGGCAAGGGTGGCAATTGGTCTCTGCAGGGTTGCAAAGATTAGGTGCTGGCTTTCAATTTTGCAGCTGGCATGGATGTCTTGTTTAACTGGGAGAGTAAGAGCTGGAAGGGAACCATTATCAGTATTTTAAGAGTTAAATGATACCATTTACTTAGACTGAAGGAATTGCTGTATAGCCACCACACCAAGGGGCATCATTGTACCAATCCCCCTTCTTCCTCCATTACTCTGCACTTTGACTCTTTCACATTATGGCAGAGTCATGATTAAACAGAGATAATATAGAGCAATCCTCTTTTTGAGAACAGGCACAGAACACAGAAGGATATTAGAACACCCCAGGAACAAAAGTGATTAATTTTCTTGCTTTCCTCTACTGCTCACCGCTGTTTTTGTTACTTAGGCAAAGAAACAAGCATAAATTAGCATAGCCATACTGAAGTCCCAGATTCAATAAAGCTTACACCGATTTGAGTCCTCACTGAAGGCACTCTGTGAAGAGTTCTGTGTTGCTGTGTGTACCTCTTGACTAGATGTCACAAAGCATAGGGGAGTCAGGGCCCTGTACCCCTGCTTCCTGCGATTCCCATTCACCATGTGAAATAGAAGGTTTATTGGAGATGACAGGAACACAAGTCAGCTCAGAGCTTGGAGGTGTACACAGGACCCCTAAGTCAGGTCCTTCTGGGGGTAGCTTAGACACCCTTTGCTGGGGCTCTCCCCTTTTCTCCAACCAACTCCAAACTGGAAAAACCCCTTCAGCGTCTCACCCAGCCCCTCCTCCCTTTGTCCAGTTTCTTGGGGCAGAGGTGTTCCCTCTCCCATCCCCATCCTGGCTCAGGTCACAGACTCTCAGGTATCCCATCCCCAGTGAACTCCACGGCAACATGCCCAGGTCAAATCTGCCCCACTCCCTGCTGCGTCACACTAGGGTGACCATATTTCTCTAAGCTGCATACAGGACACCTGGTAAAATTACTCATATTCAAGCACGCTCAATGGCAATCAATCAGACCTACGCAGTACCAAGGTTCACATGAACATTAAGTTGACTGAGCCCTCGCCCCCGTTAGAAAGATATACTGTGTAGTTGGATTTTTTTATTTACCTTCCTATCTTTAAAGCTTTTAGGATTCACATGGGGAGGGGTGGAAATAGCACTGCATAGAATTGAGTCCTAAGTGTCCTCAATTCACAAGAGGTATTCAGTAGCTGGCATTATCCAACCTCAAATGCTAGTCTGGGCTCTTGAAATAAGTATTATAAATACACAGATTTGCTTAAATAAAATCAAAACTGGTCAAGCAACATTTTCTTTCAGAAGCATGGGAGGAACGCAGGCCTGGTTTACACTACATAAAGTTGCTTTGGCATAACTATGTTGTCTAGGCATGGGAAACAGTAACAACCCATGAGTGATGTAGCTTTTCTGGCAGAATCCTCAGTATAGATGCAACTAAACTGACAGAAAAGTGCTTCTGTTAGCCTAGCTAACAGTTCAGAAAGGTGGCGTTACTATGTTGGCAGAAGAACATTATCATCTTATTTCACATATACTGGGATGTAATGTAGACATGGTCTAAACACGAAAGAACAGGTGTCAGGGTTCCCGCCCCACTCTGAACTCTGGGGGTACAAATGTGGGGACCCACATGAAAGATCCCCTAAGCTTAATTCTAGCAGCTTAGGTTAAAACGTTCTCAAGGCACAAATCCCTTCTTGTCCTTGGATGGTATAGCTGCCACCACCAAGTGATTTAGATTAAGAGTCAGAGAAAGGACCACTTGGAGTTCGTACTCCCCCAAAATATCCCCCAAAGTCCCTACATTCCCTTTCCTGGGGAGGCTTGAAAATAATATCCTCACCAGTTGGTACAGGTGAGCACAGACCAGACCACAGTTCTGTGCAGTGCTAGCAAACAGCTGTTCTTAAATCACTGAGATTCAGTTTTATCACAGCTAAATTATCATGTAGTTTAGAGCAAATTCTGCTGCTTCACTATATTAATATTTGTGCTACTTTTTCTTGTTACAGGCCATTTCGTGTTTGCTTTATTGTCTACATTTTAGTCCTCTGCAATTTTACTATTTCTTTCTGGTAATAATAATCAGAGATGCATTCTGTAGTTCTACTAGAACAGAAGATTTGCTAGTGTTTCTGAAGTAAACTTGTATTTCAGGGATGAGCAACCTTTTAGAAGTCATGTGCCACATCTTCATTTATTCACTCTAATTTAAGGTTTCACGTGCCAATAATATATTTTAACTTTTTTAGAAGGTCTCTTTCTATAAGTCTAATATATAACTAAACTATTGTTGTATGTAAAGTAAATAGGGTTTTTAAAATGTTTAAGAAGCTTCATTTAAAATTAAATTAAAATGCAGAGCCACCCAGACCAGTGGCCAGGAACTGGGCAGTGTGAGTGCCACTGAAAATCAGCTCGCATGCCACCTTTGGCACTCATGCCATAGGTTGCCTACCCTGCCTGCATTTCATAAAGATTGCTTCTAAACTGAAGCTTGACATAGAAAAGGAGCTGTGTGAAAATCCTACACATACTGATAGGCTACTACAGATCCCTACTGATTTCTGTGCACTATTCTATTATGTATAAGCAGCAAGAAACTCAAAAGTGCAGAGCTTTCAATCAAACCATATTTAAAGGACTGAACAACTTAGGTCAGTCCAGCCTTGGGGGCTGTGACCCCAGACACACAGTGAACACACGTTGGGTGTGTGGATGTGTGTGTGTCACAAACATCATGACCATTCCATATAGCTAAAGGGGAAGAGAGTTCTGGCTAGATGACAGGAGGTATTCTGGTATGGGAAAATTAAGAATGACTAGCTTAGGTGACCTGGATACACAGTCTTCAATTTCTGTGTTTCTAAGAGTCAGAATACAGCTCATGATGACAGAGACCGACAGTTGTTAATGGCTCTTTAGTCCCTTGTGATAGATAATTTGGTGACCTCTGTCTGGATCCTTGCAGACTGATATCTACATCACAAGAGTAATCCTTGTTGAGAGGTTTGTAAGAGAAGCCAAAGAATTGGCTGCACACAGTAGTAGCTAAATGGCCCTCAGACTGCTAGAAGTACTTTGATGGGCTTTGATTTAGGCCCTGATAGTGTTTATTCTTATACCTGCTATACATAGAGAACAGAGCATTTTTGCAGCTTCCGAAGAGTGAAAGATAAGGTTTCTAATCTGATGGGCTCAGGGCCGTTCCTAGCTATTCTGGGGCCATGCTCAGGAGGTGTTTGGGGGAGGGAGGCCTCTGCAGGAAGGGAGCAGGTGGGCTGGCCTCCATTGGGGACGGGGTGAGGAGGGGGCGCTGGCCCCAAGCCTCCAAGGGAGGGAGGGGGGAGCTGGCAGCACAGATGGGACTGGGTTGCTGCACACTCCCCACTGCCGGTGAGTACAGGCCTGGCCCTGCTGCAGAGCTCAAGGGAGTGGAGGTGGGACTGAGGCAGAGCAGGGGCAAGAAAAGGTGGGGCGGGGCAGAGACCCTGGGGAAGAGCTGGAGCAGGGCTGGACAGCATGCATCTGCACAGGGCACCAGGAAATCTGGTGCCCCAAATTTCCTGGTGCCCTATGCAGCTGTGTACGTGGACTATGGGCAAGGACAGCCCTGGATGGACTCTGTGCATTAGAACATCAGTTAGCTTATGTGATTTAAGCTTGCTATCATCTTGGGAATCAAGTAACCACTAGCTCTGATTAGCCTAACTTTGAAAAGTTGGAAAGACAGTCAAGATCAAAAGTACACTGCTAAAAAAAGTATACATAACACAATGAATAGACTCTTAATTTTCTCTTTATGTTCTCTATACAAATGTACTTTTTTTGCTCCCAATGTAAATGGCTTATTTCTAATATTTAAATCTATTTGTGAGTTTTAGTCAAAGACTAATTCACATCTGGAATTCAGCTTTTAAGTAATCTGGAGGGCTCATAAAATACCCACAGTCTAATGATTAAAAAAGAAGCTTGTGCAAAGTAATTAATGTGGGGCTCTATTTCCAGGCCAAGTAGCATGAAATGTAATTTAGCCTCATAGATGACTAAATTTAGGATATTCAAATACTGTAGAAAAAGATCCCTCACTAAGAATTAGATACATGCAAAAATAGCGTTTATTCGGTCTTGTCTTGTCCTCTGCAGATTCCATTGGCTAAAACAATGTCGAGACAATCAATCGGTCGTAGTACTTCCATTGGAGTCAATGGAGTTGCATCAATAGAGAATGTGACTCTGGACTTGACGTATGCTAGCTTGTGCTAGGATCACGTTAGATATCACCAGCTCAGCAAGGTGAGTCTGGATTTGTACTTGGATGGGAAACTGCTAGTGAAGATGCAACTCAATTTATAAAGTGCCTACCACTGGAGAAGTGAGGCACCGTTCACACTAATATTTAAAAAGAGACAGTGGGATTTCCAAAGTGCTCATTGTTGCCATAATTCTACTCTAGTGATACCCGTAGAAGCAGAGTGAGGCGAATGTTCAGTGCTTTTGAGAACCCCACCTGGAAATGATATTAGCCCCATGAACAATGGTAAATGAACCATTCTCGCACCATCAAAATGATATTGGTACTCAGGTTGTCAAGAATGACTAAAGAGAGATAGCAGAAACAATCAAGAAAAGAGGAAACAAATTAATACACCTGGCATCCTGCCTTGAGGGTCACCAAACACTGGCCCCCTAGCAGATTTCCAGAGAGCGTTCCAAAGGAACGAGCACAAAGAATGTCTTTCCACTGGATCAGATATTGTAACGCCAGAAGAATGACAGTCAGAGCATCATCCAAACTGATCTTGGCAAATGTAATAAATAGTAAGAGGTGTTTGCTCAGCTAAAGACTATGGAACTATGCAACGATAAAAAGCAATGATCATCTTTCATACTGTTCCTTTTATCCCAAAACATTAAAACAGCCTGAGGGAAAAAAATCTTGTTTATTAATATCTAGCAATCTGGCCATTTTACATATTTGTAATGTTCCATGACCAAAGTATATAGGAACCTCATGTGACCCTATTTTGATTCTTCTTCTACTTACCTGACCTGTACTGTCTCCTTTTTTCCTCTAAAAAAAAAGAACAAATATGTTTCGGTGCTTCCTTAACAGAGTGCCCCTTGTAGTATTGTGCAGTGTAGCTGTCATAATTCAGGGCAACTGCACCCATATTTCCCCTCAGTGGTCCAGCAAGAACACCCAATCTCAGGCTTCTGCCTTCCTAGCTGTTCCTGTCTTGAGTAGAGACCCACACCTCTCTCCCTTCTGACCAGGGTATTTCCAGGCTGCAAAGTTTCCTGACTTCACGGTGTATTTCCCAGCACACACAGTTGGCCTATGGACACCAGCTTGCTTTCTCTTGAGAGAGAGCTAACAGTCGTAAGTACCACACAGTTCTTTCTATGACAGGAATGGGTGGGTGAGGTTCTATGGCCTGCAATGTGTGGGACTTCAGACTAGAGTTGGGATTCTCACAATTCATTGCACCACAACTCCTTTCTGACGACAAAAATTACTACATGACCCTTGGTGGGGGTAGGAGGTTGCGGGGAACCAAAGTATGAGCCCCACCCAAGCCCGGCCAAAGCCCAAAGGCTTTAGCCCTAGGCAGGGAGCCTGTAACCCTGCAGGGAGTCAGCTTCAGCCCTGGAACCTAGAAAGTTTAAGCCAGGCTGGTGACCCTATTAAAATACACAGTTTGAGAACCACTGGACTAGATGATCATGACAGTCTCTTCTGGCCTTAAATCTACAAGGTTATGCAAGTCTACCTCATTATTAAGGCAAAAAGCATTACAGAGGAAACATATGAAAAGCAATAAAAGAACCTGAACATACACCCTTAAGCTTACCAGAATTAACCCCAACCCTAACCTGGATCCGGACAGGCCCACTCCTATGCCGGACCAGGAAGAAGACCCTAAGCCAGTTTAAAACCAGGTCATTTATCCAGAATCCCTTGCTTTGTCTCTTCAACCCTGGAGAATCTATTTTAAACTAATATAGGCATATGTTTCCAAGGGGGTGGTTTCTCTAGAGATATTACAACCAGAGTGAATTTGCCTAATCATTCTTGATGTTCTCCTATTCACCCTTTCCATGGAAATCCACAAGAACTCATACCCAACTGCATTTTTAATACAATGGACCCCAAGGGTATTAACTTAACTCAATAAAGTTCATTCAAGATATTGCAGGATATTGTCAGTCTGTCAGAGCAGCAGCCACTCACCTTGGTTTCCCAGCAACTCGCCCACTGCTCTGCTCAGCCTCCAACACCTTCTGGGTTGCAGAGACTTAGACCTCTGGCTGATCATTACAGTCCTACTCCTGAGGCACTCAAAGTGCAAACAAATATGAAACAACATAAACTGTTCCTATTCCTCCAGGAGAGCTGGTAGGCAGTGGTCTCTGACCCAAGCCAACTTTCTCACCCACAGTGAGCACACCATATGTCCCTCACTATTCTCCTATCCCCCCAGCTGAGCAGGGCTCTTTTTAAGATCCTCCCCTGAAGACTATTTCCTGCTCCAGGTGTCCTCATTTGGTGTTGATTGAGCCTTCAGTAGCCCACTAATCCCTTCCTGCCTTGCATGGGTTTTTTTTTGCCCCATTATACCTTTGCCTTTGATTATAACTAGGCTTGAGTGAAAAATTTGCTACAAATGATTTAGTTCAAAGGAGAACATGGTTCCTCAATTTTTTTTTTATTTTTTTTTTTACAATTTGTGATGAGCTTTTTCTATCCTTCTATAGACTGATCCTGAATATGCTATAATTATTAAATACTTAAAGATTAAGGATGGGATTTTCAAAAGAGCTCAGTGAGGGCTGAACTCTGCAGGAATATTAACGGGAATTTCACCAGTGACTTCCATTGAGTTTAATGAGAGCAGAGTTTAGTCAATGGTGAGCAGTTTTGAAAATCCCAGTCTAATATTTCAGCTGTATTAGCTAGTTGTGATTGATTGCATAAGACACATGTTATTATCTCTGTTCCCTGACTAGATGGGCACATGACAGCATGATGGCATGTACAAATTTGAGTTGAATGAGTGCAGATGCCTGCCTCAAATTTTTAAATGTGATTA
Organism: Dermatemys mawii; assembly: GCA_007922305.1. NCBI lineage: Eukaryota > Metazoa > Chordata > Testudines > Dermatemydidae > Dermatemys > Dermatemys mawii. The sequence goes on from ML677326.1 coordinate 20,324,834, forward strand.
TTTAAATGTGTGGGTATACGACATAAAGGACGCTGCACAAGTGAACTCATTTTGAAATAGAAGTAAATATACTTGTTGAAATCTTTTTGTTGTATTCACTGAGCTCCTAATAGTACCGTCCAACTCATTATTTATTCAGAAAAGAAAATCACAAAGTAAACCTGTTCATGTCTTATGCATTCCCCAAAAAGGAACCTTTAGCAAACAACATTTGGGCTTGGCACATAACAGAGAGGAAAACAGACATAACTGAGTTCAACATTTCAACCTGACAGATTTCTTAGAATGAGCTAAGATCTCTCTCACAGATTTACTAAGAATCCCATTTCTAATAAATGTGCCTTCTTTAAAATGAATAAAGATATCTTATTATGAGGCAATATATCCATCACCCTCTTTCAAGAACCCTGCAAAATTATTTGAAAGGCAAGGGCTAAAGACATTTATACTAGTCTGATCCTATGCATCTGAGCAGTGAGCCTATGAATACTACTTGTCTGGATGACCTAAGGCTTGTGATGTGAGACACATTAGATCTCAAGAAACTGTATTCACCAATGCATTATTCATATGGTCCAGGAGAATTACAAGCCTTTACAAGATTTGTTTTGGTCATTTCTTTACTTTTTGAAGTAATTTCACACAGTAGAAAAAAGACTGATACTGCAGACCAGATTTTCAGAGACTTTGCTTCATTTTAGTCAGATCAAAAGAGTAGTTAGAAATACAGAAGGGCAAAACTTTTCAACCAGAACTTGTTTCAGTGAAAAATACAGATTTGGTGATAGTACAACATTAGCAAATTCATGTCAATTTTATGAAACTCAGAAAACAGACTCAAAAAATTGTGAAAAAATAGAAAATGTTTTAACAGTTTTGAAATGAAACATTTCAAGTTTTTGATTTGAATCAACTTTCTATTTTAAAATTTCCTTGAATTTTATTTAAAAATTTTAAAAATATTTTAAAATGTTTGAAATTTAAATGCATTTTGAAAACTTTTTTATTCCCCCAATATTTAAAAAATAACTGTTTTCAGTTCAATTCACACAGTTCTCATTAGGACTTTATGTGCCCTCCAAACCCACAAGATACTTTAATATGATTTTTAAAGGACATTACCCAACACTGAGATAATGGATGATTTCCAACACTCATTGACAAAATTCTAGTGCAGGGCAGAAGCAGGGATTGGCACAAAATCATTATCTACAGTAAATGAGTGAAGAAAGAAATTAGGGCTTGATCCTGTCAGATGGTGAAAGTCTCTTATGACATGCTGAGCACCCTCAGCTCCCACTGACTTCACTGGGTTCTGTTGAGTGCTCAGAAAATCAAACAACTTATGGAGATCGCCAAATACGGATTTAAGAAACTAATTTTAGGAACACATTTTTGAAAGTCTTGGCCAGCCAGTGTGGAACTGATACAGAAATTACATTACATAAAAGACAACCTTGCTTGTTTTTAAACTCATGTCATTTGCTGTTTTTATATTATGCTTATATAGTTTTTGGCAAGTAAAATAATTAAATAATTAGAATTGAGCACAACTAAATAAATAATTGTAATATTGAAGACAACAAACCCTTTATTAAATGATCACATTAATCCAGAAATAAACAAATTAGTATTTTAATTTACTTCCAAGAAATTGGGGCAGGATGTTGAGGGTTTTTGGTCCCAGTTCGGGGAAAACTGAGGCTAATTAATTTTATGGATGTCAGTAATCCATCACTCATGTGTGTAAAGTTAAACACTTGCATCAGTCTTTGCAAAATTAGGACTTTAGTTTGCTCTGCTTAGATAGAATGTATTCAGTAAGATTTCCAGCTCTCCAGGCAAACACTGAAATTCTATTATTTCTAAGATATCTGAACAAAACGCCCTTCCTCGAGGTTTGAACAAATAATAGAAAGCAGTGATTTCCTTTACCCGCAATATCCTTAGTTCTAAGTACCAAAGTGGAGTGGGCTCTCAGAAGTTTGAGATTCATATCCCCATACTTTAAAAATATTGATCATCAGAAGCAGGAAGCCTGCCAAACAATCAGTGGGGCCACTGGACAATTGAGGGCCTAAAAGGAGTATTCAAGGAAGACAGGGCCATTGTGGAGAAATTAAATAATTCTTTGTATTGGTCTTTACTGAAGAGGATGTGAGAGAAATTCCCACATGTGTGCCATTCTTTTTAGGTGACTCTCTCAGACTGAGGTGCCAACAGAGGTGGTTTTTGAACAAATTGATAAATTCAACAGTAATAAGTCACCAGGACCAGACTGTATTCACCCAAGAGTTCTGAAGGAACTTAAATATGAAACTGAAGACCTACTAACTGTGGTATGTAACCTTTCACTTAAATCAGCTTCTGTACCAGATGATTAGAGGATAGATAATGAAACACCAATTTTTTAAAAAAGCTCCAGAGGTGGCCATAGCAATTGCAGGCTGGTAAGCCTAATTTCAGTACAAGGCAAATTGGTTGAAACTAGAATATAGAACAGAATTATCAGATACAAAAAATGAACATGATTTGATGGAGGAAGAGTAAACATGGCTTTTGTAAGGGAAAATCATGCCTCACCAATCTATTAGAATTATTTGAGGGGATCAACAAACATGTGGATAAGAGTGATCCAATGGATATAGTGTGCTTGGACTTTCAGAAAGCCTTTGACAAGGTCTCACCAAAGGTTCTTAAGGAAACTAAGCAGTCATGGGATAAGAGGGAAGGTTCTCTCCTGGACTGGTAACTGGTTAAAAGATAGGAAAAAAGGATAGGAATAAATTGTCAGTTTTCACAATAGAGAGAGATAAATAGGAATCTATACTGGGACCACTGTTGTCCAACATATTCATAAATAATCTGGAAAAGGGGATAAATAGTGATATGGTAAAGCTTGAAGACAACACAAAATTACTCAAGATAGTTAAGTCCACAGCAGACTGCGAAGAGTTACAAAAGGAGCTCATAAAACTGGGTGACTGAGCAACAAAATGGCAGATGAAATTCAATGTTGACAAATGTAAAGTAATGCACATTGGAAAACATGATCCCAACTATACATACAAAAATGATGGAGTCTACTTAGCTGTTACCACTCAAGACAGAGATCTTGGAGTCATTTTGGATAGTTCTCTGAAAACATCTGCTCAATGTGCAGCAACATTAAAAAAAGCTAACAAAATGTTAGGAACCATTAGGAAAGGGATAAATAATAAGACAGTAAATATCATAATGCCACCATATAAATCCATGGTATGCCCACACCTGGGATATTGCATGCAGTTCTGGTTGTCCAACTTACGAAAAATGTATTATAACTGGGAAAGGTCTAGATAAGGGCAATAAAAAAGATTATGGGTATGGAACAGCTTCCCTATGAAGAGAGATTAAAAAGATTGGAACTGTTCAGAATGGAAAAGAGATGACTGTGGGCATATGATAGAGGTCTATAAAATCATGAATGGTGTGGAGAAAATGTATTCCTTCACATAACACAAGAACCAGATGTCACTCAATGAAATTAACAGGCAGCAGGTTTAAAACAAAAAAAAGGAAGTACTTCACATAACGCACAGTCAACTTGTGGAACTTGTTGGCAGGGCATGTTATTAAGGCCAAAAAGAATACCTTCCTGGAGGATAGGTTCCTCAGTGGCTATTAGTCAAGATGGTCAGAGATGAAGTCTCATGCTCTGGATGTCCCTAGGCCTCTGGATGCTGGGACTGTACGACCGGGGATGGATCATTTTATAACTGTTCTTTCCATTCCCTTTGAAGCATCTCACATTGGCCACCTTCAGAAGACAAAAGATTGGGCTAAATGGACCTTGGATCTGACCCAGTATGGCCATTTTTATGAGGCTAAATCCAAGCGTGATAAAAAGTTATCACCACCACTTTGGACAAAGTATTTTAAAATAAAAATAAAGCTTTAAAAATTACTATTGAAGCTGCAGGGATTTTCCCTCAAGAGAACTTTTAAGAAAGTTTCCTTCAAAAATTGTAGTGATTCTGTGGGTGGGTCCCGGGGACATTCTTGCAGTTTGTCATCATGCTTCTAAGCATGCACTTACTCAGCCCTAACTTACATGGCATCAGATCTGTTGGCTGTTTTGTGCACTACTATAAAAATAACCCTCTCAGACAGAAAATCCACATGGAAAAATGAATATGTTAGGAAACAGGAACCAACCCTGAAGTGCTAGTTCAGTCCAAATATCCATTTGATGGACATTTTGCTTGAATAAAGGACTCTGGGATTTGGCCTATAAAGCACAGAGCATTAAAACAGTCTAAAACTCTACCACGCAGAGAAACACTGGGGCAATGTGGGGGAAGGGGATGCAACATCTTTGTGAGCTGTTTTGTAAATCTGGTCCACAGACTCCCTTCTCTCATCAAGGTCTGTCTTTGTTTCCAGGGCCCAATCGTATGAACTATGGAGTGTCCTCGATACCCAAAGAAATTAGGAGGTATAAAGACCATTGCACACCTCACAGAAGGCAGTCTCCTGAAGTGATGAATAGGAATTTGAAATGCCTCCAGACTGAGAAATACAATTTTTATCATGTGTCTGTATATGAAAAGTTTACAAGATCACATGTGATGAAGACATCACGATTCCTACAATTGTAAGCAAATAAATGTAATGCATAAAATTATAAATGTTTTTGACATCTGTTATTTAAAAGATATGGCTTTGCCTCTTAATTTTCTTGTTGCAAATACTATATATACCTAACCCTCGCAGCTCAATCTGAGCAGCTGTCCCCACAAACAAAGATGTGAGCAGATAAACATAAAATTTTGCCATCTGTCAGCAGAAAAGGACTTCAGAGACATGTTAAAAGACCTTAAGATGCAGACTCCTGGAGGAGAGAATAAAAAGTTTTGATTGGACCATAACAGTTTTCAGTGTTTCATGGTAGCAGAATACAGCCAGAGAGAAAAAGTTTAAAAAACTTATGTTATTTAGAAATGGGTAGCTAATCCACAATGTGTGTGCAATAAAAAGGGAGCAACAAATAACGGTTTTGAAAACATTACAGCCACACATGTAAGCATCAGCACTGCTTCCATTGCAGTGTTGAAAGGTGCCATGAGAGAGGCAGGCAACTAAAAGCCTGAAGCCTTGGCATGGGAGCTTAGTATAACTGCTGCAGCTGCAGGCGAGTTTTGTGAAGCGCTGGAGGAGCCCAGCGCATCAAAGGTACTCAGGCAGGGGAGCATGGGGAGGGAAGCAGTACCTGGAGAAGGCTTATCTCTGTGAATACCCTTTGTGGGTGAGACAGACTGATGGTTTTGGTTTTTTTCTGAAGTTCTCTTTTGTCTCTTTGAAGGAGGGGGGCTGCGGTGTACAGCCCAGGTCTGAGGCTGGTCTGAGAGATTTTTGCAGCAGGAGTAGTTTTAACCGTAGCTCCCTGTCTTTGCGTGCCCTGGATTTCAACTTGCTGCAGTGGGCACATTTTGGGGGGATGTGGGCCTCCCCCAGACATTTAATACATTTAGAGCGGCCATCTGAAAGAGGGATGGCATCATTACAGTTAGAGCAGCGCTTAAAACCTGGAGAGCCAGACATGTCAGAAGTGGCTCTGCTGACAGGAACAAAAAGGTTTTTTGTTTGTTTGTTTTGTTTTAAAGAGAAGAGAAGGGGAAAGAGTTTTATTGGTAAGCTAAACTAAGAGGGAAAAAACGTTGAACAAGGGAGAGAAAAAATTCTCTAATGAGTCTGCTGAGCTCCATCTCAGGCCAGGGATGGTAGAGAAGGAACTGAGGTGACCAGTCGCACATGTATAGTATTAGGTACACTCCGGGGCGGGGAGCGGGGAGAGCACACAAGTTCTGCATGTGCATGACCAGTACGAGTACTGCTGTAAAAATCTCCAGCGAAGGCGCAGGGATGCACCAGCGCCTGGAGTGGAGCACCCACAGGGACACCTCTCAAAGAAGAAACACAGGATACGTATCATTCAGTCTAGCAAAGATAATCATGGACTTCATTAAAAGGAGATCTGGCTGCTGGAAGGGCAGCCTCCAAGTGGGAGCTCAAGCAGCAGAAATGAAGGTGTGAACATGGGGGACCTTGAAAATCCCTACAAGAAAAATTTGAAAAAATGGGTGATTTTTAGGAGAAAATTGCCCTGACAAATAAACACAGTTATGGTGGGAGTTTCAAAAATCAGAGCATTAGCCTTATTCCACTGAAGAAAATGGTACTTCTAGTTACTTCAACAGGCACAGAGTTAGGAAGCACAAAGTACTTTTTGCAAATCTTTACTCTTACTTTATGGGTTGACCCAATGCCTAGTGAAGCCAGTGAAAAGACTTGAGTTCACTGAGGACTGGATCAGGCTCTTAGGGCTTATTACTGCGAGCTAACTGAAGTCAATGGCAACAGTGGGCCGGGGAAAATTTTTTGGTGAATGATAAATTTAATTGAAAAAAATTGAAATTTTGGCCAACAAAAATATGAGGAAGTTGTTTTTTAAAAAAAGTCAACATAGTTCATTTTAACATTTTCAAAATGAGCCATTTTGACACATAGTTTCAAATCAGTTTCATTTAGAACATGTCATTTTGAATCAACATTTCATTTTTAAAATGTCTTTTCATTCAACCAAGATGATTTTTTTTTTGGGTGGGAAAAACCAAAAACACCAAATCAGTTCAGATCTGGTGTTTTTGGATTTTTCAGTTTAGCCTCAAAACCAAAACATTAGTTATTCACTCACCTCTAAGGAGTAGAAAAGGTTCAAAGGACTGGGATCTTTGTATTCAGTTTACATTTTGAAGGTGTTCTTAGTAATCAAAAGGCTAAAGACCGTCCCTCCCCCTTTAAATGCAAAATGAGATTAGCTGGGTCAGAGTCTATAACAGTTTCCAGATCTCTCACATAAAGATAATCCATGAAGAGAAATGTAACCAGTGCTAGTTGATAAAAGATGCCCTATATGCTACTTCTCACTGAGAATAAATGTCTAACAGTACACATTTTACATCAAGTATTTTTCAGTTAGGTGTAGACACAAAAAAACAATTTTCAGAAATTAAAAAAACCCACCACTTATTCCAAATCTCATTACCCAGAAAGCACTTGTCCAATTAGCCTCAGACTTTCCAGAACAATTCTCCTCTGGACAACAATTAGATGTGGAAAAACTTCTGCTTTCTTTTTCCCAAAACATTTTCTGTTTGTGTCCACTTAAAGTGGTAACAGGCTATTATGGTGCCACTACTTCAGCTTTTTAATTGTGAAATCTGCTTTTATCATTCTATGATAGGGTGGGATGGCCCTTTAGGAAAGTTGAGTTTAGTCCCCACCTGTGATTAACTAGTTGCATCCCATCTGCGTGATTATATTTTATTTCTTTTGGTAACTAACTCTGATTTTTTGCCTATCACTTAAAATCTACATTTTATAGTCAATACATTTGTTTAATTGTTTATCTTTACCAGTGAGTTTGTATGAAATGTGGGGCAAATCTGCTCAGGTTTGACCAAGGCTGGTGTATATCCACTTTCCATTGTTGAAGTAGTGAAACAACTAATAAATTTGCACTGCCCATCTTGAGCAGTGCAACATGGTATATTCCTGGGGTACAGTGCTGGGAGGATTTGGCTGCTGCCTTTCTCTGTATGATTCATGAGTGGCTCTGGGACCATTCATGCAATCCAGCTGGGTGTAGGGGCTCCATATGCGGTTGTGCTGAGCGATCACAGCTGGGGAGACTTCAGGGGGCACAGTCCCAGGCTGCACCGCGGGGGTATCCCATCACACCCACCTTCCCTACCAGTAATAAACTATTGTTCACAAACCCACAAAATCATGTTTTTCTCCTCACTTTCTGTTAAGTTGAGCTTCAGCATAACACAAATTTACAACTGACACACTGAAACGCGTCAGGAGGAGGTGCAGGTTTCATTCCACTTCACAACAAAGAAAGTTTCGCAATGACCTGACGATAAACTATTGATTCAACTCTCATATAGTTAATTGTACAGGGTATGTACCTGAATGAAAGGGAAAAGAAGTCCCACTGAGAAGTTTGAGAGCCAGTTGACTGTCCCAGCTATCATAAATGCGGCAGGTTTTTGAGACTGCTGAAAAAACTCTCCAGTCAAGACAAATGGAATCCCACCTGAAATGTAAGAGCCAAGAAATGGTTGGTTTAATAAACTCTGATGCCTAAGGCGATGGTAGCAATCAATATAGAAATGTCAAAAATTCACAAGCATTGAGATCTGTAACATTAATCAACTTCTGGCACAGCTCTCCATCTCTGGCGTGAAGTCATAACAGGTAGACCTTGAATGCCAGGATTTATTATTCCACATGGTTTATTGAAACTTTCATTTTAAAGGGCTTCGCTTTCCCCTCCATTATACCATCTTTACATGAGTATAACTCCTTTGTGGAGCTACAGTGCCATAAAACTGGTAACAGAGTAGATAATGGAGCCCAAAGTTTACCAATTTAATTTTAAGTTGATAACATGGGAGCAGTTTAATGTCTGTTCTTACTAAAACAGTCAAAATGCTGCTGATTGAGGGATACTCTGTAACAGATTTTATGTTAAACATTAATATTTGGATAGATGATTTAGAAATATACTTTAAAATGAAAGATGAGATATTAAATAACTGCATAATTATTCACATTTTTGTAACAGTAAAGCTGGAAATGATGAAAAGGCAAATGGTTACTATTCTATTTAGTATGCTTTCATTGTTATTTATTTTACACACACACACACACACACACACACACACACTCACACACACTTTATATTTAAAATGTTCTTTTAATTCTAATCCCTTTGGAAAATCCATTTTTCCATAAGACCCACAAATTTAAAAAACAAACCCATGATATGTTATATCCATTCTCTATATTATCTCCCAGTATGTTTCCATCTGATCTATCTTTCTCCTTTGGATTGTTAGCTCCTTGGGTGGAGACTATCTTCATTTGGCTGTTGAATAGCACTGAACACACTTGTCAGTGCTTAAAAATGATATGCCAACAGACTGCTACAATACAGTAACTAGTGCTTAACGGTACAATACACATAGAATTGACCACACTATGAGCACTAAGACATAACCCTTTGCAGACATATAAAGGGACGTACAGAAGAGATAGGGCATGTACCTTACTAACATGCAGTAGGAAGTCCTCTTTCTGTCCCAAAGAACTTAAGTCTAGTGAAACAATGCATACATGGGAAGAGGGGAATGGGATGCAACAAAAAGCCACGTGACTGATCAGTAAAGCTCAGCATGCATTATATTAACTATTATTATAATATATTTGTCATACAACAGTGCAAGAAAGCCCCAACTGAAACTGAGGCCCTATTGCACTAGGTCTGTACATACACAAAGTACAAGACAGTCCCTGACTCATTTACTGTCTAAATGGACAGTACGAAGAGGACAGAAAGGTAGTATTGTTATCCCCATCTTGCAGATGGGGAAATGAGGTACCAAGCCAATTAGTGCTATTACTTCAAAGCTTCCCATCCTGTCCATATTCTACAACCAAAAAACTTTTAATCTCTATGGGGAATTAGTACAGTGCATTGGCTTTTCTGATCAGCACCTTGAAGATGTAGAATAAAGTGCTAAGTAATGGCTCAAGAGGAGTATCTCTTATAGTGTATATTATGAAGCACAGGCAACACACTGTCTCTTAATCCTTGGTGGCTTGCACAGAGAGATTTCCGTACTCTTGGGACCTGGGTTCAACTTCAACTTCTAGGTTCTGGCAGGCAAGATAACAACTGCATCTGTTATGTCAGCATCTGCTTCAGATCTTGACATGCCATGTGAGGAAGCTGTTTGCCAGAGCATTTGCCCTGTGGAGAGAGGAAGTGAAGCACTGCATACGCAGAAACCATAGAATGAGGATTTATTTATAATCATTTATTCTGTCATGCCTTTGCTGCAGGACAATTTACAGAGGTGTTGCTATTCTTGTCAGCATAATCAAAATGTTTTTCTAGATCCACTTGAAAAAATACACTTTGTATAAGAGAGGAAAAGAGCCAAAGGCAAAAAAGAAAGAGAACAGAAGGTTAGAAACATATCATAAAGCATAAATGTTATGGAAACAAAAAATGTATCCGTGCTACATGAAAAAAAGTCTCTTGAAAAATTAATGTGTGCTTTCTAGATACATATTCAGCATCAGTAAGCCTGTGCTTTACATTACCAGCATTACAGAGCTCTTGAATGTAATTAAAAAAATCTTAACTAATTTAATTAAAACTGTATCCAAGAAATTTTCTAGAAGTCAAGAAAAGGGAGAGTGGTGCTGTGGAGTCTTTCCAAAAGCTTTTTTTTTAGGAGGGGGGAGGGGTGGTGAAGAGGGGGGAGTATTAGAGGTGGCACAGACAAGTGGTTCCACACTTCAGGAAGATATAGCCAACCATTTCTGAAACACACTGACTAGCCAACATAGGGAGTATATGCTACTGCAGTAGGATGATGTCAGAGATTGCGTGAGAGAATGAATCAGCCTCTGAGTGTGTGAAGGAAAGTCTGACTGAGCTGAAGGATCGGGCAGTTCTGAGGAAAACAAGGAGGCTGAGTTAGACAGATTCTGTGATACAAAGCTTTAAAATATCACAGGCCTTATGCTCTGGACATGAGGCATGGGATGAAGGTGTCTTCCAGGAGTCAATACATGGCACATCAAATTGTGGTGAAGGATCCACTGCAAAACAGAGGGAAATGAAGCAGGGATTGAACCACTGGACAGACCAGTGGACACCATGAAATAACAATTTTTGAAAAAGGGGTCTGGCTCAGGATCCAATGGACTTGCAACATGAAACTTAGAGTAGAGAAATCTAGAATAAAAGGCAGTGAGATACAGGTCGATATCAAGATGTCCGTGGAGTGACCAAGCTAAGGTACTGTACGTATAGGTAGGATTTAATGTACAAGTATAGGAATATGAATGGACAAGATACACAATCTAGATAGGTACATCATTAGAACTGTTTACTGTTGACTTCACTTGGACCTCCAACAGCTTATCTGTATCAGGTAATTTAGATGAAAATTACACCATCTATGACAATTAAACTTTAGCAGCATTTCCCAGACTTATGAAAACAGCCTCCCTTCAGGAAAATGAAATCACATCTCCCGATTAACCTAAGCAAGGCCCACCCAAAATAAGTGGTCTGTTGTGACAATTATGACGCAGAGCAGGCTGTGGAGATTTTCATAATCTTCCTCTCCTTTCTTGCATGCTTTGGTAAACAGTGAAACAGTAAATAATGTTGACATTTAAGTCTCATCTTTGGCATCTGAATATGCAGTACCCATTGAAGTGAATGGGGCAGCATATACCTCAGATTTAATGTTTCAGGCTCTCTGCAAACTCAGGCAGACATCACTGCATTAGTTACACTTAGATGACACTTTCAAGGTTTTCTCCACAGCAACTAGAGATTAAAGCAGATTTTTAAAGACATTCAGGTGCCTATGAATGCAGATAGGAACTTCTGAAAATCCCCACTTGGTGCCTATTTGTATCTTTAGACACCTAAATACCTTTAAAAATCTGCCCTTGATTCCTTTTTGAACAAAAGCAGAGTCTCTGGGAACCACTGAGATACATGTCCTAGTTCTCCAACGGATCGGTTATATCTACAATGGGGCCTGCCTCACACTTTAAGCAGCATTTCCTACGGAACTGCATTCAGTTAAAAAAAAAAGAAAGGAAAACACCATTTTCTTTGTTACAATTTATGGTTCTATAAATCTGGGTACTACACTGGCTCTCTCATATCCTTGAGAAAGTTGCAGTAAAGTTTCTGTATTTCAGTTCTCCATCTTAAAATGAAGATGATTCTGAATGTCACATATTGAGGGTAACTGCATCTTTATTCCCTGCTCCGTGGTCCAGGCCAGGAGTGCCTGGTCAGGTCTCAGGTCTCTAGTCATCACCTGTCTCTGGGCAGGGAACTTTGTCCCACTCCCTTCTGAAAGGGGGAGTTTTAAGACGTCACAACTGGGATATCCTTACACTGAAATATCCATAGAGAGCCAGTCTGCCTAAAGACCAGTGCTTGTGCTTTGCTTTCCCTCCAAGGGCTATGATCTGTATAGTGCCAACAGACACAAACCCCCACACAGTTAAACTAACAGATATGTTCTTAAAAGGTAAAAGCATAACAGAGAAAACATGATAAAAACAATAAACAGATGTAAACACACTGAACATACCTGGAATCACCCATCAGTCTTAAGGGGCCCTAGTAAGCCAAAGTCTTTCTAATCCTCGCACATGGTTTGGAGCTGGTGACCAGACAGCAAGTGTGAAAAATCGGGACAGGGGAGTGGGGGAGGGTGGGAGAGTAAAAGGAGCCTAAGAAAAAAAGACCCCAAAATCGAGACTATTCCTTTAAAATCGGGACATCTGGTCAACTTAGTTGGGGCCCTCTTTGGATAGAAGGTCCTGTCTGCTTGTTGGATCAGAAAGGAGGCCCTGAGTCAGTTCAGCCTTTTTTATAGCAGAAGCTCTTTCTGTCATGTGACTGGGACCTGGGCAATTATGCCTAGTGCACAGAGCAGGAATCAGGTCTAATGATCAGAACAAGATTCAGCAGTCAGGAATCAGATCCCAGGGTCAGCACTGGAGCCAGATGACAGAGTCAAGAGCCCACAGACAGAGCCAGGAGTTGGAGCCCAGGGTCAGAATCAGGTTACCCAGAATGAGGTAAGGCTGGAACAAGACAGGAGCTATCACAGCCACAGGCAAATGCTTTTAGCAGCCACTCAACTGAATTCCTGAAAATGCTGGGCTTGACAGCCAGAGTGCTGACTTTTCCAACCATTCAGGCAGCGTAGCCAACCAGGCCAGCTGCAAATTGTTAGGCTGTCTGGAGTCTGACTCTGCAACAGGTCTTGATTCCTGACACTTTCTTTGTCTGATAGTCTCTGGAAAACTCAGTTTGAACCAGCATACGCAAACCATCCCGCTCCCACTGAGTGATACATCTCTGGAGGTATTTACATCCTAAGTGATTCACCTTAATCACTCCCCCGCCCCATTGTTTCTGGTTCCTATAGGAGCTGAGATAATCCTTCCCCCTGGAGTTGCAGACAGTTGCTAGCCCACTGTGATACATAAACCCAAAGGTGTAGCATGAGGTTGCAATATCTGTCACAACTACAATACCTCCTAGTGGGGCATGTGAGACTTAATCAGTGTCTATAAAATATAATGAGATTTTTGGGAGGAAGTTGCTATTAAATGCAAATTACTATTCCTGTGATATTTGTAACTACACTTCCGTACCAAGAGAGGTTCTGCCTACATTCAGTATTCAGCTTTAGGAGTTTATGCAAACTGAACCTGCCAAACCGAAGGAAGAACAAATGTGGTCTTCACACCACCAAGATGAAACCTTGACAGGTGAAAGAAAAAATGGATAGAGTAGGCAAGCTAAGTTTTAGAGTTTCCTTGTCTCTATAAGTCATTCCATACAAATGAGTGAGTGCCCTCATTCAAGGGTCCCCTTTCCCATCACTAACATGAACTGAAAATTTCTGGCCTATGGTCACATATGATTTTTGTCATTGGAAAAAAATGATAAAAGCAGCCAGTCTGACCAATTCACAGAGATGTCACTCCTGTCTTGAAATACCCAATTGTGGGATCAACTTCCACTGTGTGTATTTGTGTGGGCTGGCATTACGGATTCAGCACACATCTAAACGATGTACTTTCCTACTAAGAACGAGCCATACCTGAGCATCACCATCAGGCGGCTTTACACATGTTTTTCAGTAAAATAGCTATTTTTAGGTACTGATCATAAAAAAATGTACATTAGGAAACTTTTCTGTAGGAGTTTTTCAGCAAGGCAGCTTCTGAACATGAATTTACAGAGCTAATGCACCGACCACAATTATTGAGGTGATTCACTTTTATTACTTTGTCCTTTTCAGAGTGGCAATGAATATAATAGGAGGAGGAACACTTACCACACTGTGATGTCTTAATGAAAGACTAATATATCTGTTAACCTGCTACAACTTACAAGTCTCTTTTTTCAGCTGTAATATATTACAGGTCAGATTTATAAACACCCAAAAATGTGAGTGTGTACACAATTTGGCAGACAACGTTTGTGTACTTTTGTGCAATATTTATTTGCATATATAATTACCACAATTGCAGTCAATGTAATTCATTTGCAAATGCCCACTTAGTCATCCAAATAGTCAGTTATGGATGCAACAGATATTACAGCACAAAAATAAAAAAAATAAAAATAGCAATTTCATGAATTTAGGCATACAAATGCACATGAATTTTGCATATGCATCAGCATGCATTTAAAAAATATATATAAAATATGAATCTACAATAAAATTGTGATATAAAGATAAAAATTGTGTATTCTTTAATATTCAGTTAAATGGCACATTTTAGATAAATGCTGCTTAGGAGGAGTTGATGTAATGTAATCTCTAAATCTCTCTTTCAAAGGCTTTTAAATACAAGAGCAAATTTCTGGTCATAGAAAATATGCAAAGTGAGCAAAATCTTGAGATCCTTCCTCTGTTTTTACTGAGTCCTTACTTTGGCAAAGAGGTCAGTGGAGTAAAAGCAGGATTTGTGGGATGAAATTAAGAAAGGGAATATTTAAACTGAGTATCAAGGAAATCTATTGCTTTGGTGAATGGTCCCAAGGGAAGGGTAGAAACTCCATCTATTTTGAATGCCAAAGAGAATGGTATTCCTTGAGAAAAAATTGTTACATTTTAGTTGTGGCCATGTATTGGGAGTATGAAATTTCAGGGAGTTATAAATACTTGCAAATTTTTTTCCTGTGTCTGTCTGGAGTAAGTAAGATAGTAGAAGGATAGATCAAAACTGCAAATAAAACCTCATGACACCGAGTCTCAGAGTTTGAGTCAATTGGCTCGGGCTGCTGGACTAAAAACAAGAGTTAAGGCTGGTGCTAGACCCACCCACCTCATGAGGTCTTCAATGATCACAAACATCTACACGTCAATTGTACACCCTAGTTGTCTGAATCCCATGAGCATGAGTCAGCTGAGCTGGTCCAGCTATGGCCATGTCATAGGTCTTTTACTGCAGTGTCTTCCAGGGATGGAAGGCCAACTAGGAGACCACTCAATATCAGTGAAAGACTTCAGAATTTGATGTCAAAACAATGGAGGACCAGAGGGGACTTAATAATAACGGAAATTGTTGAAATCCAGATGGAATTATTCAAGGACCTCTTTGCATGGGTCCAGGATGTTATTTCAGAGGATCTTTTGTTTAACATATATTTTGGTTTGGTACTCAAAGTGTATCAATTTAACAGCATGTACAAAATCAGTCCAGGGAGCATTATTAATGTTATTGGTGCATAACCCATATTGACAAAACTCATCAGAGGAAATAAATATATTAACCGATGGTGCGAACAAAAGTATAAACTGATATCTTGTGCAATAACTCCATTAGTATAATTTTTGGGTTTTTAATTATATGTATTTTACTCCTAAGTGGTTTAAATATATAATACCATTAGATGAGGAAAAAATTAGAATAATCTTTTTATGCCCATTAGGGTAATCTTTTTTGTTAAAAAGAACACATATTTCTTGTGCTTTCTTTTAAGTTACAAAAATTAAGAATACCATTAATCTGAATCATCTGATGATTTGTTCTCCACTGAACAAAAGTTTGTCCTTCCTTGAATAGTAATTACTGTGTTTTGATATATACTCAGTTCCAAAAGGCAATACTCTCAAGCAGAATTTTCAGAACTGTAATTTACTGGATGCATTTTTCTTTCTGCAAATTGTTTTTATAAAAGAAAAGTACACTCTGCAACAAAAGAACCCCAGGAATTTCAACCTGATTAAAATTTAACCTTTCTTGGTGCTTATAATTCCCTTCTCCTATTAAATATATCTGACCTTCTGGATACCTAAATGTCATTTTAAACTTACCATGGTTCCTTATCTTTCCTTCCCGAAATTTTAGTTTCCTCATCCTCTGTCACTGCTGATAACACTAACTTTCTCATTGTCACCCAGGCTTGTAATGTTTGGGGGAAGGGTCATCTTTGACTTTCTCTGCTCCCTTCTATGCCATGTCCAAATCTTGTTGCTTCTTCCTACATAACATTTAAAAGATCTGTTCTTTTCTCTCCTTCCATACACTTATCCAAGTCATCATCATTTTTTGTTTTAATTACTGTAAATTTTTTCTCTCTGGTCTCCACAACAACCACTTTGCTACCTCTAGTTAATTCAAAATGCAGCTGGTAAAATAGTCTTCCTTGACAGTCATTTTGATCACGCTGCCCATCTATGAAATCTTTGGACAAATCTACTAGCTCCACTTTTACCACTGCATCAAATTCTAGTTCCTTATTCTTACCTTCAATACATCTCATAAGATTGCTGTATCTAGTTCCTTATTCTTACCTTCAATACATCTCGTAAGTTCCTCCGTATCTGTTTATTTCTGAGAGGATTTCAGGATGATGATTTGAAACAAAATCTCTTATCTGTTTTAATGCAGTGACAATCTAACAGTAAATTGTCCTGTGGAACCTTAAAGACTAACAAGAGTATTGAAGTGTAAGCTTTCGTGGGCTAATACCTACTTCGTCAGATGGCATGCATCTGACAAAGTGGGTATTAGCCCTCGAAAGCTTACGCTTCAATACTTTTGTTAGTCTTTAAGGTGCCACAGGACTCTTTGTCGCTTCTGCGGATCCAGACTAACAAGGCTACCTCTCTGATTCTTAACAGTAAATTGTATTTCACAACTGATTTATGGAGACATGAGAGATATAAATGTTTTGGACAGAGTTCCTCCCCACTTTAGACCAAGTCTTTGGAACAATCAAAGCAAAGACAATCTTTGAATAACACAAAGTAAGTTTTACTTAAGATCCAGTGAATGCCAAGATAACACATTCAGCAACTTAGGCTCTGGTCCAACTCCCAAGGAAATCAACTGGAATCTGTCCTTCAACTTCAGTTTTGCTAGATCAAGCCTTTAGCTTTCTGAGACCTGCAGCTTTGCTGCATCAGAAATCTAATCATTCTTCACTAGAATACCCTCAGCCCTGAAAATTCCTTATATCGTGGCATGCTAAACATGCTAGAATGTGTCAACTCTTATTGTGCATTGAGGGGACCAGGCTATTTCTGAATTTTAGGAGACAATACAAAAATCAGTACACAGTCAAAAATCCAGATGACCTTAGTTGGAATTTTGGATGCATAACCACTGTGTGACTGGTTCTCACAGTAAAATTAAAAGACTCAGTAACAACAGAAGTAGATTAGAAGAGGGGTAACATGATATTTTTAAAGCAACCTATTATTATTATTCTTTAGTATTTGTATTGTGATAGCAACTAGACGCAGAAGTTATAGATCAGAACCTCATTGTGCTAGGAGCTGTACAAACACAAAACCTAAACTACATGGCTGCATTTTTTAAAAACAAACTGAAAGAAACTGTTTTTACAAAACAAACATGCAGCAGCCTAGTGAGGAATTAATTGCAGTAAATCTTAACAATATCACAATGAAATGCCTGCAAATTTAACATCAAGATGGTTGGGAAATCTACAGGAATCTGGATCTAAATAATTATCTATTTTGGTGCTATTAATCAAGTGCAGATATATTGCCTTTTGCTTCACCATTACAATTATGTACTTCGACTAAGACACAAAACATTATTCAAATATACACCCTTTTCTTGAACTACATGTAAAAACTCTATTTTAACCACCTTAACTATATTCTCAGACTCCCTGTGCCATATCAAAACCCTAATTATAATCTGTCTTTCCATTCACATACAGCAAATAATTTCTTTATTGAACTATGTGGGTACCAATCATTATTAAGGTAGAATTACTTTTAAGCTTCAGAATCTGATAATAATTACTTCAGCTAATCCTTCGTTTATTATGAGCAAATGGACTTTAAGGATTAAAGATGTGTCTTATAGTTACCTCTTTAAACTCTATTCAACAGTTGGATTATCTATTCCATTTCTATCTTGCAACAGACTGCAATACCAGGAATTAATGTCTTATAGATGTGACAACTTGTGGCATAAATGCACAATATTCTTATAGTCATATCAGAACCACAACATTTTACAAATCCAGCTAAAATAGGTTTACTACTTCCCTGGATAACATTTTCAAAGAAAAATCAATCAGGCATGAGTTCTCTGTCATGAATTCATGATAACAGTCCATTTAGCAAGAAATGTTGCTGGCTGTGAACTACCTCCGATCTGAAACGATCTTAAAAATTTGATGCGGTACCTAAGGCTTCCCTGAAAAAATATTTTAACAATAACAATCATAATAAATAATAATCATCAATTAGATTGACTTATATTTATAATAGCCCCTGTCATCCTAAAGGATCCAAAAGGGTTTACAAACTCTGGGCCAAACTCTAAGTGAAGTTGGGATCACAGAGTCTGGGTTTTCTTTGTATATTTAAAATAGGCAAGACACTGAGGCTTCCTTGTTAATGACTGCCTGGAGTCATCATAATTTTGTGGACTCTAGGGGTTCAGACATGCACCATATTCTCTGGGAAGTAAGTAATGCGGATGACCCAGAATAGCAGCAGCGATGCTGATGCTGTGCCCAATGGCCAGACTGAACACTGCCACTGGAGGGAGGAGAGAATGAACAGAGAGCCTGTGGCCTTCCCCCCATTCATGAGGATGTCCAATCCAGAAAATGGATATCAGCAGCTAACGCCCCAACAGAGGATTTAAGGTTTCCTTCTGATGGAGGGATGAGGGTTCACAATGTCTCCTGGAAATGATGCAGGAGAAGGGGAAATAGCAGGAATTCAGAACAGGGGATATAGCCTTACACATTTTGTACATTCTGAAAAGGTTTGGATGGCATCTACATTCTGAATGTTCATGCAAACTGAATCTTTTATGAGATCCCAGAAGAAATTTTGCTGGATACACATTCTATTGGAACATGAGTCTGACTGATCATGATTCTATCCTGAGTGACTGAATATCAGTACCATGGCCTAACCCAAAGCTAAACACTCTACAGACATACATAGGTCATAGAGAGTTGGGGTGGAGGGTGGGATGATGTGGAAGGTCAATACAGCTTACAGATCAGTGTATTGGCTCAGTGTGACCATACTTTTCTGAGAACTGAGAAGGTTGCACAGACTTTGGTCTGACAGACTTTGGTCTGACAGACTTTGCTTCAGTGTCTGAGAGGATAGCTGGTGAGCCAATGTAGCTCTGTTTGCTTTAGGACATCCAGTCATTCCAAAAGTGAAGGTGTTAGCAGGGACTGGATGTGAATCCTCTAGATCTCAGGAAGGCTATTGATTGATGGGTCAAACACACTTTGTCAATCAATCCCTTGCCCATGTACTCATATATCTGGATGAGTGCTGGGCCTTCCCGCCTGACTGATTCTACCCTTTAAATTTTTTGTCACACAACTCCTACTGGTGCTTATTTATGTGGTGTTCCTTATAGGAAATAAGTTCCCAAGAAAATACATTCTTGTCCTTAGGGTCATTTAACAATGCATCTTAAAACTCATTACATTTTAACCCTTAAGTCTTAGTGCAGCCTATAGAGATCATGCTTGCTTAAGTTAAAAATAAATGTGCTGAAAAATAAGAAAAGAATAGGTTTTGGGGCCAAAATTTTGCTTGATAACAATAAGGCCTAGTAAAATATGAGCGAAGTCAGATAAGTTAGGAGATAACCTTGATTATATAGTAAATATATTTTTCTTTTTAACTGGTTTTAACAAGTGTTGTAGGGGAATTTTTGGATGTTTGGGGATACTGGTAATCCAAGAATTTGCATTGACACAAATGATAATTAAACTAATGTTTTATATTAATAGCCAATAAAGAAAATATTTGGGTTTGAGATACAGAACATTAAAATATGGCAGTGGAAATATAGATATGGTAACAGGCTTAATTAATTAACAGGGTGCTATAATTGAATATAAAAAGGTTAGTAATTTTAGATTTGTATGCATCATTCATTAGAAAAAGGATTATATACACATTCTTC
This sequence comes from Dermatemys mawii, assembly GCA_007922305.1. NCBI lineage: Eukaryota > Metazoa > Chordata > Testudines > Dermatemydidae > Dermatemys > Dermatemys mawii. Next base: position 20,344,949 of record ML677326.1, read on the forward strand.
TCATCCAAGGACAGATCACCCCCTGGATGCACCCTTACACTTTGGAATGAGAGTATAAATGCAGCGTATTGTTATATTGTAACCTCTGTTTGCTTTACCTAATTATTTTATTTTAAATAAAGTCTTTAATTCAGTTACTTTTTGTGTCATTCACAATCCTTCACCAAATTAAATGATCTGTAACTGCCCCACAGGCTTGAATCTTAAAAAGTTCAATTTGGTTCTATTAATAATCTTTAAACTATTAATTGGGAACAAATAAATCAAGATTACACTAGTCGACTGCCTTAAACAGAGTGTGTGTGTGTGTGTGTGTGTGTGTGTGTGTGTGTGTGTGTGTTCGCATGTGCAAGAAAGAGAATTACAGCCTACTAATGTTATTAATACAGTAGTAATGTTATCTGGCAACTATAAATACATTGTTTTATTCAGAGTCTACAAAAGAAAACTGTTCACCACACCCATGTACTAGTGTTGTAGGCTGTGATTTGCAAAGCCACTAATCTAATTTGAACACACAATTCCCAATAGCTGTAATGCGAGTAGGGTGTCCAAACCCCACAGGCAACTTCTGAAATCTTCACCATAATCTTTTAGGGATATGCAAAATTCTAAAACAGGAGTAGGCAACCTATGGTACACTGGCTGAAGGCGGCACATGAACTGATTTTCAGTGGCACTCACACTGCCTGGGTCCTGGCCACCAGTCCTGGGGCTTCTGCATTTTAATTTAATTAAAGCTTCTTAAACATTTTAAAAACCTTATTTACTTTACATACAACAATAGTTTAGTTATATATTAAAGACTTATAAAAAGAGGCCTTCTAAAAATGTTAAAATGTATTACTGGCATGTGAAACCTTAAATTAGACCGAATAAATGAAGACTCGGCACACCGCTTCTGAAAGGTTGCCGACCCCTGTTCTAAAACAACATATGCCTGCATTTTTTCCAACTTAGCAGTGGATTTCTAATGTCTTGGAGCTGTGAGCCATTAACGAGCAATTAACCATCATTCAGAAAAACATATACTGTAGTTCAAGGCTAATGTTCTTTTCAAGTGTTGCAGTAATCACAATTTGAAAGCTACAATTTAAATTGGAAATGAAGATCATTTTCCACAATCCACTGTTAAAAGGGGAAAGTTCATAAGATTGACTGCTGTAGAGGTCCCCAAGTGTCATCTCCAGTAATTTTCCATATCTGACAGATACAGATGATTATAATCTTTCAGTTATTGTAGACCCTCCATCTTCCTTTTGAAACCTTTTACCAATTGCAAAGGACTAAAACTGCATCCCTGGTAGAACTCTATGAAAGTCAACAGACTTACGCTGCAGGTTCAATGTAGATACGTGCATATTCAAACCACATTTAAAGTGTATTAATTCTGACATGTCAGTAATAATATCTTATTTAATACTGAGTGATCACAGTTTATCTGAGTACCTTCCACACTCTGATGGATAAAATGTATCAAAATCCAAACCAACTTCTGCACAGTCTAAACCACCACGGTATCTCTCTTATGGCAGTGGTTCTAAATCAGGGATACAAGTGCCTCTTTGGGTATGCAGAGGTCTTCAAAGGGGTACATCAACTAATCTAGAATAGATATTTGCCTATTTTACAACAGGCTACATCAAAAGCACTAGCAAAGTCAGTACAAACTAAAATTTCATACAGACAATAACTTGTTTATAGTGCTCTATATACTGTACACTGAAATACAAGTATAATATTTATGTTCCAATTGATTTATGGAAAAAGGAGAAAGTAAGCAATATGTCTGTAATAGTGTGCTGTGATTCTTGCATTTTTATGTTTGTTGTTGTAAGCAAGTAGTTTTTAAGTGAGATGAAACTTGGGGGTCCACAAGACAAATCAGACTTCTGAAAGGAGTACAGTAGTCTGGAAAAGTTGAGAGCCACTGCCCTAGGGAGACAAAACAAGTGAGAACTTTTGAACTTTGCTTGTTCAGATCAAATGGAACCTGGACTCAAACCTTGTCTGGTATTTGTTCTGCAAAACCAAAACTGGCCACTTCCTCATCTCATCTCTGTGGGTGTATGTGTTGCAAAAATTTACATTACTTGTCATTCCCATTGTGAAGCAAATTGACATAATTAGATTGTAAACTCATAAAAACTTCAAACCAGGGACCCTATCCAATATTTGCAACATATCTCAGACAGCGTTAGGCCTATACAAAAGATGAATAGTAATAAGTAATGGGCTCTAGAGCCTTAAGAAAACCCTCCATCCCTTCCAATTTTATGGTTTGGTTCATTCACATTTGAATAGCAATTCTCTGACCTCAATTATTGCGGGAGTTCTCTCTGAACTGGACTAGAACACACTGTAAAATGTTTGGAATATTTTCTATTTGACTGCTTGTGTGCCAGCACATCTTTAGATCTAATGCTGAACCTACAAAAAGGTCCTGTAATTACAAAAAAGCTCCATTTATTTATTTGATATAAAGTAATATTAAAGGTTGCTTCCTCCAAAGAAGTCTTAATCTGTCCTCTCATATCATATAAGAATGTCTATTGCCTGGGAGGATTTAATTAGCTTCTATCTGAAAGGATTAAAGTCCCTGTTTGAAAATACACATGAGCTATAAAATGAATGGCTTTTTAATTAAACACACATAGGATTTGTTTAAATGCTACAAATTTCTGTTGAAAAGGGAGGCTCATGAATTCAAGCCTAGATCTAACACTTGCTCAGGATGCACTCAAAAGAACACATTGAGATGAGACTCAATACATGCAACCCTGTAACCGAAGAAACTACAATACCACACAATGCTGCCTGTAATTTATATTTCGGAAGGTAATCCTAATATTGCATTTTATGTCAGTTCTTTGTCTCTTGCTGCACATGAACAGATACATGTAACTGTGAATGGCGTAACTCTTTGCTTTTGTCTTGGATTCAGTAGCATTTTTTTACTGCACTTTCAGGTCAAACAAGCCTCCTGAATTTCAAAGTGACCCTTTTCTCACAACCAGCTCCACTGTCAATACAGCTTTGTGTTGACATTCAGAATAAGAGTCCAGACTGATTTAAAATCTAAATACCAACCTCGGGGTGCAGCAACAATTTCCTCTGAATTTCCTCCTGTCTACAACATGCCACCAATTTAACACATGCCAAATGTGCAACTACCATAACTTACCATATATACCTTGTGTCTAAATTCAATCTTGAATCACTTTCCATAAAGTTCCAGTAATCTCTGAACTAAATCATTACAACACCATGAGACAAGTCACAGGCTACAAAAGAGAGACAAAAGATAAAAGTGAAATCTCTTTTTAAGACAGCTTAATTTGCTAGTATGGCTTAGCCCTGTGTATTAATGCAGTTACACTGAATGATGTCTTATGCTATATGAAGTCCTTGGGATTATTTCTGGAGTAAGGTGCTACTCAACTAGAGGAAGGGTCACAGAATTTGGGCCACTTGCAACAAGAGTGGGGGTGGGTGCTATATAACATGAATATAAGGGTGGCAGAGTCAGGACCCTAAAACTACTGTATTAAGACTGCTTAGAGACTGCCATCCTTACAAACATTGAATAATCTTTACGAGCAGTCCCACGGATTTCAATGAGGCGCTAGTCAAAGTCAGTAATGATGGCAGAATCTAGTCCTTTAAATGAATGAATACAATGACCAGAAAGACACCGCCCTACAAAGATGATCGCTTTCCAGAAAGTGTGCAGCTTTCTTTAGAGATCACTGTTAGAAGATGACTGTTATAACTAGGGCCCTACCAAAGTCATGACCATGAAAAACATATCACGGACCATGAAAAACATATCACGGACCATGAAATCCCTATCTCCCCCTGCCCAGTGAAATCTGGCCTTTTGTCTGCTTTTACCCTATACTATACAGATTTCACAGGGGAGACCAGCGTTTCTCAAATTACTCACCTTTTCTAGTTCCTAACCCAAAAGAGAGTTGCAGGGCGGTCACAAGGCAGTGTTAGGGCAGTTGCAGTACTACTGCCCTTATTTCTGCAGTCTGTGCTGCTTTCAGAGATGGGTGGCTGGAGATCAGTGGATGTTGGCTGGGAGCCCAGGTCTGAAGGCAGAGCCACCACCAGCAACAGCACAGAAGTAAAGGTGGAAATACCATACCATGCCATCCCTACTTCTGCGCTGAAGCTAGTAGCAGCTCTGCCATCAGAGCTGGGCTCCTGACCAGTCACCGCCATTTTTCAGGTGCCCGCTCTGAAGACTGCGCTGCCACCAGCAGCAGCGCAGAAGTATGGGTATTAATATTGCAACCCCCCGCCCACAGGAACCTTTTGACCCCCCACAACTCCTTTTTGGGTCAAGACTCCTATAATGACAACACCATAAAATTTCAGATTTAAATAGCTGAAATCATGAAATTTACTATTTTAAAAATCCTATGACCATGAAATTGACCAAAATGGATTTCGAATTTGGTAGGGCCCTAGTTATAGGGTTGCCAGGAAGAACGGTATTTAGAGAGTCTATTTTGGGCATGTATTTCTATGAGGAAAAGGGAAGAAAACCCACTACTATAACTGACTTAGTCTTTTCTTATTTTGAGGAGAAGCATCTTAGGAAAGCAAGAAGAAAATAACATTTCAAAACTAGAATTGCTGCATGTCCTTAACTATTTTGGGCACTAAGATTCAGAGCTGGGTCTTCTCAACTCAGATTCTGCACATGGCATTACAAGGAGAGAGGGAGTTAGATTCATGAGGTTACAAGAAATGCATGAAAGTAGCTTTCAAAATATAGTTAATTCTCTGCAAATAACTGAAGTTAAAGAGATTAATCGGACAGACAAGTTAAATGCCCATGTAGAAGCTCACCTTGGGACACAAAAGTATCCTTGTTTTCTCCCTCATTTAGTCAATATTTTAACACCCATCTTATTCTAAGCATACAGTCAACACTTAATACACCTCAGCTTCTTAGCATGGTAGCAGAATTTTCAACTGTCTGTAATTAAGACTATGTCATACTCCCAGATATGATTAAACTATCCAAGGCAAAGTGAGAACTGAACAAAATATTAATCCCATACTTGAGCTGGATCTAAACTAGTACAATTTCCAGAGCAAAGATGGTTGGGATAAGCTTCAAGTAACAGACACAGAACCAACACTTCAGATCTCTGAAAATTCACCAAACATTATTACTCACTGTTCCTCATTCAGATGCAGACAAATTTCCTCTCTACTGTAGCAAACAGCTTTTAGATATCGTTCCACAAAACAAGGAATACTAATATGCCTCTGTTTTCATTTATCAAAAGCTTCATACTTTTCTTCTTAGTTTAAATGCCATTTCAATGGTCAAAGGACAGACAGCATGATTGTATCTTCCAGTAGTCGTCTTAGGTCAATACTAGTTGTTTCAGGTGAAAAAATAAGTCTGATTTTTTTTCAGTTTGCTAAAGCTGCAAGATTCTGCTCTAAAAGATATTTCCCTATTTTCATGGGGAGTGAGGGGGGTGAAATCTTACTAGCAGGCTGTATTGGCTATAAGCAGTGGACAAACGGCAACATAATCACATACAAAATGCTAAACTATTTGAAATACTTAACAAAACTGGATAAAGGAACATTACAATTTAATACAATCTTGGCTTTTGATTGGATTACAACATTTATGTGCAATGTCAGTAAATATCTGGCTTGATATTTAAACTGGGCATTCATTTTTTATGGACATTTTTGTACTTATAATTCATTTGTGTGGATTTCTGGCAATTGATTGCAAGCATTGCATTGCAGGTGCAGTTCCTTGTGGACATTCTCCATAAGGGTCAGTCTGAAAGCCTTACTCCCTACCTCCCTATGGGCTGACAATTCCGAGGTTTGAAATTATGTTAACTAATTATATTTAGTATTCAAATAAGTATCTAGAGCCAGCATTAGAGCTGGCAACAGGATGACCATTATATTTCATAGGAACTTACAAAATTTGTTTTCCTTCTGCAATACCTTTGCAATATTTTTGTGAAAGTGGAATTTGTGTCACAATATCCATTTTCAGATCAAAATTGGATTTTTTGTATTCAGGAAGTTTCTTTCTCTCCCCCTCACATCTTCTTGACAAAAATTAGTCAGTACTAACACATCATTGTGAAACATTCTGACTTCAGCGTAATAGAATATGATGAAATTTTACTTAGACGGAAATGTTCCAACCAGCTCTACTCAGCACTAACTGAATTTCCACTGAATTCTTGAATATATATAGAATATTTTTGCTTTTTGATCAATTAATCAGAGGTCAATTTTTATTCTTTAGTGTTCTAGCCTGTAGAGCAGTGACCTCCAATATGTTCACCACTAGCCACATGTGGCTAAAAGGCTACTGAATTGTGCTAATGCATGTGGCTCTTTTATAAGGTGGCTTAATGTGGCTTTTTTATAATGTGGCTGATAAGAAAAATTCAAAGCCACAAGTGTGGCTAGCAGTGTGGCTAGCACTGAATTTCTATTTGACGCCACTGCTGTAGAGTATTAGTATATTGAAAAAAATTATTCAGGAAAACAAAGTACAGATCTGCCTCTATGCTGAAGTTGCTTTGGACTATTCTGCTGCCATAAAGTTGAAAGACATTTTCCATAAAAGTTAATACACTTTCTTCCATCTCTGTGGTATCTAACCCAAATGCTCAGAAGCTTTAAAGAGGTTTTTTTTTAAAAAAAATGTTCTCTTGGCAATTTTTCTTTGATTTGTATGATCCTATGAGCCCCTCCTTGCCAAGTGGCAAAGGGTTCACTGTCACGTAACAGCATCTCTTACCAGGCCTGACAATCTCATTACACCTAATACATCTCTGCCATAGTCTTTATCTATGAAGAATGTTGTATGACGTATCAAATAAAAGCTGGTCATCCTAAGAATTGTGAATTGTATGTAAAGGTGTCATACAAGAAGTTTGTACATATATGATAAAAATATGTTTAAACTATGTAACCAGGCAGGGTTGATAAACAAGTTTTTCCTAAACAAAGGAATGTTGATTTATCCATCTACCTAGATCTCTGATGTAAAGTAAGCAGGATAAACCAACACAAAGAAAGCCTCATTTGCATATTAAGTCAACAGGAAAACATACTGAGGAAAGGGTGTGAAATCAGCCTGGGAAGACACCAGACTAAAGCCACAGGGTAGCTGTCTTGTCTCTGGGGTCAAAACAATGAGTTTTGGGGAAACATCAGGAGATGCAAAAAGACGTTTTGTTATCCAGTTATTTAGGAGTTCTCTGATACCACGTGGAGGAATCATGAAAATCTGGATCGTGATTTGATTGAAAAGAAATGGTTATTTATTGTAACTGTGGTTCTTCAATATGAGATGCAGACACGTATTCCACTTCGGGACATGCATACCCAGCACACTAGGAGCTGGAGAATTTTGCCTAGTAGTTCCTACAGAATGCAGCACTCGCACCTTGTGCTCATAGTTCCTCCCCTAGCTATATGACCACATCCCCAACCCCTTTCATTTCCTTCACACCGAATGCCCAGAGAGTAGACTCCTCTGCAGAGAGGATGGCAAGTGGGTCACGGAATATACGTCTGTATCACATCTTGAAGAACCACAGTCAAATGCTGTTTAGGAAAGAACACAGGCAAATATACCAGCCCTCAAAGTCACTTTATCCTTAGAATCAGAGAGGTAGCCGTGTTAATCTGGATTTGCAGAAGCGACAAAGAGTCCTGTGGCACCTTAAAGACTAACAAAAATATTGAAAAATAAGCTTTCGTGGGCGGATACCCACTTCGTCGATGCATCACAAGTTCTTCCTGAGAACACTCCAGACAGCTTGTAAGTAATGACTGCTATGACTTTGCAAGGACCAGACCACATGTCTCTGGACTCTATCTTGGACACCATCTTGGGATGTCAGTATTTTTCCACAAACCGATATGTGAACCAAGTTTTGAAGCAAAGGGTTTCCTCCATATGTTAAAGCTATGTAAGACAGGAAGTAACATCAGCTTGTGTTCTTCACTCTCCACACAAGAAAATTCTTGGAAACACCAGAGGACCAAAGATTGACCTGGGGTAAGTACTGGACCCAGGCTAAAGGGATGTCTAGCCCATGTGTGAAACACCTGGAGATTCCAAGCTGTAAAGCAAGTGCAGCTTGTCCCTTAAGAATCTGCAACCTGTTTGTATCACCAGCCAGGTTGAGAATTTGCTAATGCATATCCTATCTTTCTAGTATCTTAGATTTAGTTTGCATTTTTGTTTATTTACTAGGTAATCTGCTTTGATCTGTTTGCTATCACTTAAAATCTATCTTTTGTAGTTAATACATTTATTTTACGTTTTGATCTGCCAACAAGTAAGTTTGGCGTGAAGTGTGTGGGAATCTTAGCTCAGAGGGGCTGTTGCACATTCCTCCTCACATTGGGAGCTGGGGGCCAAACTCTATAGGCTTACACTGTACAGTTCCCTGTGCAGCGCAAGACAGTATAACTTTAGGTTTATGCTCCAGATGGAGTGCGGGTCTGGGGAGTTGAGAATTACCTTGGTTTTAGCCTTTCTACTGTTAGTTCATGCAGTGGCTAATAAGAGAGTTTGTATGTAACTGCATCTGGGTGTGTCCTTACCTGTACGAATGGTGATGGAAGTGTAAGATCGGGAGCATGTCTGCAGCTTGTCTTAGCAACACAGTGAGAGGGAGCCCAGATTGGTGGGACAGAAGCCTGGTTCAGTGGTACCCCAATTCCAAGAGGTACCTCGGGGATCCCATCACAAATCCATTTTAGATTGTTGTTTATATTTTATTGTAAGCAGAGGGATATCAACAATCACCTACTCCTCAATATAACCACAGTTAACATTACAGTTTCAATGCCTAGGATTTCTGACTGGAACACATCTGCAAACCTGCATGCAGAAAAGGGGAAAAAAACCCTGACTGAAAGTGACAGCTGATCCTAATTGGCGAGGAGCAGATGGAACTCTGCCATATGCTTTTATGAAAGTGAGAGACAGTACACTACCTAGTCAACTATCAAGACATCATCAGATGATCTAATAGGATAGAAAATGCTATTAAATGGGAAGCCACACTGATACTTTGAGACAATTAAAAATGTTAATTTCTACACATCATGGGCTGGATCCTCAGCTGGAGTAAACTGGCATAGCTCTGCTGAAGTCAGTGAAGTTATGCTGGATTTATCCCAGCCAAAGATCTGTATCTTTAGACCAACTAGAAGTCACATATAACTCTTGCTGAAGTCAACAGAAAATTTCCAACTAACTACAAAGGTAGGTAGATCAGATCCCAAAACTTTAATAATGTCACATTATATCAGTCCCAGTTTGGCAAATATAAGTGATACTCATCCTTCCATACCAGGCTAAGAACAGTCATGTATTTTATTAAGTTGTAGTTCAATATTATTGTTCATTTTCCTAGGGAAAAACATACTCACAGATTTACAAAAAAACAGAAAAGATTAAAAATAACTTTTAGATCTGCCTAGATAAATTACTATCCGCATTACAGTAAAGTCCCATATATTGTAAGTGTGAAATTGTACTTTTTCTGTTTAACCATCATCATAAAACTACAACTGTCTTCCTCATCATGATCATACCAGACATTCACTAACATTAATACGTCTCTTGTGCTGGTCACACTACGATGTAGTAACCACTTCACCCTGGCATAGAAGGCTTACACAAGGCCCTCCTCTCCACTTAAGCTCTTGACCAGTCTGAAGTCTAGCAGATGGTAATACACAGGCCCCAAATTTTGAGTTGAGTTTTTGTCCCTAAGTGTCTCAAACTGGACACCTAAAGACAGAAGAACCCAGCTTCAGTGGATGCCATGAAAATCTGGACCATAATGCTGAAGAAATAAAGCAGATTTAAAATATTTCATGCACATTGCATAAATTTTGCACAAGAAATGTTACATTTATTAATATTTTGCACTATGTAGCCCTATGTATTTTTTTCTAAAAGTAATTTTAAAAGTTCTCTTATTAAGCAGAAAAACTTTAAGCCTAGTCAGCTAGTCTATTTAAAAATATAAAATTAAGATGAAGTAAGCGGCATACACAATCATCTTCCTATTTGTATAATCAATCAATTATATTCACTATTTCCCTTCAGCAGGGTTGTATAGGTAACTGAAAAAAGAATTTGATCCATATTATATTTGTCAATGACATATCAGAATAGTGAATTTAAGTTCATAAGCAGTTACTACTATACAGTATTAGTTTTTCCACGAAGATCCAAAAGTACAGATTCCCCTTACAGTTCTATGTTAAGAAGACAACTACGATCTACTGGATTTTGACGTTGAAATGGCCATTTGACTAGTGGCTAGTAAATAACTAGGGGCCCGATCTTTTAATTCTTTACTCACATGAGTAGTTCCACTGGAGCCAATAGGCATACCCTTTTAGATTTATTTGTGTGAGTAAGAGGTGCACGTCTGGACTCTAGAATCTTTATGAACTTTTTGCAATTTTGTAAGTAAAATTCTGCTTGCCTACCTCCCAGAAATAGTCCCATTGAACTCATTAGGCCCCACAGTCAGAACACTCTAAGGAAATACTTCAGTTATGCATTATTGCTCAAGATTCTGCAAAACTGACTATATCTAGGTCTTAGCTTAATTATACTAATGTACTGTATGACTTGTTCCTCTGTCTTCAAGGATCAGTTAACTAATATGTGAACCATAGTTAATGAACTTTTTCTGTCTGGAAGCCCCATCTCAACTCATTTAATAACGTCTCTTTAGATGGATTAAAAATTAATCTAATCCAATTCATTGATTTTTTTGTTCCACTGTAAAGTAATTAGATGTCTTATCTGTTCATGCAAAATGAACTAAAGCAATTTGGCATGTAATTGTACATGAATAACCAATAACTGAAAAGGAAACACTGTCTCTCTCACTGTGGAGAGACAGAGTGTGCAGGAGGTCACTGTTGAATATGCAGGAACAGAATAACAGGATACTTCAACGCTTCTCACAGTGAGGCCCAGATCCATGACTAGGGCTCCTAGACACTATGGTAATACATATCTAAGATGACAATAATACTAACAACGAATAGAATGATGACTATATGAAGTGTCATGCAACTGAAAGGTATTGCAAATATACTGGACTGAAATTATATTTGTGCTGGAATTACTATGTAACGTTTTCATCCTCTTATTAATTTTACTGGAGGGAATTACTCTTTCATTTTACTGTTCATTTAAACACCTGCTGAGGCCTTATGGAAGACTCTGAAAATCTTTCTGTTAAGAAGCAATTCTGTATTCATCTCTTATTGTTTTCTTTGTCTCCATTTTGTAAAGAGACATATGCATAAAGGAGGATCCTCTTTTTCCACGGAGCTCATCTGCTCCTCCTGCTTATTCTCTACCTGAAGACACAGTCCTCTCTTGATGATATCATCAAGTCTACAGACACTAAAAAGGATCTCATATAAAAGAGACACTAACGTAATATGAAAACCCAAGAAATTTGGGACTAGACAGTTCAAGACAACCAACACTGACTCCCTTCCAAATATGGGGCAAATCCTGACTTGGCTGGTACTGCAGGGTGAACACAGTTACTTCAGATGAGTCCATGCTTCAGAAATGCTGCCAGTCGGCACAGGAGTCCACTGGATGGGCCAGAGTAGACATGCAATGCGGTCCCCTTTCCTGCTGCTTTAAGTGTCCTCTACTCCTACCTAGTGCCTGCTGCTGACATTAGTATATGTGCTAGCAGTTGAGGACTGGACCATCATCCCTAGCCACCAGACCACGTGTGGGGATCATTTCTGTATCTTGGCCCCTCTATTTTAATCCTTGAACACAGTTGCTTAAATGTGGAGAAGGAGCACACTCTTTATAAGCCTTTCGTCCTTGTGTGGTAGCACAACAGAGAACAGGAAGTCATCCCATTACTGGTTCTTTCATTATGCTGTTGGCTCAAATAATTCAGGGCAATGTGACATACGATTCAGCAAACATTTTGTAACACAACAGTCTCCTGCTGTTTAAGCACTCTAAGCTTTAAAAGATGAGTAGAAACTTCCTGCTTCCATGGTTAGATTACAAAAAACATGGCTGACTCCATTTTTAAATAAAAATGTACAGTGAAAACTCTTCAGGACTTGACTATGCTACCCTCACTGCCACAGAGAAGTACCTTGCTCAGTGCGTAGTCCAGCTGATTTCAATGAGACTACTCACAGAGTTATGTACTACTCCATATACGGTTTGTACAAGCAGGATATCTGTATCATTTTTTTTCCTGTTTAGGCATGTAGGTATAGATTCAGCATCAGCCCCCACAAAATCACGTACAATTGCCACTGAAAGTTAAGGGGAGTCTCATACACTTAAACCAGAGATGACTCACAGCAAGCAGTAGAGCTGGATTTGAACTATTAAGGGCTAAATTTTGACTTGGACTACACAACCATGAAGGATAGTAAAGGTAGTTGGAACCTCCATTACACCTTTGCAAAGGCTACCCAGACTTTGTAACTGGGCAAGGAGAGAAGAATGGATTGTTACATGCTTGTTTACCACCTCATAGACTAAGAGGATGGAGGGATACCACCTTATAGACTAAGAGGTGGGGGGAGGGATAACTCAGTGGTTTGAGCATTGGCCTAATAAATCCAGCATTGTGAGTTTAATCCTTGAGGGGGCCATTTAGGGATATGGGGCAAAAATGGGATTAGTTCCCCTTTGAGCAGGGGGTTGAACTAGATGACCTCCTAAGGTCCCTTCCAATTCTATGACTGGATTGGGGAAGTGGGTAGAACCTGGGCTCTATTTTCCAATATGCCAGAGCAGGGACATCATAATTTACTGCTGTAATAAGCTGGCAGCAAACTGCTATTTCCCACCCCACAACTAGGCAAAGGGAAATCAGGAAGGGAACTGGCTATGGCACTATCCCTCCTGAGGCTTATGTACCAGCCTGTGCTCAGAGCTGTGCTTAAGGGCACACTCAAGCCTAAATTATGAGAACTGAAATCTCATTATTACGATGGCAACCATATTTGTGTCTCTCAAAGCAGACCTGATAATTGCATTAAACATGTCAAAGTTATGCCTCTAGCTTGTGACATGATTACAGATCGGTAATCATGCAATTACAGACCGTTAAGTCTAACATCCGTACCAGGCAAATTAGTTGAAACAATAGTAAAGAATAAAATTGTCAGGCACGTAGAAGAACATAAATTGTTGGGCAAAAGTCAGCATGGTTTCTGTAAAGGGAAATCATGTCTTACTAATCTATTAGAGTTCTTTGAAGGGGTCAACAAACGTGTGGACAAGGGGGATCCAGTGGACGTAGCGTACTTAGATCTCCAGAAAGCCTTTAACAAGGTCCCTCACCAAAGGCTCTTACATAAATTAAGTTGCCATGGCATAAGAGGGAAGATCCTTTCATGGATTGAGAACTGGTTAAAAGACAGAGAACAAAGGGTAGGAATAAATGGTAAATTTTCAGAATGAAAAGGAGTAATTAGTGGTGTTCCCCAAGGGTCAGTCCTAGGACCAATCCTATTCAACTTATTCATCAATGATTTGGAGGAAGGGGTAAACAGTGAGGTGGCAAAGTTTGCAGATGATACTAAACTGCTCAAAATAGTTAAGACCCAAGCAGACTGTGAAGAACTTCAAAAAGATCTCATGAAACTAAATTATTGGGCAACAAAATGGCAAATGAAATTTAATGTGGATAAATGTAAAGTAATGCACTTTGGAAAAAATAACCCCAACTATACATACAATATGATGGGGGCTAATTTAGCTACAACTAATCAGGAAAAAGATCTTGGAGTCATCGTGGATAGTTCTCTGAAGACGTCCATGCAGTGTGCAGCGGCAGTCAAAAAAGCAAACAGGATGTTAGGAATCATTAAAAAAGGGATAGAGAATAAGACAGAGAGTATCTTATTGCCCTTATATAAATCCATGGTGCGCTCACATCTTGAATACTGTGTACAAATGTGGTCTCCTCATCTCAAAAAGGATACACTGGCATTAGAAAAGGTTCAGAGAAGGGCAACTAAAATGATTAGGGGATTGGAACGGGTCCCATATGAGGAGAGATTAAAGAGGCTAGGACTTTTTAGCTTGGAAAAGAGGAGACTAAGGGGGATATGATAGAGGTATATAAAATTATGAGTGGCGTGGAGAAAGTGAATAAGGAAAAGTTATTTACTTGTTCCCATAATATAAGAATGAGGGGCCATCCATTGAAATTAGAGGGCAGCAGGTTTAAAACAAATAAAAGGAAGTTCTTCACACAGCGCACAGTCAACCTGTGGAACTCCTTGCCTGAGGAGGCTGTGAAGGCTAGGACTATAGCAGGGTTTAAAAGAGAACTGGATAAATTCATGGAGGTTAAGTCCATTAATGGCTATTAGCCAGGCTGGGTAAGGAATGGGTCCCTAGCCTCTGTTTGTCAGAGGAGGGTGATGGATGGCAGGAGAGAGATCACTTGATCTTTACCTGTTAGGTTCACTCACTCCGGGTCACCTGGTATTGGCCACTGTCGGTAGACAGGATACTGGGCTAGATGGACCTTTGGTCTGACCCAGTACGGCCCTTCTTATGTTCTTATGTTCATGGACAGATGTGAATGTTCTACTTTTCAGTTACATTTTTTTTAGGTTAACAATATATGTTAGGTTTTCTTTTATTATGAAATATGGCTAATAATGGAAGCTTGTTTCATTTCTGAAAGAAAAATGGTCCCTGACAGAGACCAAAGCAGTATAAAAATTCTGAGCTTGTCCAGACAGATTAAAGAATATCTGATCGTAGAGGCAGTTTCACTGTGGGTAAATCTGGCCTCACTAAACTCAGCTGAAGTGCTGCCAATGACATCATATTACTTGGGGCAGGATCCCCTAATTCACTCCCTCCAGACTGGGAATTTAAGCTGCAAACTCTTGCAATTCACTGTGATTATCTCAGCAGGTTTAACTTTATTCAGCACTTGCTGTCTTGTTCTCTCATAAGCAAAGACAGGGTTAACCAATGATCAGTCAACTTCTCATGAAGCAAAGTATTATTCGCTCAGATCAAAACCATTACAGAGAAAATATTTCACACAAACAATAAATAGCTTATACACTTATCTAGCATACCAGATATCACCCAGCCTCCACATGGAGGCTCTGTATCAAGTGTGAAAATAACCTCCCTCTTCAGCCAGGGTGGTTACTTAAAATGGCTTTCAGTTCTTTATTTGCCTGGCCTCTTGAATCATGTCAAACCAGTATATGCAACTTCCCCCAGGAATGAAACTTCTTCAGACTTATTACCTGCCTTTGGGATGTGCATTAATTATTCCCTAGTTATTATAGTTCCTGAGGAAACATTTCAGCATCCCTATTGGTTCAGGAATACAATTCTTAGACCATAAAGACACATATAACATTTATAAAGTTAGAACATGCATAGAACATTGTATTATGTGCTGATAGCATCTATTGGTCACCATATTTTTCCCCAGCAATTAGAGTATTTCACTATATAAGAATGGTAGATGTGTTAGTTATAAAGAAAACACAGCATCACGTTTTCTTCCTGTAAAAACAGAAACAGAAAACACAACAGCAAGAAGAGTGCTGTAATTTTAAAGATTTTCTATAGGAAGCAGTCTGTGATAATGAATAGAAGTTTCAGTCTTGCATTATGATACATGGTATTGCCTCAACACAAGTGCAAAATGCATTAGAAAATCTGGACTGGTAGCAATGAAGGGATAAAAGCTAAGTGAACAAAAATAGAATCTATCATAGGGAGCAAAGAAAAAAAAGGAAAAAAAATGAAAAAATGTGGAGGATTTATTTTAAAAGGTTGAACTGTGATGTACATTTGAAATTTTGGTGAAATATCTTTTAGAGTTAGCCTAAATTACTCTGCAAATTTGTTTCTATAGGGCTTTTTGGAAGGAAAATAAGTAGAGGTTACAAGTGTTCATACTTACTTGCAGGAGTTAAACTATTTTTGTGTATTTAAAAGGAGAATTGGCAAGAAGTTTAAAGTCACCACTTGACCTCTCAAGACTATCTGGTTGAGAACTAGCTCTGATTTCAAAATGCCTTTTTTAAAACCCGGCAATCTGTTGCTGAGAATTTTGTTTTAAACATGAGGAACTTGGGCAGGATTGAAACTGGCATGATGATTTGCATCAAGGATTTCAGTGCCAGCGTTGGGTGGAGGTAGAAAGAGCAGTCTTCAAGGGACTTCTACTCTCTACTGCTCTTGGGCTTCCACACAGATAGGGGGCAGGGCAGGAAATTTTCAGTTTTTTTCACGTTAGTTTGGCCCCACCCATATATCAGCCAGTGAAGCTGAGAGAGCACGGAAGGGGACTTTTGGAGATTAGTGACACAGTCCTTTCTCCAGGAGCATTAGGAAACTAGAGAGGAACTTGTGAGGTGTCATGGACATGTAACACCTCTCACTCAGAGTAGAGAGGGTTTTTCTCAATATTACAGTTTAGCCCTATTTTATTAGAGGATCCACAAAAAACAATATGCTGCCTTTGGCAGCTGCCTTCCAATAGTAGTTAAATAATAAAACACCACCACAAAAACAAAAGTGGCCTACGTAAGTAATGATGATGATGACAAAAATGATGCACAAGCAATGAAATGAAACAAAAGAATCACGTTAAATTCCATTAAAAAGAAAGGAGAAAAAAAATGTTGGATGAAACCACGGCAGAAGTGATGGGAACAGAAATGTTGTTTTCAGAGTTATAACAGAACATACATGAAGGAAAACCACAAAAGCAGTTCATTCTCCTTCCCCCACCTTTTTTGTGAACACTTTGTTACAGAATCTTTGAAAAAACCCCACACCTCATTTTATCAGCACATATTGTACATGAACTATGCGCTGGTTAAATTCCTCTTTCTGCACCTGCAAACATATGCTATCAAAAGTAGTTACTTGCTAATTCACAAGGCTAGATTCTGTTCTCAGTTAAATTGATGTAATCCTGGAGTAACAATGTTTAAGTCAATGGAGTTGTTCCAAAGTTACACTGATGTAACTGGGTTCCAAATCTAGTTCATTGTGTGTCAGTGTTTCTTAATACTTCTACCAAAACCCCTGCTCCAATGAGTTCCAGAGTTCATTGTAATAAAGACTGCAAACTAAAATGTACAGTTGCATCTATTGCCATGAAGAAGCCTGATAATCCTGACAGAAGCCAAACAGGTACACTGAGAACGAGTGAGATGTCATTACTGGCACACTATCAACATACTAATCCGAAGGCATCAGATTCAAATTCATAAAGTCTATATAGAGTTGACATGCAATGGGGAACCAGAAGCATTATCAGCAGGAGACTAACCTTTCTGATCATCTTCCTATACAAGGCACACACACAAATCCCTGCTACACACATAGCAAAGTCTAATATATCACATCACTTCAATGTGAATGTTTAAGTGTTTGGGGCATGGAGAAATGACATATAAAAACATGAAAAAAAATTACTTACCTGGGCCAATGCAAAATGATGCTATTACTGCAAGAATGCAAAATATACTGAGATAGGGGAGCCAGTATGCATGATTCTGGAAAAAACAACAACAAAAAATAACCCACACTAGCATTACTTACGTCAAATGCATAATCAATAATAAGAGATCACATGGAATACAAAATATTCTTTACACTCTTTCCATAGACTAGGGTTTATGCCAAGAGTCAGTCTTAGAAATCAGTATTCCTGAAATATTTATTAGACAATTTGCATTAAAATTAAAATTTGGAATCTCTACAGTGAAATGACAAGAGGTCTGCTGCACAGAGGCCACAAATTTTCAAAAAACTCATATATTCTTATGCTGCAATTCAAGCCAAGCTGTGAAAGAGAGTTTCTTTGAGTTGCACAAATTCTGCTTAGTCACCTTCCCCAGATGTCTCTGTCATATTAATGAAGGCCAGTATGGCAGCTTTTTTAAATGACACCAATTATTCTGTGTGAAGGATGGACTAAATACACGGCTCTCAATGGGACAGGGAGTTCTGTTCACCAGAAGCTGGGGATGGGTGACAGGGGATGGATTGCTTGATGATTATCTGTTCTGTTCATTCCCTCTGAAGCACCTAGCATTGGCCATTGTCAGAAGACAGGATACTAGATTACATGGATCTTTAGTCTTATCCAGCATGGGCTTTTGTATGTACTAATCTTAAAACAATATACAGTGGGTGTGGTCAAATAGATTGGGATTTTCAGCCACATCCTGAAATCATAGACAAACAACCCCATGGGTATGATTCTACAGCAAAAGAAAGTTTTGTATGGACAATGACAGCCACAGGATCAAGCCCATAGATCACTGGTGGGAAACCTGCGGCTCGCACTCGGCCTCTCAGGGCAAGCCACTGGTGGGCCGCTAGACTGTTTGTTTACATTTGCTTGGCTGCTTGCAACTCCCAGTGGCCAGGAACAGTGAACCACAGCCCCTGGGAGCTGCGGCCGGCTGTGCAAATGTAAACAAACAGTCTGGAGGCCTGCCAGCGGCTTGCCCTGATGGGGCATAGGTTGCTCACCACTAACTGCCATAGATTTTACATGGTTTTGTAAGTCTTCGGGTAGGTCTACACTTCGAGCTGGAAGTGTCAATTCCAGCTCAAAGAGATGTATGTGCCCTAGCTCTGATAAAGCTAATGTGCTAAAAAAAAGAAAGTAGCCTCAGCAAAGGGAGCAGTGAGAGGGGCTAGGTGCCCAGGGTACATAACTAGCATCTGACACGGGTACATGCTCAGAGCAACTGGCCACTCATGCCTCTGCAGCTACACCTGATTTTTAATACTTAAGTTTAGTTTAACCAGATCGAGCGCAGGTATGTCTTCCTGAGCTGGCATTTACATCTCCAGTTTACAGTGTAGCCAAAGTTCCATACTTCTATTTCTATTACAGATTATGGGTACGTCCTCACTATTGCGGGCAGCGGTCGATGTTTTAGTGATCAATTTCTCGCATCTTGTGAGGACGTGAGAAATCGATTGCTAGCGCTGGCCCCATTGACTCCGGAACTCAAGCTCCCCCCAAGGAGTAAGCCGGAGTTGACGGGGGAGTGCGCCGCCAACTGCCATCGCCGTGAGGACAGGAGGTAAGTCGGCTGCAGATACGCCAACTTCAGCTACGTGATTCACGTAGCTGAAGTTGCGTATCTGCAGTCAATCCCCCGCCCTAGTGAAGACCAGCCCTATGTGGTTTTGTGAGGAGTTCATTTTGTCTATGGAAAACTAAGTGAAGCAACAGCAGTATAGGTAAAAAACAATCAAAAGGAACTGACAAAGATTAAAAAGAGCTTAAAGGAAGGTAACATTTGATTCAATAGGATCTCTAATTATATGAATTTTCCCTCTAGCTTCAAATATTGAGAGAGAATTCTACTAAATTGCCAGGCCACAGTCCCGGATTCATCTATGTAATGTTGAGTAATAAAAACCCTGATTTCCATGCACAGTCCTTTGGTCTCATTTTATTTCTCAGAACATTTTGAATAGCAGAATGTTACAGTGAGATTGCATATTACTAAGTCTTTGTCACTTTTACAAAATATGAAGATATATTTACTTAGAGTATCTGAAGCATCATCATAACTATTCTTGTCGATACAAATGACTGATGTACAGGTTCAAACAAAAAAGTACTAGACTGGTTTGTTTTTAACTTGTTTATTCATTTACTCACTAATTCTCAAAATATAATATTTGAAGGCTCTCCTTGGCATTAGTATGAATTCATAAAGTTATATATTTATCAGAGATGAGCTCAAGTTGGATCCAAACACTGACAGATCTAAATCTTTTAGCCCCTTGTAGAGAGGACACAGGTGCAAATTCAGAACTAGATAAAAAAAATTTCTGAGTTCAAGGCTGTTTGCTTCCTGGCTTCTTGGTTCAGACTTGTATCTAATAATTAATGCATAACGAAACAGATATTCAGTTAATGTAAATTGACATCGCGCCACTAAAATCTAACTTACAGCCAGCGGAGCATCACTGATTTACAACCGCTGAAGATCTAGTCCAATTAGTTTAAACATGTCACGTTATGTATTAAAGGGTTTGGAAAAGCCTACTTTTCAGTCAGCTCATACCAAAACTTGCAGCCTTATATCTTATGTGTCTTTTGGTTGTGCTAACCTTGGTTTTATGACCTAGTCTGTAAAGTACAGTTTTATTGTTTCATATAGTTGACAATTTGGTAAGTGATATTCAGATAGATCACAGATTTATAGTTTAAAGCCAGATGACAACAGCTGATTATCTACTCTGACCTCCTGTACAACACAGGCCCTTAAATTTCACCCATTTACCCTTGTACTGAGCCCAATAATTTGTCTTTGGCTAAAGCACATCTTCCAGATGTCAAGAGATGGAGAATCCACTGCTTCTTGTGGAACTTAATTCCACTGGTTAATCACCCTCACTATTACAAATTTGTGCCTTATTCCAAATTTGAATTTGTCTGGCTTCAGTTTCCAGCCACTAGTTCTTGTTATGGCTTTACTATGTTCACACGCTACTCACATTGACTCTAAGGGTATGTCTACACCAGAAAGTAAGGTATAATTATAGCCCGAGTGAGCGTAACTTGTGCTAGCCATAAGCTAGCTACTGCAGGTATGTTAGCAGTGAAGAAACAGGGGCATGGGAAAATAACTCAAGTATGTACCTGGGGTCCCTGATGGGATTTTACTGGGGTAGGCAGCCTACTCTGAAGCTTGTGTTGCCACATTGTCACTGCTACTATTACCTTTACTAACTAGATTAAAGCTAGAGCAGGTATACCTGCCCACAGTATAATGACATGTTGGTTTGCAATGTAAACATACTGTCAGTGGCTCTCTTTGTAACAACTTAAGTAAAGAAATAGGATACTGCAGTCAAATAAATGGTGAGGCTCATTTTAGCCGCTGTACCAAAGACAAAGAGATCTTGATATAGCCAGCGGAACAACTTGCTGAACGATCACCAAAGCAGGCTGTTCCAACCTATCAGAACTCTACTTTTCAGGCCCCAGGAACAAAAGAAAGCTGTACGTGATAATGCATACAAATGGACGACAAACAAGGCAAACTGATTTCCTTTCAGTGTTACAGTTTGTTTAATAACCTTCTTCCAATCATTTGACATAATCACTTGTGAAGTAAATGCTAACCCTGCATCTCCATGCCAGGTGCTTCCTTCCAACAAATAATGAATCTTCACCTTTTGAGTCAAAATACCTGAACTGAATTTCAAAGCTACAGTCGCACTGGAATGTTTTTTCCCCCGGGAGTCTTCTGTTTGAATTTAACCTTTTTGTTTTTTTAAAAAAATCACCAGTAAACAGAAGACACAGAGAATGCAAGAAATTTCAAGAAGATATATACTTTTTTACAGGAAACAGTATGAAGCGTTGAATGCCGTGTTTCTCAACCATGGGCAAAATTATCCTCTCGGATCTGCATGAAACTCTCACTTGGTAGGCTACAAACAAGACTTTAGATCTCTTAGATCACATTGCGACTAAAAATCATACTTTGAAATAAATAAGTTTATAATTAAGCAGAAGATAGAACTTCAAATCTCCATTTCAGAATAGGCCATCATTTAAAATTAATCAAAAGTTAGACTGGCCCACAGAAGCTGAAGCTAAGAAGAACTATATACCTGACATTTAAAATAGAAAAATGAAAGAGAATACTTATGTAATGAATATACTGTACCTGTAAAGTCAGAGATACTGTAAGTATCGCAAAGAAGATGGCCATCAAACCAAAACCTCCAATAAGCAGAGGTCTACGTCCAAGCCGTTCAACAGCTAAGCCCTGCATAGGAAGAAATGGTATTTTACTTTCTTGAAGAATCAGTAGAGCTTCGTTAATTAACAAAATTCTTACAGTGAAGTGATAGGTGTTATGTAAAAACCACAGACAGTAACAATTAACTTCATTTTGTTAATTCTCAACTACAGTGTGCTCATAATTACAGTCAGATTACATTTGACGTATTTGGAAAACGGTTATTGTAATATTCAGCATTGCTCATTAAAAATAGAGCAAATAAGTAATACTTGGTTGAGCTAGATTTTTTTCCCTAGAAAGCCATAATGAGATTATAGATGGAAGAATTTGAAACTTGTAATTGATTGTCTTAAAATGAAATGGTGCACGTTCAATTTCCATTACTGCAGTGGATATCAAATACATATGTTTAACTTTTCTTACATAAGTTACTTTAATTGGTACGATCAGACAAAGGGGATACAAAGCTATGTATCACAAAATCTCATTCAAATGTAGCATAGATGCACAGAAATCTGTGCATTCATGCACCTTTTCATTTACTTATATTGACTATTTTGCAGACAAAGGAACTTAATTTAAAAAAATCACATAAAATCAGAGTATGTCCACTAAAGAGGAATATAATAAAAAGAGCTCTAAAAAGAGTTAGTATAAAATAATTTGATTTTCCTAGATTCATACACTAAGTAGATGTGTGAGATACATTTTAGACCAGACACATCAGAACTTTTTCTAACATACTATTCCCACCAGTAATTACTAATTAAAATCGCTTTCTTATGAAGAAAGGGTAACATTACTTGAAATCTAAAAGGTATGTGTCAAATAAGTTCTTCAGGTGATTTTAAAAAAGTTGAGTCAAATATTTATTTGCCAGGTAAATAGTTACCTTGGACTAAAAGCCTGAGTTCTAGTATCACCCATGTGAAAGGTGAAATACAGAAATGAACTGAATTCTAGATTACATGGGGCTCCGTGGTAGTTTGCAGCCATGGAATTCCAGGAAGAGTTGTGTTATAGGCAAGCATGTGCCTGCAGATGTGGAGCAGGAGGATAACACTTATACAGTGGGTACTCTCTCCACAAATTTTAGCTCTGTTAGTAGTTATGGAAGAGGCATGGGGGTTGCAGCCACCTTTCTCCCCATTCCTCCTCAACTTCTTTTGGAGAAACTAAAATCAAAACTGGGGTTATCATGAGGCATTCTTTGTCATGTCTACATAGCCAAGAAAAGCCCAGGACTGGCCTGTGCCATTCGAGTTGGGCTCACAGGGCTGTTTCATTGGTGTGTAGAACTCTGGACACCGGCTAGAGCCCAAGATCTGGGACCCTCCCACCATACAGAGCCCAGGTTCCAGTCCAAAAGTCAACGAAGCAATGAAACAGCTCTGTAGCCCAAGCCACATGGATCGCAAGGTGTTTTGCAAAGATGAATGAACTGAACCTGTGAGGCATAAAATTCCTTACATCCTTATTTTACAGACTGGGGTGGGGTAGGAGTGGGGGATGGGAAGGGAAGGAAAGGAACAAAGGCACAGAAAAGTTGAGGCTAAATCTTCAAAAGTGTCCACTAATTTTGGGTGCCCACCAGAGATGTTTATGGTCTGATTTTTCAGAGACACTGAATACCCATTCATAGGCCCCAATTTTCCACTAAATTTGAGTTCTGCTCGAGCATAGGTGACCATGGCAGTGATTGCCTGCAGCTCCGTGATCACCAGCCCCAGCAGAAGTCAGAACAGCAGGAGGCCAATTTTAATTCTGGCCACGGGAACTCACATCAGCAGAGAACCTGGCATAGTGGAGCTTGACTCCATCACAGCCCTACCACCACCCTCCCTTACACTGGAAGCATGTAGGGACAGCTGGTGTACGATATGCAGCACTAAGTGAACTTAGTAGACCAAAGAACCCAACCCCTGTAGATTTTATGGCCAGAAGGGACCACTATAATCACCTAGTCTGACCTCCACAACACAGGCCACAGAACTTCATTAGCAATGAAGAGAATTATCCTTCCCTATTGCGCAAGTAAACACACTCAAACCCAGTAACCATGGGTCAAAACAGAGGCACCCCATTTTAAAGGTATTTCGAAAATTTTAGCTGAAGAGATTTTTGAAATCTCACACAGCAAGTCCTTGGCAGAGCTGGGAACAGAAGACAGATCTCCCTGTGCTTCAACTAATAGACCATGCCCTAGGGACTTGATCCTGCAAAGGGCTGAGCATGCTGGCCCTGATCTAGCAAAGCACATACTTCACACTGGGACTACTCACGTGTTGGAAGTTAAACTGATGTGTAAGTGCTTTGCTGCACCTGTGCCAGAGCACTCAGCCCATTGCATGATCTAGGTCTAGCTCCCCTATGCAGGGAAATCCCCATACAGTCTGTGGTGACCAAATAGGAGAGAGTTATTTACCTTTATATAATTCTTTCCCCTCTCTGGGTAATTCTGATTGCAATAATGAAGTCATAGAATAACACCAGTGCCTGTAGCTAAACAGAACATACCAGAAAATTTCACAGAGGGAGTAAAAGAATTTTAAAAGGTAAAGAAATGTATTTCTTTGCTCAATGTCTCCCATATATGATAGAAATATGTTCTGAATGTCCCTGCCTAAGAGTGTCTAGGGAAAGGTCTGCCCTAGAAAGTTTTGCTGTTTTAACTATATAGACAATACCAGCTTACTCTTAACACAGTTATATCAGTACGAAAGTGCTTATACCAGTGTAATTTATGCCACTCTGGAAACCAACATAAACCATGCTGGTAGAAAGCACAATTATACCAGCATAACTACTTCTACACTAGGGCTTTCAACAGCATAGTTATGTTGGCCATCCCCCCACCCAAAAAAACCACAAAAAACAAAACAAAACAAAAATCACACCCCTAACTAAATAGCTTTACCAGTACAAACTTTTCAGAGTAGATCAAGGCTCAGTTTTTATTTCAGCTTTGCATTTCACCACAATAAACCAAAACGTAAATCATTACTGCCTTAAAACTAGAACCCAGATAAACTTGTAGGAAGTAAGTAATGAACAGAAATAAAGAGAATGTTATAATTAATTAGTTAAGTAAGCAGTTTGTGGAGCAAGTGAAAAGAAGTGTTATTCATTTGGAGGAGTGAGAACAGTGTTATCTTTTAAAACAGAATTCCTGTAGGATTCTTCTGTTAAAATGTCATACAAACCATGGCCAGAGTCTGTCCCTTAGCATAAGGTGGTCATCTATAAAGAACAATGGAAACTGGTGCAAAATAAGACACAAAACAATTAAAAACTAGCTTGTTTCTCTATGCCTCTTTTTTCTTGAAAGCATTTACAAATATTTCTCCTGCCACATGTCAATCCTGGAGATGTATTTTTATTTTCAAGTTAAATAAATGTCATGCTACTGTAGTTTCAGCTGTGAACTGTGCTTGGATATGGTCCTGCTTCAAAAGTCATGTCTACAGTGCAAGTTATTTTGGATTCCAGCACTATTTTCATTCATTTTATTTTAACCTTTGGATTGTTTTAGTTATTTTAAGTAATAAGATGAAGAGGCTTTTATTATTTTAAATAGCAAAAGCACCTGTTGGGCATTACCTAGGGATTTTATATATATATTGTGACAGAGTCAGACCAGAAGGATATAGGAGAGTGCTGGAAGGCAGGTATATTAGTCTGAGGATGTGCAGGTCCCTGTTCCCTGGATAGCCAAACAAAGGCTACTCCAGGCCAATCAAGACACCTGGGGCCAATTAAGAACCTTCTAGAAAAGAGTAGAAACAGCTAGCCTGATTGGGACACCTGAAACCAATCAGGGACTGGCTGAAACCAGATAAAAACCTCCCAGTTAGTCAGGTGGGCTGTGGGTGTCAGGAGCTGTGAGAGGAAGTTGTGCTGTTGGTGAGACTGAGTGGTGGACAACATATCATCCAGAAGGAAGGAGGCCCTGAGGTAAGGGTGAAGTGGAGTTTAAAGAAGCAGGGACTGCTGTGGGGAAGTAGCCCAGGGAATTGTATTGTGTTTTGTGGATAAAAGGTCAGCCATCTTAGCTGATATTATTAGGGCCCCTGGGCTGCAGCCTGGAGCAGAAGGCAGGCCTGGGCTCTCCCCTTTTTCCCACCTTCCATACTGGCCTGTGATGAAGGTAACTCACTAGGCGGTGACTCTTGCCAATTATACTGAGAAAGGGAGGTTACTCTGGGGCCTAGATGAGTTTCTGAAGCCCCTAAATCTGCCAGGAAGCGCAGAACCCACAAGGACAGACTTGGAGCTTTGTCACAATATATATATATATTATATATATATTATATAAAAATAGGACTATAATGACATAGGAATGACAAGTTACAATTCCATGCTAGGTTTTAAACTTTTGTCCCATTTGAATCTAATAAGCAATACCCATTCCAAATAAAATTTGAATGTTATAAAAACCTTCCATGGCTGGGACTTGAATATATAAATTGCTGAACATTTCTTTGAGATGTTGTCAGCCCTCAATTACCAGTAAAGAGCCAGTCTTGAAAACACTTATGCACATAGATAACCTTCTACTGGTAGGACATTTGTTTATGGCTGAGAGAGATGAGAAACATGTTGATGAAGACTGCACTTTCAATGAGTTGTTGGTGAATTAATGCTTCGCAATGCATTTGACATAAGTGGATTTCTGAATTTTATTATATGAGTTGGTGGTGTTGTGAATGGGAAACCTCTGTTACACAACATTGTGTTTTTGTACTGGAATACAGAAAGGGTATGAATGTCACTATGACACAAAGGAAACTAGGGTATGAGCAAAGATTTCATACAAGGAGCAATCTGAGAAACAGCCAAGATCAGGTTGGAATTTATGGCTGTTACATTAATAATAAAGCAAACCTCAGGAAGGGGGAAAAGTGTGGACCATTTTGTGTGTGTGTGTGTGTACGTACATACCCACTGAGTTACAAGCAGATTGGGAGTACCACCAAATCTTACATCTTGTATAAAAAAGTTTAGTATTCTCTTAATTAAGAAATCATTAGACTCTTTCCTAATATTTATTGGTTTTCAGTGGGGGGGGGAAAAAACAATGGAAAGGAAGCAAAACACAACTACACCAAAGCATTCTTTTCAGTCTGTACATGGTTTACCATGTTTTTTCACACTACATATTTGTTGTTATTTCTATTTATAGTATGGTAATACTTCCTGAATTTCTCATTTCCCTTGTCGTATTGATGCCAATGTGCCACTGAAATTAAATAGAAAGCTAAAGAAGAAAAGGTCTCAACAAATAAATAAAAAGAAAGTCATATACGTTACAGAGCTTGTAATGAGTTATTACATGTTTCACTGGTAAAGAATACTATAGTTAAGATAACACACGGACTTTGATAAGATCCTCTTTGAAAGATCATAACTTGCTCAAAAGTTGTTAATTAGCAAAACCCACTTAGATGTTTTTGAGTTACTCCATATGAAAAATGTTTCTACCAGTTTTAAAGCATTTATGCTTCTGCATTCATCATTTATCTGTATTAGGAATATTTCTCAAATCAGTAAAAACCAGTAGAAATCTTTTTGTACCTTCAGCCACTGTATACAGCATAAAAAGAAATTCTGCATGTGTTCACCTATGATTACAGAAAAAGTGCAATGGTTTTCTACTATACTGGGTTGTACTACCTGCCAAAACATTGCACTTCATTGTGAAATCATGAGCACACACACGGGAAGGAGGAGTTATGGTGGCTCCTGTGATTAACATAACTCTGATGTTCTTGACTTCTGTGCAATTAATATTGCAACCTTAAAATTCCACTGATGGTAGCAATACAGCATCATATCACCAGTCAATAAGGGAACTATGTTCTGTATCAACAGATCACGCACAACTACCTTCTGACCCACAACTCCTTTGAATAAATACAGAGTTAAAAAAAATCACCTCCACTTGAATTAACTGCAGAGACTGGTGTTAACATAATGAAATCAGAGCATATTCAAAAATTCTGAGCATGTTTATGTGGTGAAACTGATTATATAAGGAAGTGGAATTGCTAGCATGTCCCAGTTCTGTAGTTCTTATGGTAGGTTCCTGAATACTTCATTTCAAATTTCCCCCAACCACCAAGTTTTGTTACGAAAACTCCCAATTAAACTCTGTTAATATCTAAAGACCTGCTATCAAATATGCTCTACCACTTTTCAATATTAAAATTATCATTATTTATATTACTTTTTTCTCCTAACATGCTTCTGACTGATACCATCCTGAATCAGAGCTTCACTTTAGATTCAGACTCATGTGATTAATGTGATTTGCCAGTTCTGTGCTATTTCCATTTTAAGCAGTAGGATTAAGTAGATAATCAAATCTCATATGTCTATTCATCATTCAGAGTACGGTCACTTGCGTCCAAGAAAAGAGTAATTGACAATCCAGAGAGATGGATTTATAGTTTTACTTATAGCCCCTTTATTCACAGAACAGTCATTTCTCCTGCAGCATGAACCACGCTGTTGCAAAAAGAAACAAAGGATCAGGTCACTTTTATTTAGGTACCTAAATATGGATTTAGACATTTAGCCTGAGGCACCCAGTTTGGGCACATCGCACTTTAACAAATATATGTCCTGCCTGGCTCTTGCATCAACTTGGGTAGGTACCTTCTTATGCTGTCATATGACAACTTGAGCATTTTCTTCATTCAGCACTTTACAGGGAGCTGCCAGCAACTGATGGCATTGGTCTACAGCAAAAATGGGCAAACTTTTTGGCCTGAGAGCCACGTTGGGGTTCAAAATTGTACAGAGGGCCAGGTAGGGAGGGCTGTGCCTTCCCAAACAGCCTGGCCCTGCCTCCTATCCACATGAAGCCAAACATGCTGCCCCGCGGGAGTGGGCAGCCCCGCCTTGTAGAGTGCTGCACATGCGGCAGCGTGGCTCCGGGGGGAGGGAGGAGCCTGTCTGGCTCCGTGTGGAGCCAAACACACTGCCCCGCGGGACCGTGCAGTGGCGTGGCTCCAGAGGAGGGGGAAGCATGTCTGGCTCTGTGTGGAGCCAATCACGCTGCCCCCTCCTCCAGAGCCATACTGTTGCACACTCCTGTGGGGCACCGTGGCTCCAGGAGAGGGGGGGAAGGGGCAGGGGCAGCCTCCCTGGCTGGGGGGCTGGACAGGATGGTCCCGCGGGCCGGATGTGACCTGCGGGCTGCAGTTTGCCCACCCCTGGTCTATAAGTTCAGTCTGGATCAGTCGAAAGCCAGGGGAACACCTCCTGAAGGAGGTCCAATGGATTCCCCTTGTTGATATCTTAGGCATTCTGAAATCTCCATCTGTTTCAGCTGGTCTACCTTTGAGGGTTTTGGGACCCCTCTCTGGCTTTCTAACCCTGTATACAAGAGTTCTTTGTAACAGTAAATGGAGCATTATTCAAGGAACTGGAACAAGATCCAGGTCTCCAGAGTTCTATTCCTGGCTCTCATACTGACTGACCATATGACCTGGGGGAAGTTGTTTAACCTCTCTTTGTCTCGGTTTCGCCACCTGAGAAACTGGGAAAATGATGCTTGTCCCCTGTGAGATCTGCAGATGAAAAACACTGCATAAGAGTTAAGTATTATTACAGTACTCCCTTCCTTTCATCCCATTAAACTATGGTTTTGGCAAGTGACCACTTTTGGTGATGAGGTGGCTGGAGGAAATGCTGGGATTTGCCCTGTACTAGTTTACTTTCTTAGGTTCTGTCTACACCACAAACCTTACAACAGCACGACTGTGCTGCTGCAGCTGTGCCATTATAAAGTGCACTGTGTGGTCACACTTTACCGCCAGGAGAGAGCTGTCCCGATGACAAAACAAAACCACCTCCAGGGAGAAGCAGTAGCTTCGTTGCCAGAAGCACACTCCTACCAATAAAGCGCTGTTCACACTTGCACTTTTTGCTGTTAAAACTTCTGTTATTCAGGGGGGTATTTTTTCATACCCAAGTGACAAAAGTTTTAGAGACGAAAGTGCCAATGTAAACATAGCCTTAGTTAAACTAGAACATGAATTGGCTGGTTCTTTGTGGTAGATTTCAGTGCTTGGCACTTTGGTTTTTAATGGCTAGTGCATGGATGTTTCGTGATACGTGACCTAAATATGGACTGAATAATAAACGAACATGCCTCTCTCAAGAATTTTTCACATAATCTGAGAAATAGTAAATATTTCTTTAAAACTTATACATTATCGACATTCATTTGTAATACTATCCAAGCACAGCATGTTATGTCTTGTGCTTTAATTTAGCATTCAGGTTTATGAGGCATGATCTGAGACACTATACTGCACAGCACTGAAGCATGCTATGTTCAAAAACAAGAAGCAGGATGACAGAGAATGTGGCAGGGCAAAGAATGAAGCAGCTGGACACCAGAGAAATAAAACAAAGTCGTGGCAGTTGCACTTCCAACTTCCATTATCAAAAGGGAAAAAAAGACCAGCCTTCTGAGTCTTAATGGTGGTGTTAGTGCATAGACACAACACAAACCACCACTGCCAGCCAAGATCACCGTCAGACACCTCTCTTGTCCTCTTTGCCTGAAGACTATTACCTCATCCCTCCAATACTAGCAGTTTATAAATACAGGTTTATAAAAAAGTGACCCAACTGCCCAGCTTACCATTACTCATATTGAGTAGTATCTCAATCCAGAAATAGTCACATTGACCTCAATATACATATGGATTAAGGTACTATTCAGGGTGAATTAGATGATCATAATTTGGCCCTACATTATTGAGTCCAGATTTCCTCATGCAGGAAAAGACAGCCACTACACTCATGTATACATAAAAGAATGTCTAATGCTCTTGAAACTTTCCTGGGATGGTGCCTATTTTCCATCTTTCCATAATATACCATATTATACATACTATAGCATTGCTAAATTTTACATTTGTATGTGGTGTAATACTAGACTAAAATATCTTTCAGCTCACAAATTTGCTTCATAAGGATCACAACTACAGTCAAAAACTGCAAAATGAGGATGAGCTCATGAATACAGATTAATTAGGGAATCATTCTTTGTGATCAGAATACAGTGCTTTATGCACTGAATAAATCATTGAGTATTCTTTAGCTTTCATAGGATTAAGCGAAACACATTAAAAGTTTAATCATCTAAAATTTCATGTTATTGAAATGTTATGTGGTCTAAACAAATTAGCATGGCAGCCAATTTAGAACACCAAATGTTTGCATGGACAATTATTTATAGCTGGATAAAATTATAGATGATGTTCTGCATAAACATTGCTGTTGGATAAAATTAACAGTTTTTTGTTCCATGATTAATTTTATTAAAGGGAAAATGCTGTTTTAAAAGGCTGTAAATCTTTTCACAAGCACTTTACTGGGAAAAAAAGCAATAGAGAATATTTTGTAGGGAACTGCTGTAAATTTTTTAAAACAGTAATACTCACAAAAGGATATTTTCTCATTACAGTCTATATTTATTAGTAAATAATAATAACTGGGAAAAAGGTACCTAGATTTTACAATATCTTTCATTCCAAAGTGCTTCAGAAATAAACTAAATTCAGTTGGACTGCTCATTTAAATGAAGTTACTAATGTGAGCATGCATTCCAAAACTGGATCTTTGAACTGTTAGATAATTAATAGTTCATCAAATGAAGACTCTTTACCTGACTGAAAACGTAAAGGACATTTTGATGGGAGAAGATGGCAAGCAGAGTTTGTACGCAACCTGCAGTCTTGGGTTATCACCTATACTACTTTATTAAAAGCACCATGGGATAGTTAATGAACCCACATGAATAAAACCACTGTTTTTCTACATCTCTTTAAAAAAAAGCAGTAGTTCTCCTTAACACTGAACTAGGACATGAGTTCAGCAACAGCTTAGAACGAAGAGTGTCATCTACTATACTGAATCACTGAGACCACTTCCTGCAGCATTTAAATTTCCTCTGGTCTTTCATTCAAATACTGGCTCAGCATGTGCCACTGAACTGGTGGGATCATAAGCGCTGGAGCACAAAGTGATATGGCTGTAGACTTGTCATGAATTATACTAGACAGGAGTTTCAGTCTGGGCATGAGCCAGGAACAGTGGTGTTTGCAGCAAGATTTGCATTTCAATTTTCAAGTTCTTGTTTGTTTATGTAACCGTTGGGATTTCTACTCTACAGAAAGAGTGGCAGGGCTATAATTAAAGCTTACTAATAGCAAGCCAGTAAATAGATTAATGTAATGGTTATGTATTAATGAGATAATATTTGTAAAGTGCTTTGAAGAGACAGTGCTGTAAAGGGGCAAATTAATATTATAATTAAGGCTACGATTCTGTCACAGAGGTCACGAAAGCCACAGAATCTGTGACTTCTATAGACCTCTGTGACTTCAGCCCCTGCAGCTGGGAGCTGCAGGGTCCTGTCCCTCCCACAGTGGCAGGGAGCTGTGAGATACCCCATTGTCTGAGGCAGCGGGCCCCCAAGCTTCCAGCAGCCACGGGCAGAGGGGGTACCCTGAAAGTCCCAGCCGCCAGAGTTAGGGCAGGTACCCCGCAGTTCCAGGCCACTGTGGGGCCAGGAGGATCCTGGCAGCTCCCCACTGCGGCAGCGGGACACCATGGGGGACAGAGGAACAGCTGCAGCTCTCCATTGTGGTGGTGACACCCCCGCAGCCCCCCAGCTACGTCGGGGTGGGGGGGAGGGAGGGAACACCTACAGGTCCCTACTGCGGTTGTGGAGGCAGGGGGATTCCCGCAGCTCCTCACTACTGGGGAAGAGGAAGGGGGACCCTACAGCTCCCCTCTGCCACAGGGGGAGAAGGGGAAAGGAACAGGGATACCCTAGAGCTCTGAGCCCCCATGGGTGGTGGGGGCCCCAGAGTTCCCAGCCACCCACAGCTGCCCAGTCCCTTCCCATTTTATCATGGATATTTTTGAGCAAAATGGTCATGGGCTTTCGTTAATTTTTCTTTATTGTCCATGACCTGTCTGTGACTTTTATTAAAAATATCCATGACAAAATCTTAGCCTTAATGATAATTATTGTAGGTTTGTTTTTCCTTAAGGATCCAATCAACCTATTATTACTGGGCTATTATTCCCAGGAGATAAGTTAAAGAGACACTTTATACTTGAATTTTCTGTTACTGTATTAAGACTATATTGTAAATTGAATGTTTTTTAGTTTCTTTATCAAAAATATGTATTATGGTTTTTCTTCTCTCCTGTCTGTTGGGTAGATCCAAAGCACTACTATCATACACTCTGGTCTATTTTTATACAACAGTGCGCTGCCTGTATAACTTACTGTCTAACTGCATCATGGACTCTCTAATGGCTAGTCCAAAATGAGGATAAAAGTCTACTGTTGCTAGCCGACAATGGAAGTAATTCATTAGCTCACTTGGCAGGGACCTCTGCATTGGTCCTAGGTTCTATGCCTGATGATGACCTGGTTTCAGTTTCAGCTTTGTTGCTACTTGTAAACACCTAATTGCAGATTCCTGGGAAAGAGTATGCTTATGAACTCCCACCCTGAGCAGCGCAAGAGAGTGGTGCAGTTTGCCATCAACAATACAATGAAACCGACCATACATAAAATACTGGCAAATGCACAAAAACAAACTTGGGGGAAAAGAAAAGAAAAACATCCCCCCTTCAAACTCTTCCAACTATAGTAGTCTTTGGAGTTACTCGTAACAAGAGAAGGCAATGTGAAATTTCAAACAGCAATGTAAAATTCAAGTTGGTGTCCCTTGGAACAGGAACAATAAAATGTGCCTGATGATTCTTGAAATAAAATTAAGGCTATAAAGCAATGTTTCAGTGTATCTCAAAAGAGCATATCTGAAGAGTTAGAGATTTCCATACATCAGTATTTCCAGAGGCGCAGCAGGCAGACTGAATATAAAAGAAGGGAATTAAAA
Organism: Dermatemys mawii; assembly: GCA_007922305.1. Lineage (NCBI taxonomy): Eukaryota > Metazoa > Chordata > Testudines > Dermatemydidae > Dermatemys > Dermatemys mawii. Next base: position 20,378,746 of record ML677326.1, read on the forward strand.
ATAACCTCGTGGGCATGAGAAATATACCGAAAAAATCACAGCTACCGGGAACTAGACATATCCATTTCTTATTAGATATAACAATGTATTCTGAACATGCCCTACAAATTGACAGTATGGAACCCACTGAAAAGACAACAGACCCTATTTATAGAATGGCTTTTATGACATGGAACCTTCTCCATGTAATTTTCAGTGCCAGAAAACAAAATATCAGCATCCTCCCCATATAAAAATATCTGCCAAATCACTTTTCTGTGTTTATCTTAAACAAAGAATTATTAATATAATGTCCCATTTATTTAAAAGTGTGGCTAGGTCTCTAAACTGAGATTGTCACAAATCTAAAAATAGATGTGTGGAAAGGTACAAAGATCAGGAGAAGGCCTTTGTGACATTTAAGATCTCCTTATGTCCTATAAAATATGAAAATAATGTTGATAGGTTAGTTTAGTATAACATTTACGAGGCCACAAAGCACTTGTTATCTTACTGGAATGGATTTTTTGCAAAGATTATTCCGCTAACATTTAAAAATGCTTTAAATCTCAACATGGTTATGTAATCTTGGTGGTATTAAAATATATGCAGATAAATCTTTAATTAAAAAGTATGAAATTTACCTGTGCAGTCAATCTGTTGGTTTGCAATATCACATTCCAAAAACATTTTTTAATAATAATAGTGCAAACAAAAACATGCTTGCACTAACAATGAGCAGTTTATTCGACTACTGAAAGTATCTTCAGTTTTATTTTGTCACAATAGTGTATCATGTTGTCTAATCAAGTTTGCTATTGGGGAGCGGGAGGAAACTGCATCTGGCTACTATTTCTCCATCAAAAGCTTTATGGGAATTTTGCATTTGGATTCATGACATATTATACACTCATGACATATTATAGATTTTGGTGCTAAAGAGCTTTGTATTTGCTACCACTGAAGGGGCCAGAAGTGAAATCATGGAACTTTGGATCCTGCACATCATCATCATTGTGGCTGTTTTGTTTCTCTTTCTCATCACCGTTTAAAATGACAGGCTGGTGTACAAACAAACATTTGCACGTACACCATGAAAGGGATGAGCTGGAGGGACAGCTCAGTGGTTTGAGCATTAGCCTGCTAAATGCAGGGTTGTGAGCTCAAACCTTGAGGGGGGCATTTAGGGATCTGGGGCAAAAATCTGTCAGGGATAGTACTTGGTCCTGCTAGTGAAGACAGGGGACTGGACTTGATGACCTCCAAGGTCCTTCCAGCTCTATGAGATAGGTAGCTCTCCATAAAAGTGAAAAATGCTGCTTGGTAATTATTATGGAATAATGTCACAGCACCACTTTTTGATGGTTAATGAGAGAAGTCACAGTTCCTGAAGTCCAGAATGACTTACCTTTTTTACCTAGCCCAACCCTGATTTGGGATCTTGAGGATGAACTTCTCTATGCTCTTTTTTCTGCTCATGTACATGAGCAGTTTCACAGCTCACTATCTGGATAAATTGCCATACTAAAGCAATTGCTATGTAGTTTAAATGTCATTCTGGGATTTATACACCCTACACAGTCATGGAAAGTAGGTCTAGAATTGGACTGAACTATAATGTTTTCAAGCTGTTTAACTTAATCATCAATATACAGTTGCTGAAAAAGTATTTTAACATGAATAAAGAAATAACACATCAGTAACATAACATCAAATAAGTAATTTTAAGGGGGTTATTTATCATCAACTGTACACATCTCCAATTTATCATTCAACTTACGGAAGAAACAGCAGACAAAATCTCAACAGAGCTGGTGCTCAAGGTAACATACGGGATCAGTTTACCACTTATCCCAGATTCCTTGAAGATGCTGTTTGTGTAGTACCAGATCTATATTAAAAAACAAAACAATTCTTCATTAACTGTCATGGTTTGAAAAAGGGGACTTTAACATTTAATTCAAATATATAAGTAGAAGACTTTTTAAAAACTGAAATAATATTAAATGATGAGCTGCCTGAGAGTGTTAAAGTGACTATAAATCTTAAACTGGGGCACATGGCAGATGTAAAATTTTTTGTTTCTTTACTTTCAAATCAAGAACTTTGAGCAAAACATGGATAAAACCTAAAAGGAAAATTATAAAAGCTGAAATGTAATATGGGATCTAATTTTGTGGTTTCTTACGCTTTGCGAGGTCACCTGTAATATTTACACCTGTGCATAATAGACTGAAAAGGGAGAGTAAAACACAATCAAGTCAAAAAACTAGTATCTTACACCCACTTTGCACAAGTGCAAATGGCTACACAAGATGAATGGCAGTACAGAAACCTTGGGCCCAACCCAGCAAGGTACTGATGTGATGGTTGCCATCTTGGCCAACACACTGCACACTGAACGGGGGACCTCCAGAGCTAAAAGCCTGAGCTACTACTGCTTGAGATAAAGAGTCTGGCTTCTCTAGTTCAGGGCTGTAACAACTCATCTCCTCTGTGGATTGGCACAGAGGGAGACTTTAACACATATTCACCAGTGGGTTCCTGATAGTCGATCAAAGACATTCAGTATCTTGATGAATAAGGCCTTTGGCAAGTAAAAGCACAGAAAAGTGGCACATTCTGAAACCTTTACAGGCCAACAGATCTTTGGGAAGGGCTGGATGAAACTGATTTGTATTTTCTACAATTAATAAGGACTGCTTTCTGCCTAGACTGCTGTACACCATATAATGTGCCTGTGCTTTAAAATAATGTATCTGGCCAATACTAAAGCATCAGCTACTGTTCAGAGAAGTGAAAACTGAACTATGTAACATTTATTTGAAATCTGAGATTCTTGGAAAGAGAAGGAAATGAGACAAAGACATTCAGATGCCAGAACATGCAATGTTATTAGCAGTTCTACTGTAAAACAGAAACAATTGGCAGACAGAGAGAAGGGATATCTTTGATTACTAGAGAAGGAGAAAAATAACTGATTGCTAGAAGAATGCGAAGTCTCTAAAATAAAGCCTAACTCCTGTCATACTGAAAATGAAAACTATACACAACATCTTGGCACTAAAAAAACCAAAATTTGAACCACTCAGGTACACTGAATTAGTGTTAGTATTTTTTCCATATAATGCACACATATAAAACTCTAGAGGTTTGACATTGCTAAAGAAAAAGTTTAGTAGAAAATGTAATTGTTTTGATTGCAAGAAAGAACCTTACTGCTTTGCCAACATGTTACACACATGCTACAGCTGATCAAAACACCACCTGAAGTGTTGTCCCAGACTGAAGGAGAATCCAACACAAGGTGTGTGAAATGAATAAAAAGAGGGACAAAAATTAAAGGAATTATGTCAATTTATACCATCTCAGAATCCATCTCAAGAATGTTATACCCATAGCTGGCATAACTTCCACCAAAATAGCAAGAGCAGTAACATGGAAAAACAGTACGGGAACTCATCACTTAACGTTGTAGTTATATTCCTGAAAAATGTGACTTTAAGCAAAACGATGTTAAGATAATCCAATTTCCCCATAAGAATTAATGTAAATGAGCGGGTTAGTTTCCAGGGAAATTTTCTTCACCAGATAAAAGACTATATTATAGAGAGATAGATAGATAGATGATAGATAGACAGACAGACAGAATAATTTTTAAACAAACAATTTAATACTGGTACACAGTGATGATTGTGAAACTTGGTTGAGGTGGAGGAATCAGAGGGTGGGATATTTCCCAGGGAATGCATTACTGCTAAATGATAAACTAGCAATTGGCTGAACCCTCAAGGGTTAACTCTCACCCTCTACAAGGCAGCAGGAAAGGAGGGAGGGCAAACAGAGAGACACGCCATATACGTGTGTGTGTGTGTGAAGTATGCTGACTCTTAAGTACACTACCCTGTTAATTAGATCAGTTTGCAGAGATCAGCTGCTGCCAGTGAGCTCCCTCCATCTGCGTCCTCCCTGCTCTATGGAAGATGGGGTAAGCAGAGTGCAGGAGCAGTGGGGAAGGGGACAACCTGACATTATCCCCCTTTTTCCTCCCCTCTCTCCCCCCAGCACTGCAAGCAGGAGTCTCAAGGCTCCAAGGCTTTGGGCAGGAGCAGCACATGGCAGTGGGGGGAGGGACAACTGAACTGCTGACAACAGACAGCCTGCTGGGCAGCTGCAGCATAGGGAACTTAGGGGAGCGGGGAGCTGATAGGAGGGCTGCCAGTCCACTCCGGTTCCAATCACCCATCAGCTAGCTGTAATAGGTTGCTCTTCCTGCAAGCAGTGAACAAAGCAAGCAGCTGCTAAATGATGTCAGAAAGGGGCATTGCAGAACTTTAAAAAGGCATGTTCCCTAACTGATCAGCGACATACCAACGAAACGTTAACCGGTATGACTTTAAGGGGGAAGTTCTTGTATATCACTGTGCTGGCAGTAATTTGTACTTGTGCAATATGTATAAATGGCTATTTTGTAATCTCTGAGAGTGCTCTAGACCTGCATAGCCAAAGAAAGGAAACAAACCCAAAAATCTTTTCTCAACTCCCTTTTAAAAAAATATGCACTAACCAGATATTTGGGATCAAATTGAGTTACCTTGCCTACTGTATAACCCCACGGGATTAAATAGGGAAAAGAAGATAGCACATAATTTGACTCATATTTAAACATGAGATAGAAAATTCACATTTTTCATTTTGCTCTCAAAGTTCATGTTACAATATTTCAGTGCTGTGAAAAAATATATGCAAGAAAATCAAAATCTTGAGATTCAGGGATTTCACATTTCACTTCAATATTGCAAAATGGGTCTGAATTCAAGGAAAAAAAACCCTATGAAATTGCAAGGCTTTACCATCAACAATATCAAAAGTGTATAGATGTTGAAACAGAAAAAGGAAGCAAGAAAGGTTTCAGACGTCACCTGAACAGGGACTTCTAAATCTCAAAAATACTTGCAAACCAAAACACTGACCTCTCTATATTTTGGTTTGGGTCAACTGAAATGTTTAATTTCGATAATAGAAAAACACTGTTTCAATTTTGACATTTGGAACTTTTTTGATTGATTAGCGTATTTTAAAAATGAAGTTGTCTTGAACCAGAAAACGAAAAATTTTCATTACGAAAATGTCAAAAATTAAACATTTTGACAGTGCAACATTTTTTTGAGCTGGAAAGTTTGTTGAAACCAAACCTTGTTTCGTGAACAGTTTCAGTGTTGAAGAAATGGCATTTTTTGACAAAAAAATCATTTAGTTTCTTCAAGTCCTTGGCTTCCTGGGCAGAGCCTAAATTTGCAAACGGGCATGCTGCATGGCCCAGTTATTTTCTTGGGCATTTGGGGAGTGGGTGGATTGAGGCAGATGGAGAGAAGGTTTATTTGGAAGGAGAGCTTTAATATTGGGCATGTGGTTTATCCTCTTGATTGCATGCCCTTACGTTTTATAAAAAGTGCACAGAGTTTTGGGTCTTGATTCTGAAAAGTGCTAAGCACTCTGGCCCTGACCCCTTAAGCACCTGAGTAATCCTGTGCAAGTCAATGGGACTCAAAGCACAGGTTTAAATGCTTTGTCGGATGAGCAATGTGAACGGCGTGTAATGGATGCAGTTGCAAGCATAACTCTTCTGCACCCCTTTGCGGAACCTCAAACAATAGCTCTGAGAGGTGTGACCTGACTCATTCGTCTCAATGGAAACTCAGATGCCCAATGATAAGGGGCTGACATGTAAAAGTATTATCTCTTCTGCTGTTCATCAAAACGTGTAAGAAAGGAGAAGAATGATCATATCATGAAGATAATCTACTGTGATTGACAGCTTGTTTTGGTGCCAAGAGTGAGTGGGCTTAGGAGAGACTGACAATCCTCCCACTCCAAACAAGAAGATGTCAGCAGACGACAAAAGCCTCTTCAGAGGGAAGCTAAGCTTAAAAAGCCCAGTGGGGCATACGAGTCTCACCGAGGGGAGGCCAAGCATGAGAAGTCCACCAAAGCACATGGAACTTAATGGATCCGAGTCAGGGTGTTTGAACCCAAGCAGCCCAGAGAGTAAGTGACACCACATTTTGACTTGGTGCCTTGTGTGAGTGGAGCTTGGAAGATTATTACCATCTTTTTCTCTCAATTCTGACCCAGGGACAATATGATTCTATTTAAAAATGGTTCAACTCAACTAGAGATGGCAGAAACAAAGAGTAAAGGGAGCATTCATGTCCCTGTGAAATTCACACACCAACGAATAACCATTTGCAAGACGAATAACCAGTGCCAATGATTTATTTTAACAATCTGGATAAAATATTCCAGCATCTTTGCCCTTAAACATAATTTACAGAATAAAGTTGCTCTTCTCTCTGTTAAACTATCTTGTTGATTGTCTATCAGAAACTTTTTATCCCTCAAAACTCTATCTTAAGGTTGCACATGGTGTATGACAAGCAGTCTGAAATGAAGTATATTAAATATGAAGCAAGAGAGAAAAGGAACGTATCAAATTTACCAGTGAGAGAAATTATATTCACTTCATTTAGTTTTATGTGTACTTTAGGGCAAAGATACTTTATTATTAATTTATATTTTTAAAGTTAATTCTTTGTCCATGGTATATAGATTTATCACATAACTTTTTATTGAACCAGTAGGAACTAATACAGCTTTCTTTTGAATGTTGTGATTGATTCTTTAATGCTTCACCATAATTACATCTAGTGGTATGATCATCAATGTCTACATTATAGTTTCTGGTGCATCTAGAAAATAATGCACTTGCTGGAATTAAATGGTGAGAATTTTTATTACAAGGGAATAATTGCTAGATATACTCGTCAAGATACCAGCTGGACAATTACAGAAGGCAGCCATTTGGTAACTTCCCCTGGGAATGATCTGAAGCTCTTGGATAAATGTGGAAGGACCAGTCCAATCTTTTTTCTGTGACAACCATCTGGGCAAGACATATAGCAAGCACTGCCTGGCTAGTAGGCCACCACAGGCCAACTGGATCTTAGAGTTTAATATTATGAAGGATTTTCCTATTATAAAGAATTCTCAGATGAAATCAGAAAAAATGTTAATCCACTTAAAATATTGTGTCTGTGTGAGAATGCATTTATTGCATGCTTGTGACTGAGCAGGCAAAATACTTGCTCATGGGCCAAATCCTTATTGCCACATAGTCTCACTGAAACCAATGGGATTCCTATGGAAGTTGTGTCAAGTTGGTAAGAATAATGGTTGCATGGTTGAGAAATAAAAGACTATACTTATTTTTTAATTTTCTCTCAAAATTAAAATAACACTATCTCAAGAAACCTACACTAGGAGAGGGTGGGTGCCTGCATGTGCACAATCTTATTTTCCTGCCAAAAGGACAGTAGCATCTTTCTCTCTCAGTCCCATTATCCCAACTGGGGGCCTAATCCAAAATCCACTGAAATCAATTGGAGTTATTTGCACTGGCTTCAGTGGGGGTTGGATCAGGCCCAACCTGAGAAAATAGTACAAACCATGCAAGACATCATACACTTGCACAGATCTACTTTTAGATCCTATAAGGAAGAAGGAGAACCTACCTGCTCTTTGTGCCCTCCTATAGTATGAATAATTTGTAGATTCCAGTAGACACTAAAATGGCAATTTCCACTAGATTCCAACATTCCAACATATGCCTAGGTGTGAGCACACTTTCTATGTACCAAGAAACCTTTTGGAAATGCTAAGCATTCCCCAAACTAAGTCTCTGATTATGTTTTCAAGATTGCAGTGGTTGTTTATACTGGTGAAGAATTAAAAACTAAGATATGCACGTGTACAGAAGTAAGGTCCTGATTTAGCAAAGTATTTAATCATGTTCCTTAAAGTAATCAATGGAAGTATTCATCCATTTAAATTTATGACTGCACTTAAATACCTTGCTGAATTCAGTCTTTTAAGGAATTCAGGGAGAGAAATTTCCCATAAAGAGTATTGCACATACTGGATAAGTTACTGTGAAATATGATTGACGCAAAAACTGAAATTAAGTTAAAAAAAACACTCTTGGGACAAAACTCTATCGCTGAACATGTGCATGATTTCCATTTACCTCATTGGGAGTCCAGTAACTATATCAAAGACCTGAATTTGGCTATGACTTGATTTTGCAGGAAAAGAGTAGAGAGAGTTATACAATTAACATCAGCCAAAGAAAAGAAGCAGCAGGTTTGTCCAGGTACCTTCCCCTGTTCTTAGAATGTCTTAAGTTCTTAGTGGCATAACAAAGCAAGTGAGACAGTGATTCAGTATGTACTTAAGCCAATTTCTGTTATCCAGCACCTTTCTTGCAAGCATCTCAGAAGGTTTTACAATAGTAATAATTTAACTGGAAAATCAGTTTCAAATCGTAATTCAAAACTCAATTTGTGTCACAAATTTTACATAATTGGCAGAATTACAGGAACTCCTCATTTAACATGTAGTTATGTTCCTGAAATATGTGACTTAAAGCAAAACTATGTTAAGCGAATCCGATTTCCCCATAAGAATTAAAGTAAATGAGGGGGTTAGGTTCCAGAGAATTTTTTTTCACCTGACAAAAGACTATATTTTATAGTGTGTGTGTGTATGTATATATTTATATATATACATACACACACACGCAGTATAAGTTTTAAACAAACAATTTAACACCGGTACACAATGATGATGATTGTGAAGCTTGGTTGAGGTGGAGGAATCAGAGGGTGGGATACAGGGAATGCCATATTGCTAAATGAACTAGTAATTGGCTGAGCTCTCAAGGGTTAACTCTCACACTCTACAAGGCAACAGGAAAGGAAGGAAGGCAGAGACAGAGACACACACCCTGTGTGTGTGAGAGAAAGAGATTCCCCTTTAAGTATGATGAATCTTAAGTACACTGCCTTGTTAATTAGATCAGCTTGCAGAGACTAGCTGCTTCCAGCGAGGAAGCATCATGTGTGTCCCCTGCTCTATGGAAGATGGGGCAAGCAGGGTGCAGGAGCAGAGGGTTAGGGGGACATGTCCCTTGTTCCTCTTCTCCCCCCTCCCCCTGCACAGCAAGCCAGAGTCTTGGGGAGCAACTCCAAGGCAGAGGGCAGGAGCAGCACATGGCAGTGGGAGGAGGGATACATGAACTGCTGGCAATTGATAGCCTGCTGGGCAGCTGCTGCACTGGGAACTTAGGGGAGCAGATAGGGGGAACTGATACGGGGCCTGCCGGTCCACCCTGGCTCCAATCATCCACCAGCTAGCTGCAATGGGCTGCTCTTCCTGCAAGCAGTGGACAAAGCAAGCAGCTGCCAAATGATGTTGGAAGGGAGCATTGCACAACTTTAAATGAGCATGTTCCCTAATTGATCAGCAATGTAACAATGAAACAACGTTAACCAGGATGACTGTAAGTGAGGAGTTCCTGTACATGGTAAAAAACAAAACAAAAAATGAGATAAAAATACCTAATTCCTGGGACTACAGGGTACTGCCAAATGATACGTTTATATGGAGTTTAGTTTCAAATTGTGCCTGCCTAAAATAAATGCTGTATTAGTTTTGGAACATGTACAAAAGTTTTTTAAAAATTACACCCCACCATGAAAGATACGGTGTTTTACTTTTAGTGCACCTTATATTTTATTAGAGCTGGTCAATTTTGGTCTTTCAAATATGCCAAAAGTCACAAATTTCTCCACGTATCCCTGAAAATATCTCTATGGGTTTTTTAAGCAATGCAAGCACATAACTTTAGTACTCTTTGTTACTTACTGTAGGTGTCATTTATTTTACTTATAAGATGAGTTGATAAATTGTAACAAAGAATGGGTGACAAGATAATTCTATTTCATTTCATCGCTAAATATCCACAACAGGGAACAAAAAAACCTGTCATTAGCACTGAAATCTTCCAGTTACAAGAAAACAATACCTACTGTGCAAGGTGTTTTCTAGTATCCCTTAAAAATCTAAGAAAATGTTGTAGACTTTTCTCTCATACGTGTTGAAAAGTTTTTCTGTTACCTGGGTTACATTTCCAGTTCATTATTCTGCAGTATGATCTTAGACAAATCACTTTAGGTAACATTTTCAAAAGGGCTGAAGTGACTTTTAAGGTATGTCTATAGTGCAGCTAGGAGTGAGTCTCCCAGCCAGGGTAGACAGACTTGTGCTACCATGATAAACATAGCAACGTCAACATTGCTGTACTAAGGGAGGCTTGTACAAGCCATTTGTGCATATGCCCATCCTTCCTCTTGAATCCTAGCTCAGGTGGCTTTCTTGAGCCTACACCAGGGCTGCAAGAGCCAAATTGCTACTTTTTGCAACCTAGCGTGAGCCCCACTAATATGAGTTTGTCTATCTGGGCACGTGTCTCGCTCCCAGACACACTCTTAAAGGCTCACTTTTGCGAACTGGGACTTATGCTCCCAAGAGCATGAGTCTCATTGAAAATCAAAGGGACGTTGGCTTCTAAATGCCTAAGTCACTTGTGGAAATGTTACCCCCAAGAGACCCCAATCAGAGTTGGGCAAATAACTGATTTTTCAGTTCACTGGCAGTTAAAAAAAAACTGGGTCAGGTTGAACCAAATCCAAAAATTGTGAATTTGAATGACTGAACTGCCACTCTGAAGGGAAGAGAGAAAGAGGGAGAGAGAGAGAACTACACAACATACAAGCACAGTAGTTAGGGTAGGCACTTTGGCTGTCGGAGAGCCATGTTCAAGTTCCTGTTCCAGTGGCTATTTAATTATTTATTCAAAACAGCTCCAACCACAGAGACAGAGAGCCCAACAGTAGAATATCCCATAGCTTGGAGGTTAGGGGTCCCTTTCCTGCAATTTAAGAGACCCAAGTTCAAGCCCTTGCTCTACATCAGCAAAGGGGGGGAACTGAACCCATACCTCCCCTCTACTAAGTGAGCGCTCCAACCAATAGGCTAAAGGTTACAGGGAGGCTGCCAATGACACCTATTTTTCAGGCAAATTCATGTCAAAATTCACTAATAGTTTTGAGAAGACCAAAACTGCATTTTTCAGCAAAATGTACAAAAACAGTTTGTTAGCTCTAATCCCATTGTCAGTTGGAGCTTTGAAATGATACTGCAACACAAATAATGTATAACAGTCATAAGAACAGCCATACTGGGTCAGACCAAAGGTCCATCTAGCCCAGTATCTTGTCTGCTGACAGTAGCCAATGCCAGGTACACCAGAGTGAATGAACAGACCAGGTAATCATCAAGTGATCCATCCTCTGTCGCCCACTCCCAGCTTCTGGCAAACAGAGGTTACGGCCACCATCATGAGGAATAGCAGAGAAATGAAATGAAAAATTATAAAGATTGTCAAGTATCAGAATATATAAACACTGATTAACAAAAGGCGTGACCCACTAGCAGGTCGCATACTGAAAAGGAATACTTACAGCATTTAGCCCACATAGCTGGTAGCAGGCCATGGTGATGATCACAGTAATGATCTGCCAGCGCACAGAGCGGTTTCGCAGAAGTTGAAGGACAGACACTAATTTAATATTTTTCTGTGCTCTACTCTCTTCTAACTCATGAGAGACATCATCTTTCCCAAGGAAGGTCCGGAATGCTGCAAATAGACAATCACATACTTTAGCAAGAGAGCTAATATGCTTTATTTTTAAAAACTGGTGAGTTTCACAGAAGGTTGAATACATTTAAAAAGACTGAATATTTTTCGCCTCTTTCTGCTCCCTCTTTATTGAGCATGGCCTAGCTCAATGTTTCACTAACATAGAATGCAATTTTGGGGCCCAGTCCTGCAAGCTGCCGAGCTTGCTCAACTCCAGCTGAAGGCAACAGCCATTGAGGCCACTCAGCATCTTGCATACTCAGTCACTTTCTTTTATTTTGTGTCTTTCATACAAATTCTATCCCCAAAATACTTTAACAAGTCAAAACAATACAAAAGACAACGGAGGATGTAAACTGGATGAAATTTTAACCAGGATTTCACAAGTGGTGCTGAACACCTCATTTGGCCCTGATTACCTGTGTAGCCAACCAGCTGAGCACCTGTTGATGACACTCATCCATTAGAGTGGCAATTTTTTTTTTTTTAGGAGAGGCAAGGTTTTTAGTCAGAAGACCAAAAGCAGAGGGTAAAACTATGTTACAATGCACAGGAAAGGGAGAAGTGGGACATTTTAAGATGTGATGTAAAAAGAAACAGTGTTATGGAAGCAAAGATATATAGGAAGAGATAATTAATTTCACCTACAGCTCCACAGATTTACATGGTGCTTGACTGATAAATAAGAAGACAGGGTTCTTGCCTCAAACAGTTAACCTTTTAAGGGAGTAATCTCTCTCCCATCAAGTCCCAAATGATTTGGAACCCACCTCTCCAGCTCTGTGATAGTGCTGCAATTTTGATCAGTGGAGGCACTATAGGAATTGCCCCCCTACTTTAACAGGGAAGAGCTTTAAGGTCTGAACTACAAGAACATTTAAACTAAAATAAAAAAGAGGTCATTTTATGTACAGCATATAAACACTTTCAGTTGTGTAGCATATGTATTTGTGTGCCAGTATATTCTCCCTCCTCCCCGTCTCTCTGTTTTTGTTATACAACAACACAGATTCTTTACATTAAAGAAGAGAAAAAACTTATGAGGAAGTCTGGAATTCACACTGAACTACTTAACATTGACTGTAACAGAGATCTATATACCCAGTGTATCTACGGTATCTCTATAGCACCTATCACCACATTATCAAGAACAAAGGAGGGATTTTCCAAAGCACTAAACATTAGCCAAACTCAGTTCCTTGAAGGTTAATGGGAGTTTTACCATGGACTCAAAGAGAGTGGTGTTAGACCAAGCAAATGGGTGAAAATCCCACCTTACAAATGCAAATAGCAATGCGATCAAGAGACTTTGTTTCTGAAAATGAAACTGACTGTAAAGTAATGAGACAAAGCAGAAAGGTGCAATTATTATAAACCAAGAAAGAACACACATTTGGGGCTGAAAGATTTTACCCTTCCTAAAACAATAAACAACTTCTTCTTTATGCAGACAGATTACAGTCAAGGATTCAACACTCCTCAATATATTAAATGGCTGGAAAGAATTATCCGAACCAGTTAGCATTTTCCCTGTTCCCATACTTACAAAACCGGGAATCGAATTTACACCATATTCATTATGTGAGTGTTTATACCTCGTTAACATGCATCAGTCAAAAAACAAAAAAAAAACAACCACCCTCTCCACGTTTCCCTGGTGCAATAACATAATGGGTAAGATTTACTGCATTAACTTTTCATTGTGAACAGTAAAAGCTTTCTACTGCATTCATGCACAAAGCATTTCTAGAAGCATTAGTCACTTTTCAAAGAACCCTTAATTTTTAAGTTGTCCTATGGATGTGCTATAAATTGCTGATATTTTTATTAAAATCTCCAAGAACGTATCCTGTGGGTTGGCTTCATAACATATATTTAAATGTTCGACACCTTGGAATTATTTCTGCTACAGAGAATCAATTGCATTACAAAGGCTCCTGTAACCAAGCTGTTCTGAACACTGTAGGAGGCAAGTCTCAAAAACAATTATTTACTCAGCAGGCCACTTTAAATTCCTCCTTTTAAAGAAATAATAGCAATTATTATGATGTTATTAGGAAGAAAAGTGATAGCATTGCTTTGATTTTACTGAGAAAGAAAAAAGTGCACTTTTGGCTAATTCACATTCTTCACAGTTTAGCAAAGTATTCTCTACAGAGACATAATGTGCACAGCCACTCTTTAAGACCGCAAAGAGGACTTGGATATCTAATAAAGCCAGATACACTGAGTCATGACAATTGAAATGCCCACGTTCCATGTAAGGTCTAAAATTCCTCTAGTGTAGCATTATCTAGCAAAGAAAGAGACCATACTGTGGAATTTCAATGTTATTAAGAATGTCACTCAAATCAAACAAAAAACACATAATATCAATATTCCAGGACCTGTGCTAGCTACCAGTTCAGTTCTCTGTGGAATTAAAAAGGACCTAGCCAAATCTTCAGAATTGTCTAGCAATTTTGGATGCCTCCATTTTTTTATGCACAACTTGATATCTCTTAGGGACTGTCTACGCTGCAATTTAAACACCAGCAGATGGCTCATGTCAGCTGATGCGGGCTTGTGGGTCACGAGCTGTGAGGCTGTAAAATTGTGGTGTAGACATTCTGACTCAGTGTGGAGCCCGGGCTCCGCGATGGACCTTCTCCCATTGCGGGATCCCAGAGCCTGGAATCCAGCCAAAACAACATCTCTACACTGTTATTTTACAGCCCCAAGGCTGAGCCCCAGAAGCCTGAGTCAGCTGACATGGCCCAACCATGGGTCTTTAACTGAAGTGTAAGACTCTTTCAAGAGCCTAATTTTCAGGGATGGTTGCTGATCACTTCCTGAAAATATGATGTGTCAAGCACCCAGAACAGAGGGAAACAAAAACCGTAGTCACTTTTGAAAATCTTGGGTCTTCAGCTTTAACCTCTAGCAGCCTAACTGCTTTGAGAGCTGCATTCTCAAGAGACCTCATCTCTCATTGCTCTGTTCTACCATCACTGGTACCAAGAGAGGCATCCATGCAGCAGCCCCCTTCATTCGGAAGAAAGGGGGCTGCTAGCAGAGCATTACACCTAAAGGGCTTTTCCTCTGCAACTCACCCTTTTCCCTTTGGCGCAACACAGACCAGATTATTTTAAACCTTCTGGTACACTGCTTAGATTCATCTATTTATGCAGGTATTTTGAGCAGAAGTAGGTTAATAAACAAATCCTAATTTTGTGATGGGGCCAAGCAGCTATTCTTTTCTCATAGACAAATTATTATTCATTGAATTATACTTTTTAAATTATGTACTTAATTCTTGCTTAAATTATTGTAAAGCTTGGTATTGTAGAGCTTTCGATAAGCTGTAAAAGTAGAGGTAAATCGAGGTATAGTATATTTAATGACCTACCTATCTCTATATTATATCCTTTATTTTTAAGGATGCTAATACTGAAGAACAACACATAAGGAAGGTAATAAGAAGTACGATATCAAGAGCTTCACATATTTTTAATGCAACTGTTTTATTTTTTTATTGGTGTAAATCAGGCCAGTGCACATTTTTCTTTATTTTTCCTGTTCTCAGAACCCTCAACATCCCTGTAGGGCATGCAGTCAAAATACAGGTGCAGTCATGTAAAAAGGAAGCAATCTGTCCATTCTGCACAGGGGAGTTGGTATATTTCTAAACGGAAGAGGAAGTCAAAAATTGTAAGTACAGAAAATGATTAATCGAGCACAAGGGAGAAAAAAGTATCTATTTTCCTTTCCTTCCCTGCAGTTAAGAATAGAGATGTAATCGCCAACAGCAAAACTTCACAAATACTTGAAACACCAGTAAATCAATGAATGCTAACAAACCACTACTTCCCTGCATTAATGCACAGTATACAGCACACTCCGACAACTCCATATCTTTTCCAGCAGATTTAACAAGATTCCGTGTTACTCAACACTTATCCTGAAATTTCCTCCCACCCCCTCTTCCAATGATGTCAGAAATAGAATTTTAAAAGTTAATAACATTTGTTAGGATTTTTCAGACCTGCTTGGCTAAGGAAGAATCTTCCTGGAGAAGTGGTAGAAAGCTCAGACGCTCACATCATTTAAACTCAGCAAAGTACAAAGACAATAAACAGAAGGAAATAAATTCTGCACTGACAGGGAGATGGCCAGCATGTAGTAATGGAGCTTTTAAGTCAGTTATGCCTAATTTTATTACCTTAATTTTTTAATTTGAGCTATTGGAATTGAGTGCAATGGCAATTTTTGTCCCGACAAAAAGGAATGATTTGTTTCACTTTTACCCCACCTGGAACATGTACTTTTCCATCTGTGCCTGGCTGTTTTTTATTTTTATGGGAAAGCTTTATTTTCACTTCTTTCCTGTTGTGCCATGATGACTCAGGGCTTATTCCTCTGGCATCTCAGACTTCTTTCCCCCCGATCTTTAATCTCTCTTAGGCAACCATGAGCCAGATATATTGCTCTCAAATGCTAGTACCATCATGATTGGAAGTAGGACATGGAAACCACTAACTCAAATTCATCTCAGCTCAGCGAAGAGGAAAGGTCCTTAATATATGACAAGAGTTCAGTGGCCTGTGTGAAATGAGTTGGTGTCTCAATCTAGTTGCTAGTCTCCAGATGCACGTACCACAAAGCCCATCGTCAACAAACTCCCAGCTCTGTAGGCAGTCCTAGCCAAGGTTTCCATCTGCACAAAATGGACTACTGTCAGAACACTAGCAGAGGCAAGGGTCAGAGTGGCACAGGTATGCTTGCAGTGATGCTGAGCACACAGCCTCCAACCATCAGACCAGTTTATGGCGGCTCAAGCTGGGCACTCAAACATTGCTAATTGCTTTTGATAATCTTGGCTGTAACATTTCCAAGATTGTGAAGGGGCGAGAATCATTGCTGTAGAGACCAAAGAAAGAGGTGAATTTTGAGAAAAAGAACTTAGAGGAGGAAAGTGTTGTGTTGCATATTGGGGACAATATTGCAAACACAGGAGCTGTGTGGGAGAACATCCCAAGAGGTTTGAGAGAGAAATACACAAAGGAGACACAAGGGGGAAGTGGTAGATAGAGATTGTAGTGAGGATTACAATACTCAGGACCTCAAAAGGAAACACTGGTATAAATACTACTATGGTCTACTTCTCAAGTCTATGGCTAGGTATAACTCATTAATGTTTATAAAGCAGTATGTGTACCTTGGACAAAAGGTGCCACATACGTGCAAATTATTAATATTAAATTCATTGTAGATAACATTAGTTTTCTCTTCCATGCAGTAGCAGACATACCAGATGTCTCACTGTTTCCTCACTAAGAGCTTTGATTGTACATCATGTTCCACAGAAGTTTATCCAATTTCACAGACCTTTGAATATGGAATGTAAAGTTATTTCCTCCCACAGTTATGTGAACCTTGTTACCATTTCGGCTTTGCAGCAAAATGTTTGGCAAAGCGAAAATTAGTATTTGCACACACCACTTACTTTATTAGGGTCGCCAATAGCCAAAAAGGATAATTTGGATGTGCCTTGGTGACTACATGCCTACTAAAATAGGAGCAAGAGATGAAACATTTATTGAGGGTGTGGGGGCTATTAGTAGGTTTATAAGCAAACTGTGTCAAAGTTTAAGAATAAATCTGGGACTTCCTATTTTGATTTATTAAATAAAACTGAAGTTAAAAGCTAAGGCAGCCAACTCATTCTGTACTTCCTCTCCCACACACGGGAGCTGTGCCTGCATGAAGCTCCTTGCAGGATCAGGGTCGTAATTCTTGTGTTCAATTTTCACTTAACATTTGTGGTTCAATCTTCACCTGGTTTTGTCTCCAGTTTCTAATGGTGAGCACATAGAACCATAACCCTAGCCTGATTCACTTGAAAGTAGACCCAAGAAAGGTTTGCAAAACAGGGTTGTATGATCCATGGGTTTCAGAATGAATTTTCCACATAAATAGCAGCCATTACAGTATATCCTATTTTCTGTGAACACAAATTTAGAGTGCCTAAAATAAAACAGAAGTAAAGATGAAAGGCGCTAGCTCCTTGTGGATGTTTAGTTGTCACCTCAAGCCAAACATGGTTAAAACAGAACTCCTAACCTGGCCCTGTGTAGTGGCACCCACATGGCGCAGTATAAGGAGCACCACTGGTTCGTCCCACCCTCAGTTCCTTTTTGCCACCACTCCAGAGGGTGCAAGAGCTGCTTTCCTATGGTAACTGCTGAGGAAAAAACTTCTGGCCCTGCTGCATGTGGCGAGCACACACACCTAACATGCATTGGACACATGAGCAAGCACTCAAAGAAGAGCAGTTAGTTTGCTGTTGCAGAGACCGCTGCCCATCATCTAATCAATATTGTCTCATTGTTACCTTGTACTCCCGATTGTATCCATTTGTTATCTCTTGCCTTATACTTAGATTATAAACTGTTTTTTGTACAGCACCAAGCACAATGGGGTCTTGGTCCATGACTAAGGCTCTTAAGAGCTAGGAAAATACAAATAAATAAATCACCATAGATATAGGCAGTAGCAACTCCATCTATGGTTCATGCCAACTGTGAATTTGGCTTCACATCTCCCACCCAAATAGTTTCAGTGGC
This sequence comes from Dermatemys mawii, assembly GCA_007922305.1. Lineage (NCBI taxonomy): Eukaryota > Metazoa > Chordata > Testudines > Dermatemydidae > Dermatemys > Dermatemys mawii. The sequence continues at coordinate 20,396,929 of ML677326.1, forward strand.
TTTGTCCAAAAATAGCCACTTTTGTTTTTTTCTGTGCCATATGAAATAATATCAACTCAAATCTATCCCTTTGAAAATTAAAAAATACATGTATCTCTTACCAAGGAGGTCTGGCAGTGCTACAGCACAGAAGCAGTTTTAAGTACTTGCTGTATCCCTTCTTTCATATGTGGGGGTGTTTTAATGTATGACTGAACCTATTAGAGAATCAGTTTTATATGTGACCAGGAGGTGCTAATGTGACACTATGGGTAAAGTTATTTGACACTTAACACATGAGAATATTTTTTATTGCAAGTTAGAATGCTCATTGAATTCCTTTGCCCGTTTATAGGACACATTATCACAGCTGCACTGAACCTAATTATTTGCTCAGGGCTATTCTTTCCCAATTAGAGAGAGCATACTTAGAGAAGTTTCTTTGATAGTTCAACTAAAGAACACTCCAATTTCTAGAGCTGACAAATTTCTCCCTGTCACATCACAATTGCTATTATTATTATTATTATTATTATTATTATTAATTTGTATTGCAGCAGGATATAAGTAACACAGTCATAGATCAGGATCCCATTGTATTAGAATAGATGCTGTACAAGCGCAGGACAAAAAGATGGTCACTGCCCGAAGGAGTTTACAATCTAAGCAGTAAGACAGTTACCAAGACAGTAAGTTCCTCTCGCTCCCTCTTTCTGACCCTTGCACTCTGTTCCTCACTGCCACCCTCTGCTCCAACCCTTCAACATTACTGTAGTGTTATTACATGAATCTCCAGAGCTTCCATCACTGTAGTATCCTTCCATCTTTCTCTAATTACTGTAGTATGTGAGTGTTAGCAAGAGAAATCGAACAGGTGGCTGGTTCATTGCCAGGTGTTGCTCTCTCCTCTCTAGTTGTTCATCTTTCAGCTCTCTCAAGACTTCCCTTCCAGTCACACCCTGTTCTTTCTGCCTCTATTTGCGCTCCCCTTTGTTACCACTCTGAATTTACACAAATGCAAGGGGAAAGAGAATTTGGCCCTCTGTCTTTTTGCAGCTGCAGTCTGGTTACTCATGATAGCTCAGATAATTCAAAGAAGGTGGGAAGGAATGGTACAAAAAAAGAAGGGTAGAATTTGTGATACTCATTGTCTACAATATACTGTTGAACTTGTACTATTATACAATAATCTCGAACATTAATTTTCCCCCTCCCCATGCTCTGAGCTTTACAATAACTTTACGCATTTTATAAAGACTAATACAGCTATCTGCCTTAAAAACTCCACTTTCACAAACCCTGAGCCAGAGTGAAATGTATAATAGTTACATAGGGTACGTTCATCTAGTAGAAAAAAAGATTTAGTCCTAAGTAAGACTCACATTATCCTGATATTAATATATTCTGTGCAGATCTCAAGGAGGAAATCTAGAAGTCAAATGATTCAGACACATTACTATGGTCACTTTTAAAATCGAGAATACCCCAGGAGCATTACATGTAACCAGAGTCTGAATGAGCTCTTTGCTGACATCCGTGGAAGAGGACTTCAGGAGCTGATCTCGTTTGCATGGACACACCTACCCTGCCTAAGTGCTCAGCATGATGGGATTGCTTGCCGAAGTGATCACTTTTGGTGGGTGTTGGATCTCCAGTCTCCTTGTTATTTGGACAGGAGTAATAAAGCGTTGTTAACCTTGTGGTGTGAATCAAGAGCAGTGGAACTGTACTTGGTATACGCTGATTGAGGGACTCACCCTGAAATAAACGGCACTTGCTAGGCAGGGGACATAGGTTCCAAAGCCCAGGGAGTGGACAGAGGGTGAGGACAGGCACTTGTACCTGGTGGTGTGGGTCCTACTTAATGGGTTTAGACACCATTTGATCCTTCTCTCCACTGTGTAATAAAAGAACTAATTCAGACCCATCCGGAGTCTTGTCGTACACCACAGAGCTGAAATCACTGATACTTAGGTCTAGTGTTAGACCTGCTTTGGGACATTGTCTCTGATGCAAGAGACTGCCCCACTAACAGCTGAAATCACTGAGAGCTGTGCTAACTGGTGAGATCTGAAGACATCTCTGCAATCGGCTGGCAAGACAGCTGGCAAGTGAGTGCCTGGGCAGCAGAGAGAGTAAGGTGCCTTCTTACCCCCTGCCTCCTGCTCCACTCAGAGTGAGAGGTGAATTCTGCAGATGCACTTCTGAACTCTGGGTCTGCATTGACCCAGGACAGTAACTGTGAGTGGGGTGCAGAGAAGGGACAGGCATGTTAAAGGATCTTTTGGTTGCTGGATTTAAGACATTGCCCAACTTACTTGGGGTGAGCCTTTTGCTCATGGTTTATGTTTACGAACCCTGTGTGCGGTGTTTTCCCAAATTAATACTGAGTTATATCCGCCCTTTTTTATTAAAAGTTTCTTTGCTACACTCAAGACTCTGTGCTTGCGAGAGAGGAAGTATTGCCTCTAAGAAGTGCCCAGGGGGTGGTGTGTAATTGTCCCAGATCACTGGACGGAGCCTCAAGCCAGTTTTGTGTTGAATTGTTGAGAAGGAACCCCTAGATACTGAACCCGGCCCTAACTGCTGCCAATTCTGACTGGTAGAAGGGTTACACATACTTTCAAGCCATGCATTTGTGATGTATGTGAGATCCATGCTTATGGACTCAATGTTTCAAGCTCACACTTGAGTATTCACAATACTGTATAGTAAACCTGGGTTTATAATTCTGGACCTAGGTTCACAATCATCGTAACATATCCATATTGCATTACACAGACTTCCTGACTTGGGTCTGTGGCTTGAGTTGCATCCATATTACAAAATGACAGAACCTGAACCTGTCAGTGTGTGGGTCCTTGTGCTAACCTGAGTCAAAGATTTGCATGTGGATGGTAGTGGGTTTGGACTCAGTCCGGAATCTGAGCCTGGATTTACAATGCAATGTAAACATACTTCCCAACACCCATGTTGTCCTCTCTTGTCCACAGAAAAAGCTGACACAAAGATCATCTTCCTTGGTTGTCGAGTATGACCTGGTTATGCTCATTCTCCTTGATTCCTTCCTTTGGCTGCAGCTCTTCCACTGTATCCAGTTCAAGCTTCCTGACTTTGCCTCTACATAAACCTAACCCTTTCTATTTATTTGTCCTTGTCTCTTTTTGTCACTTATTCAAATCCCTTCCACTCCACCAACGGTCCTGGGTTCATCTGCCCACTGTTCTGCTTCACTCACAAGCCATCTCTTTTGCCCTCTTCCATACTACCCTATTCTGAACAGTTTTAAAGGGCATTCCTCTTTCCATATTCAAGTTCCTGCTATAGTCCCATCAAGGCATGTGGATATTGGTAAGGGACTTGCTAGTACCTAACAGTACTTATTGTATAGTAGCGTGTGATATGCTTTAATTAAACATGTGCTTCACATTGAGTTACACACAAACAGTATGGATCACACTTTCCAAGTGACTCCTAAAATTCTGCTTGCCTGTTTTGCATCTGCAATTGTTTGTCCAAGCTACTATATGTCAGGATATCTAGCATAAGAACCCTGATGTGTGAATCAAGACTGCAGGGGAACTGAGAGAGTTATCATCCAAAATCCCACTGAATGTCAATATTGGGTACCTAAATTTCCTAGGTTCCTTTGGAAATCCCATTCTAAAAGAACAGTATTAATTTCTTCCGTCCTTAGAAGCCACAGATTCCTAAAAGATTCCAAAGACATTTGGCCTTCTCTCTACTAGACTGTAGCTTGTTATTGCTGTTTGATTTAAAAGTGAGTCAGGTCCAAAATGTTAACAAAGATACTTATGTCCTTTTTCTCTTAAGAAGTTGTTTGAAAGCTTCAATGGTATAAGACTCACGTTTCAAAACAGCTTCTAAATTTAGAAGAACAGTTTTTAAGACCGCCCGTTATCATAATTTTTCTTACTCAGGAAAGTAATTTCCAGCAAGTTGGTTGCTAAAACTCATCCCAACTCCGAAAGCATTGGCAATTAGGTGTTGGTAATGTTGCTTTCATGATGATAGATTTTCCTGCAACTCTGAAATCCTCCTCCAGTTTGCCAGCCACTTCTTAGGCCTCTGGATTAGCAATCAAGTCATTCTCAGAATATATACACTGAAAACATGACACAAGAGCTATTGATATGCTCTAAGCAATGGCCCCTGGCACCAGATATAAGGCAGGTGAGTTATTTTAAAGCCCAGATTCAGCACTGACTTATTCAAGAGCCTATTTTGTCAAATCTGTGACAGGTTTTATTTGGTATGTGTGTCTCAGAAGTTTTCAGGTCCCCCCTAGTTCTTCTTTGATAAATGGATGGGACAAATTCAATCCTCACTCTACATGAGAAACCCCAGTCCCACTGATATTAGTGGCAACATGATGGAGTATACAGATCTTCTAGGCACAGTCTGGAATAAGCCGCAAAAGCTCTGCTGTACCCTATCCCAGTAGCATCCCTGAGAGCAGACCTTGCTGAAACAGGGTATGGTCTGTAGGTTCAGGGGTCAATTCCCAGCCAGAGGCAGCTCAAGGATGGAACTAACAAATGGGATTTGATCAGGTGCAGTGGAGCCTGTTTAAAGACAGCACCTGGATATCTATCAGGATGGAGTGTTAGCACAGACCCATACAACACTTAACTCTTCAAAATAAGGCTAAAGTGGTGCATAGCTCTTATGCTCACCTAACTACACACGGATGAATTTTAGCTTCAGGAGGTTGGTTGCTCACCAGAAACCAAGCCAGGAAGATGTGCGGAAGCACAGGAGTTGTCCTATTTGGTTTGCACTTTTTTTGTTTTTATTATTAATATTTATTTCTTGTGTGTGTTTACTGCTTATAAAACTGCATGAAGGAAATGGAGAAAGAGAGAGACTTTTGCCCAGGTAAGAGAAGTGTGGATTTAAACAAAATACTTATAATAAAACATAAAAGTATTCTAAGTCTTTACAAAACACAGGTACATCTAAAACAAACACACACATACAAGAAAACTCTTTAAAACAAAACACTCCACATCACTGCAGGCACCTATCTCCCTCTGAAGAGAAAATGAAAGAGAGAATGAACCCACAAAACAGATGATAGGTCACTTAATGCACTACTGGAAGGTACTCAGATACTAAAACAAGGGTGGTATAAGATAAATTATGCATAATAGACCAGAATATAGAATAGTATTCATGCCAGTAACAAAGTAAAGTTCCTAAGTTTATTGTAAATGGATTACTATAACCTGTACAGTATGTTTATCTCTATCCAGTGGTGTGGTTTATTAATTCTAAGTGCGCTGATTTGTTCTGAGAGTTTGACCCAGCCAAAAGGAATGCAAAAATGCACTCGAAGACATTTCACAAATGATCAAATACGTGACAGCCACAAAACCGCAGTCCTGAGCTGAAAGACTGGGATTCTTCCCTCAGATGTATCAAAATTATGATGTCTCAAAATTCTGCTTTTACCATGGAAATAGGTTTAAAAAAATGTACGGTAAGATAATTAACTCTTTAAGTAATGGATTAATTTATGATCCAAAAGCACACACATTACAGCCTTGTTAGGTACAATTTTCATAGTCCTTTCTGGTAGTTTTAAATGAACTGGTACTGCTGGAAAAAGATAACACTACTACATGAGTCACCTTAAAATCCAATCCTGTTTAATGTAATTAGGAGAGCTACCACAACATCACCACAAACAGCTCACAGGATTCTTTTGCAGACCTTATTCAAAACTTCTCCCTTGCTTTAAAATTCTCCATAGACTTACTCCAGCCTGCTTCAAAGATCCTAGCCAAGACTTTCAAAACCAGGAGTCTAAAGTGAGGCACCTATGTCCATATTTAGACACCTACCAAATGATTTGATTTTCAAGAAATGGCAAGTATTCGCAGCTTTCACAGAAATCAGTGGTCACTGTGACACTAATTCAGTTCAATAATTTAGTTTAAAGGAGGACTTAGGAGTACAACATTAGGTACTCGGGAATTACGGTACCTTTACTGGAGTACTGGAGTACTCCATTACAGGAGTACAACATTAGGTACTGTTAGTAGGCAGGCCTTCTGCAACTCTTTCCTGTTGGAAAAGTATTTTCCACATCACTGAATCCCTCATCTCTTTTCCAATCTATCCACTAATGGGACATAATGTACATTTCCTTCAGTCCTTGCAAGATTCCACAGAGTCTGTGAGCCCCTTCTATTTGTCAAGTGCTTCTACCTTAGGCTAGGACAGATGTTCCACAGACTTGCATATGTCATCCCAGCTATGCTCTAACCATATGTTGGATTTTCAAATAGATCTGTCCAGCTAATAGCAATTTTAAGAGGGGAAAAAAAGATTATTATAAATCTTAGCATTGATCTGGCCCAAAGTTGGGCACATCTCCTCTGATCACCAATCAGAGTTTTGTTTGTGTGCCAATAATGATGATGATTTTGGAGTGTGCAGTGGAAAGTGCTAAGAGGGGACTGAAGCTTTACATCTTTAATAAATATGGCCTGGATTTGTAGTAGACCCGCCATCTAGGAGCTATACAATGACATAAAGGTATAGATTCAATCCAGCTACTACAGGACAAAGCCCAGCATCCCTTTTTGGCAGTCTTGGCTGAGAGTCTAGGCAGTGAACGGTCATCGAGAATGAACTCCCTTTCACCCCTAAAGATAAATCCTGCCAGGTAAAAGGTGAGACAGAGTGACAAGGCAATGTGGGAAAACTTCCATCACCGTTGTCCATGCTGTACCTGTTCTGTGGCTAATTAGAGGTCTTCAGTTATCAATCAAGTCAGCAGCTATTTCACTTACACAAAAAATGGTGAGGGGAATAAACAAATAAGCTTTTAGGCTATGGAAAGCATGATGTTCAAAATTACTTGCCAGCAAGCATCCCTTTAATATAAACATTTATACAATGTGGCAAATGATAAATACCCTGTACCTTTTTCTGCTCCACTTATGTCATTCTTTTCAAGTAGGAGGTAGTGAGGACTTTCAGGAAGGAAGGGTAAAATCCCAACTTGGATCAATGAAGGAACAACAATCACTCCAAATAAGCAGGGCCAGAGAAATTCCTATAAACACATGCAAACGTGACATTTAGTAAGGTTTCCCTTTAGTGAAGCCAAGATGAAAAATAGCTTTGAGGGAGCAAGCTGTGCCTTTTGAGATAACTTTATGAAATGGACATTGTAATATTTCTTCCATTTCAGTTTAGCCAGTGATTTGAGCTCAGCCTCGGGGGGGGGGGGGGGGTCGGGCAGGGAGGGAAAGAGGAAGAGAGAATATAAAAAAAATCAGCTGACTGAGCATCAGTAAAAAAGAGGAGTGGGGAAAGGAGTTGGGAAGAGGCTTGGGATAGGTTAAATATATGACATGGTTTTGCTTTCCTTTAATATTACAAACCACAACTGAAATGACTCAATAGTAACAAAGTCAAAATGAAACCCAATCACTATATCACTTGTCAGCTTTAGAAAGCAGTACAGTATTACAGAGGTTATATAGTTACAGATGGCTGCTCATGGCATCTTAGTCCTATCAACTTGTTTAAAAATCATTCAGACCAGCTACAACACATTCAACACTTTATAAAAACAACAACAATTATATTTAAGAAAAATTCTACTTCTCCAATGCATTTTCTGTATTACTAGTAATCAGAACATGAGGCTCAGAATGGAGTACTTCTCACCTGAATTAGGACACCGTACTCAATCTCAATCTCTGTGCCATGTGTAAAATCAAGATAATACTGTAGCAAACTGGTGGGTGACCGGAATTTCATGGTTGCCACTACGCTGCACACCATGACCACTCTGAACTTCATTGGCCCTAGGAGTGCACCTTAGGTCCTCCTGCCGCAAAACACCAAGATGTCCATTGACTTCCGTATTGGCTCTCCACATATAGTTGAGCAGTTCTAATTCCATCCCAGTAGAGGGCACACAAACACAATTCATCATAATCCTTACCCTTCTTTTCACTTACCTTGGAGTTATGATCTGGCTATGTTCTATGAAATATTATTTATGATTATAATTATCTAGCTCTAGCACAAGAGCACAGCACTAATAAAACTGTAGACTATTGAATTATGGAAATACATGATATTATTTATTTAATCTTGTAGGTATTTCTGCATTTAGAAAACATTATTTTCTAAAAGAAATGGTTTAAACGGTAGGAATACAGGATCACTGTTCTCTCTCTTTGACCTAAAATTGTTCAAGGGAAAAATGAAGTTATCAATAAAATAGCGTTCCTCTCTGCAACTCAACAGAACCCGTTTTGATTTTTTTCAGTCATTTCCTTGCTCCCTTGCCTAAGGGATCATATTTTTCTGTCTCTCTTTTTAAGACCAAGGAAAAGAAAGAGCAAAGTAATTGAAAACCTTTTAATCTAACCTGCGCTTCCAAGTTTATTTATAACTCGTTGGCAGAGTGAATAAGAAATGTGCCTTAATTCTAACATTATGATTTTATTACAACATTTAAACAGCATTATGCATGCATGACATTCACCAAGAGTTAGAAAAATGAGCACCTGCTACTTTATCTTGGACTTTCCCTAGTAATAAGGTTCGTAAGTTCATACTGTATTATATAAGCCATTATGAACTGACAGTCTGTGACTATTAACATTGCAGCTATTAAAATATATTTGTTACAGTCAAATTACATTATTTTAAAGGCATTTTTATGCCATTTCAGTGAAATTCTTTAAAGATTATCACTTGACAGTAAACAATAAAACAGGAAAAATATCACACCAAATGGAAGATTCCTCTATTACATTGCACTTAAAGAAACAAACTAAAAGAACATGAATAAAGAAATGTTCTCCTTCATCACCAGTCTAGGTATTTATTCGTCTAGGTACTTATATGACACTCATCACTATAGGATCCCAACACCTCCATGTTATCAATAGGGATCTCACTGCCACAGGAAATCAGTGAAGCCAGGACCTTAGCAAGGTTTGAAAAGTGACTGGGCCTTTATAAGAAGAAGAATATTCAGAGTTATCATCATTAATGTTAATAAACATTTTTGGGGAAGGACAATTAAATCTCATGCGTCAGGGATTAAACCAATCTCTAACTATTAGAAACCAGGATGAGACTATGTGGAGGTCAGATTACGCCGTATCTGCCTATTGCATAGTTCCTACACCTTCCGAAGCATCTCGGTGCTGGCCACTGTCAGAGGCAGCGTATTGGACCAGGTGGAGCTCAGGTCTGATCCAGTCTGGCAATTTTTATATTTTTATTTGAGCACCAATGCAAGGGCAGAATTATCGAAATTCATCTGAGGAAATGGGAGGGGATAACTAGTAATAATGGAATGAAACTTAGCAGAGGAAAATATAAACTGGTTATTGGGGAGGGGGAAACTCCTAAGAATGCAGTCCATCAGACTGGAATAGCATCACAAGAGAAGTGCCCCATCAGTAGGATCACTTAAACCTGGATATGACAAGGCATTTGAGAGAACAATCTGCACAGGGACTGCTGTATGGAAGAGTCCCATACTGGCGAGGAGCTAGACAAGATGGCCTAGAAAGCCTTCACATCTCTAATTTCTATCAATATAATCAGGAATTCATCCCATTGTCCATAACATTTCATAGAAATATCATTTTAAAATAAAGTAGAAACCTTGCATACCAAACTCCAGTCCTCTGGGTTCAATAGTAGACTCTTTGTCTACAAAGATATATGTAATATACCGACATTCAGTCAAGGAGAAGATCAGCAGCAAGAGTATAATGTATGGAGCTACCTAGGAGACATCATGAAAAGTTGCTGCCTCGGTGGATTTCAGATTTAACTTTTCCTCCATAATAATCTTTGAAAGTCACTGAAATTTGATCAGAACATTGAATATTGTCATTATTTAAAAAACAGAAGCAGAGATTGGGAACCCAGGGAAAAGCATTTCAAAAGAAAGGTTTCTGGGGAAGACAGCTTATAGAAAATGTATCAAGGGAAATCTCGGTTTGCCTTTGAAGAAAGAATGAGAATATGTAGGACTATGGTAAAAAAAGCAAGTAAACAAATTAACTAACTCAGAAAAGCAAAATAGCCCTTTGGTATCTTTCCGTTCCTAAAATATCTTATATTCCAATTCTGTAATTAACACTGGGATAACAATCTTAGCAGTGGTCTTATTTTAAGATGATCATGAAGTATGATTTCACTCTGCCTATCACTGGTGGTTTCATTTCATCTCATTCTAACTGGAGACTTGATCTGGAAAGGTGTTGAGCAGACTGCTCAGATTTCATTAGGGCTACTTGTGGCTCAAGCATGTGTTTTCACAAGCTTTGCTGGACTGGAGAAGAGTGCTCTGCACCTTGCATCATCAAGCCTGCACAGCTCCGCTCCAAGTATTTTGGAAATTACTTCTCCAGCAGAATCAGAGCCCACATCTTCCAACAAGAGCCAGCTGCCATTTTTCTATCTTTCTGAATGGAAAATTAGGTTTTCAACAAAACCAATTTTTTAGTGAAAAGTGGCTGCTTTGTGTGGAAAATTTTGACCCCTTATCAAAAACTGAACACCCATCCCTGCTCCCCCACAAAAATTTTTTGATTTGGATTGCTGTCACAGTTGCTGTAGTTTGGGCACCTCATGAATGCATTCTCCTGTATGGGCCAGCTTCCTCAGAAGGACAGCATCTCCTATAATGCACTGTGGCCATGGGTCTAGCAAGAGGGGAGACTGTGGTACATCTGGAGAGATGTAGACCAGGCATGGAGTCCAGCCCCTAGAGAAGAATCAGAACATGGGGCACCCAAAAAACAATTCCATCAGAGCATAGCAGTGGCATTTCTGAATCAAAGTTTTCAGTTTGGGATTTTTCCACTAGCTCTACTCTCAACTGGTCATCTCTCAGTATTTTTCTGTAACAGGACCCTGACCATAAATGCTACCAGGCCCATTTTTTTCCTCTCAAGCATTTAGGAAGAAAGGAATTTCAGGGGGAAGCTTTTTATTTACATTAGGAGCATCAGGAGTTGCTAGCCGTCTATGGCTATCTCTACACTGTGAGCCAGAGATGGGATTCCCCTGCCCATGTACATATACCAGAGCAAGATCTCATCAAGCTAGAATGATTACACAGAGCAGAGACATACAGGGAGGAGCAGCAACAGAGGCACAGCCGAGCCCTGCCAAGTACATACCTACCAGTTTCGGGCAGGTTTGTAGTTGGCACAGCTCAGCTGTGCCTCTTCTGCTGCTATCAGTGCAACCACAGCTACACTGTTACTTATACCCGTGTTAGCTCGATGAGTGCTAGCACTGGGGTGTGTACAGGAGCACAGGAATCACAACCCTTAGCTTGCAGTGTAGATGTAAACTGAGATGGAATGAGCAGTAGTCTACTTGCTTTATTGGATAATGAAACGAGATAGCTATTTTAACTGGTATAAAGGAGACTGAGAACACACTTGTTAATGGAATAACAAACCTTTATAAAACAAAAGATGACACACCAAAACAAACAGCTATTGTAACTGGTTGTTTTGCTTTGTGGGTGGCTAGAAGCAGATATTTTCTTAATTTTTAATGGTCAAAACCCCATCTTATTTCCATCTAGAGTCCATCATGACTTCCCAAAACACCGTAAAAGGTAAAACAAAATTTTGCTAAAGTTACATTTAGTCTGTGAAAGTAATGTACACAAATCTGACTCTTGATTAGTGACTTAGATTTCTTGTACATTGTTTTCCACAATGCCAAGGGCACTGTGCAAAGGAGAAAAAAACCTAATTACTTTTGTAGATTATTATTATTAATATTCTGCCAGACTAGGGAATCTTGTTTGCAATAAATCTTTACCTTTACTAAATCTATATTCCATAGCTTTTCACTTTTTTTTCCAAAGGAGTCTTAAAACTATTCCTGTGAAAAGCTATTCATGAGAATGAATTCAGTCCTTATAATAAATTTCAGGCCTGCACAGTACAATAAAAATCTATTTTTACTGTACAAGACATTGATTTTCCTTTGTTTCCTCTGTAGATGAATTTTACTTTTTATTTACAAAAAGGAGGGGGAAAAAGACACAGTCCTTATCTAAAACAACAATAAAGGTGCCCTCACCTTCTAACAATGCATTTTAATGCACATCGACTTTGTAGTTCATACAGACCTGCCAAGTATACTGTTTTCCCCTGTAGGCTAAAGATTGTTGGCCCTTTCTACAGGAAAATTGAGCAATTTGTTGTTTTCCTCTTGTGTATGTGTTAAGTAATAATCCTGGCACTAAGGACCTGTACAGTATGATTTCAATTGGCTCTGAGTCAGGCCCTAGAATACTTCAATTTCACATTCTGTTCCCATTCACTTCTCTCATGATTTACACTATCCAAATCCAGGCTCCACATACCAACTCAAAACATTCTCTCTCTCTCTCTCTCTCGCTCTCTCTCTTTGTTTGGAGGGTTTTTTTTTTGGTAAATTTCTTTATATCTCACGTTTCTCATTTCATCTCAGTGAATTTCTTGAAAGGACTTTGGAGTTGTTCAAGTTCTTCTCTGGAACCAGAGAAAATTTTTTTTAGAAAACAAAATAAACAGGCAAGGTATTCTGGAAATCTCAGTTTTAACGTGCTCAATAGAAACTTGTTAGTTTGGCAGCTACATTCTCTAAACATTCCATACGTACAAAGCATGCTCTAGTCCCACGGACCAGGACTTTCATGCAGTTGCTCCTCTTCTGCCGCAGTCCCTGGCTTAAGGCACTGGATATACCCACTGAAATTAGAGACACTCTTTTGTAGACTCAATATTCCCCCTGCTGGTGCCTTGGCTCTCTAACGCTTGTCTCCAGCCTGAGCTTTCCAAAGTGTTAACAACTTCTATAAAGATAATTGCCAGCATAAGGATATTAAGACTTTGGAAACATTGACATTACGATTTTCAGTCAAAACTTACTAAATTCAATGGAAGTCTTTCTACTAATTTCAGCAGGGTTTGGATTAGGCTCTACAGAAGTACGATAGAAAGATGGATGCAAAATGCAACCCAGATTCCTAGACATTTTACTCACTAGTAGAGCTGTGTGAATAATGCATTTAACTTATCTACTGGCAATTCCATAAAAAAAAATTATTGCAAGTCTAACCAAAACCATTTTTTTCCACAAAATTTTAGCTATCGAAAAGAAAAAATATATATGGGTAGAACAAAATGTTTTCTTGCAATTTCAATGTTTTTAAAAATTAAACTGAAAGCAATATCAAAACAAAGTCATTTTAAACTGAAAAATTGAAATGCTTCATTTCAAAAAATGTTGAAATGTTTTAATTTTTTTTGTTTCCCTTGCCCCACAAACACGTTGACAAAAATCAATTAAAAAATTGCAAAATATCTTTGTATTCCCAAATGTGCATTTTTCAGCCAAAAAAAAAAGTTTTGGATGGAAAATTTCACCCAGCTCTACTCATTAGGTTATATTGTGTAAGATACAGAGAATTAATTTGCTTATCATTTCATAGACATTAGTCTGAACCTAATTTTCATCCTGCTGAAGTAACAGCTGGTCTTTAAAAATGCAGCACTCCACAAGTGACTACAGCATCATTTCCATTATTTCTGTTAACTTTCTTTTATTTAGTCCTTTCTTACTGCATTATGTTAAAACAATGTGTGTGTGTGATCTATTTTCAACAGCCAATGTATAAATGAAAAATATCTGAAATAAATGCACTCTTACGGAAAGTATTATTAGAAAATATATCTCATCACTCAACAGACTAATTGTGTGCTAGTAAGTGCAGGATGACCAATCTACCGCAACATTGGTACGCAGACTGCAAACACATACATCAGGGAGAAAGCTACCAGTCTTTGTAACTGAAATGCTAAAAATTCCCAGGAGAATGGACTAATTAGAGGGTAGTTTTCTTTACTGTGTGTGAAAGGAAGTCATAGGTCAAAATATTTTTTAAGACTCACTGCTTATTAAATGATTTGTATGCATTAGCAGATGCTCTGGCACCAAGATTGAAATCAGTATCCGATAGTTTTACCTTCTGACTGACACTATGAGCAGTGTTAACATAACACTTGATCATATTTCATATACTCTGTTAATAACTGTTACCCCTCATCCCCAGGCTCAGTCCCCACACTGCCAAATAATCTATTCTAGTTCTTTAGGCTTAAAGAATGCAGCACTGGGACCAGAATTTGAGCATGTTTCACAGGACTGGTCAGTCATCAACTACTCCTAAACTCTTTGGAACTAAGTCTTGCAGCACATTCAATTTTTAAAGTATTTTTTTTAAATCAGAGCTTTTATTTGCAAATGTGGAGATTCACTGCTGCAATGTCATGAATTATTAAATTAATTAATGAACTCCACACAGGTTACAGGCAAATACAGATGGTTTTGTAAACATGCTAGTCTTACAATTTTTTTTTAAAAAATCTCAAATTAATAAACATGGTCTTTTAATCTTTGGGAATACTTATATTTATGAACAGACCATATCAGACTAAGCAAAGCATCATGGGTAATGTATTAATATTTGTGGCTACCTGAAACCAGCAATCAAAAGCCAGCAATCAAAGGGGCTGGTTGGAGAGAAGTTGTGCTAGTCTTCCCACTGATCGTTTTAACCCTGCAACCTTCCAAACCATGTTTTATAAAATCCTGGATATAATTCCAGTGCTGTGAAAACAAATTTAAGATAGAGAGAAATGCACACAGTTCTTGATTTAAAATCCTACGGCAACAAGCACTAACCCACAGGCTGGGCCCACACTGTTGCCAGATCCTGAACTGGTGGTTGCATTAGTTTTTGTACTGTGTGGCTTCTGAGTTCCAGCTCAGCAACTCACAGCTTGTAATTAAGTAGAAATGCTTAACTGTCTGACAAGAAAATTGCTCAAGAAAAACTGCATTCTCTGCCTTAGTGCCTCTGGGAGAGGTAGATCACATTCATCGCTGCTAGACAAATAAAATAGACATCTCTTAAGAATGCCTCAAAGGGAACTGTGCTCTGTTAAAAATTGTTACCCCTCATCCTGCTCTCTTACATCTGGAAAGGGTAGAGTTGGGCACCAATTAATAGGACCAGTTAATAGTAGCAAGATCACCCATAATGTGATGTTGACAGCTATATAAAGTTGGGCTCTCTGTTCAGTAAAGTGCCTAAGCACCTGCTTAAATCCATTCCTAATCAACTAAGCCCTGAAGCGTAGGCTAAAAGTTGATGATGGATTTAATGATCAGGAGGTCAAAAAACCAGCTTAAAGCCACTTTAGTTCCCACTCATCACCCCAGGCTGTGAGTTCTGTGCTTTGTTTCTTAAAGGCATAGTACAAGATCTTACCCTATATTTTCTACTGGTATCTTATTTATAAGTCTAGTATAAAATGCTTTTTTAAAATCTTCAGGATCACCCAAGACTATTCTTTGACTCATTCTAACTATTCAAAGTGACACAGGACTTAAATGTCTTGCTGATTGCTGGAGATTTATGTGCACTGTAATGCTAAGGTCCTGTTTCAGGAAGTTAATCCTACTGAAGTCAAAGGGACTATTATTTATGTGCTTAAAGTCAGATACATGTGTGAGCAATTTGCTGAATTAGAGCCTGGGTTTAATTCTACCACTCTTTACAATTTTAAATATGGGTAGAGAGAGGCTATGATGGTTCTTTGTGTAGCACTCAGAAGCTTTCTATATATTAATGTAAATGTAACTTTTTCTGACATAAGACCTGGATAGAATGCCACGGTTATATTTTCCTGCACATGGTTCCTTTAAGCCAGGTTTGAAATTGTGCTGAAGAGATCAAAGGGACATTGCTCTGAGGAGCAGAGTGTGATCTCAAAAGAGATGGTGCTCACGAAAGATGTTCCAGCACTGGATTTTATGCAACCCTGCTTGTAAGTGTTTGTTGAAGTCTGAGAAAAAGCTTTAATAAAATGCTTCAATTTAAAACGGCACTCTGATCTGAAAGTGTAACATTCACATGTAATTAGTATGCATCCATGTGGACACACCTCTGTGCAGTGCTCCACTGACTTAAATGAGGCTTCAGAAAGGGTCAGGAATCCATCCGTGCAGGTTCCAGCGCAGGATTGGAACCTAACATCTTTTAATCCTATATTATAAAGTAATAACAGAACAATCCCCTCAGAGAAATATCTTTGACTACAGTCATAAGTATTTCATTGACAAATACGCACAGTTAAAGGACCCATAGCCCTAGAAATGGATGGATTGCTCTTCATGTTATCATACTAACATTTAACAGTCTTTCAGCCATCATAGCGCAGCAAGATCATGTTCTCCTTAGTCTCTACCTGCAGGCTGTGGCTGCCTGGGAACAATTCTTTATAGCTTTCCTTACTAAATTTAGAGCGAACCATTAGTTAGCAGCAGGCTTTGAGTCTGAGTCAAGTACAAAGTTTTAGGAAGGAGCAGTTTTAAAAGCCAGCTAAACAATGAGGCTTTGAGAAGCAATGTAGCTTAGTTTTTGGGACAGGTTATTCTGCATTCAAAAACATAGAAAATTAGAAAGTAGCTGGCTATACAACATATTTCAGAGCATCTGAAGCAGCACTTAAAAATATAAGAAGTAGCAACCAAGCAAAATACAAAAGGTTCATATGTAAAAGGTTTTAAAAACAATTATCTTCTACTTCTATATCAGGTCATTCTTTTAGGACTAGTAAAGAAGGTTAAGTCTAGAAAGAGAACTACTAATGTTCTCCTGGTATTTTGATACAAAATATATGCCTAAGTAAAATCCATTTAAGATCCCATTTGATGCAGAATATTTTTCACCTGTCACAAAGGCTTAGTTTACACTAGAATGTTTTTGCAGGTACAGCTATACTGGCAAACCACTCTAAGGGAGATGCAGCTTATACCACAAAGAGAGTTCATTTGCTAGTATAGTTTATACCAGTTCCCTGAATGAACTATGTCATACTGGCAAAGAGACTCTTTTCGAGTCTAAACTGCATCTACACTAGGGCTTTCTGCCAGTATAAGAATGTCATAAAGAATCACATTCCTACCCAACATTATTATACTAGCAAAAGTTTCTAGTGCAGGCCTGGCCAAAGACTGCTGCCAGTTCCTCAAATACTGGATGGAGCATTACCGTTCTTTTATTTATTTATTTTTATTATTTTTTTTAAAAAAGTGGGGGGGGGAGAAAAACAAACAATTAACAAAAATTTTATTTGTTCCTGTTGTTTCAGTAACAGCTGCAAAGCACAACATAGCTACAGCAAAATTAGTGTGTTGACATTTAAAAATCCATTTGAAACCCAGGTCTGATGTTGTTTTTGCCTACTCTCGTTTTGTGCTGGTGTGATTCCATTTTCCAAAATGAGGTTATTCCTCATTTACACAGGTGTCAATCAAAGAAGACTGGACCACCCCTGTTGCAAGTGAAAACATGCCTACATGCTTCTTATTGGAATTCCATGGAGTCTATCCCATCTATACATGGGATATGCACATGTAACTCAGATATTAACTGTGAATGGGAGAGACTCACATAAATCTCAGGTACAGTGCTGAAAGAAGAGATTCTCCAGTACATCCAAAGCATAAAGAACAAGCAGGTTTCCTTATAGTGTAAAGGCTCATTAGAAATTAAAAAAAAAAAAGATGGATAAACACAAAATTGAACAGCTAAGGACGAATGAACCCCCAAGTCTATTTAATACATTTTTAATGCCATACTGGTGTTCAGATGACATCGTGGAAGCAACTTATAGCTAATTTTATTGAGCTCACCAAAACCTCTATATCAGGGGTGGGCAAATTATGGCCCGCGGGCCAGATCCGGCCCCTGAGACCATCCAGACCAGCACGCCTGAGCTCCAGCGGGGGAGGCTGCTCCTGGCCCACCCCTGCCTTCTCCACTCTTCTGGAGCTCAGCGCGGCTGAACTCCAGAAAAGGAGGCTGCTTCCAGCCCCTCCCCCATTCTCTCGGAGCTCAGCGTGCCTGAGCTCCTGGCAGGGGAGGCTGCTCCCGGCCCCTCCCTTGCTCTCCTGAAGCTCAGCGTGCCTGAGTTCCCGGCCCTTCCCCAGGTCTCCCGGAGCTCAATGTGCCTGAGCTCCCGGCCCCTCCCTTGCTCTCCCGAGCTCAGCACGCTGCGCAGGGCTGCCCACTCCTCCAGGAGAGCAGTGCAGCATATGCAACGCCGGCAGGGCCACCAGCATGGTAAGGTCTGAGCAGCAGGGGCGGAGTGGGGGGGTGGGGTACTGGTTAAGGGACAGGGAGTCCCGGGGGCAGTCAGGGTTGAAGGGGCTGTTGGATGGGATGGAGGTTCTGGGCGAGTAGCTGTCAGGGGAAGTGTATGGAGGGGGATGGGCATGGGAGTCGTGGGGTGAGGGGTCTGTCAGGAGGCAGCAGTGCGGATAGCGGTCGGGGCAGACAGGGAGCAGGGGGAGTTGAGAAGGGGTAGGGTCCTGGGGGGGCAGTCAGTGTGTGGGGTCCATGGAGGGGGCAGTCAGGAGACAAGGAGCAGAGGGGCTTAGATAGGGGGTGCGTACTGGGGGGTGGTGGTTAGGGTTCTGGGGGTGGTGGTTAGGGTGAGGGGTCTCAGGAGGGGGTAATCAGGGGACAAGGGGGGTTTAATGGGATTCTAAGGGGGGCGGGAAGTGGGAGGGAGTCGGATAGGGGGAGGGGGCGGGCTGTTTTTGGAGACACAGCCTTCCCTGACCCAGCCCTCCACACATGTTTTCAACCCCGATGTGGCTCTCAGGCCATAAAGTTTGCCCACCCCTGCTCTATATGGAGCTTTAGATAAGCACTGAATGCACTTCGTGTGTGTCATTCCTTACTAGAAAAGGATGAATATATATGGAACATTTTCATGACAAGCACAGACACAAATGAGAAATAAAATACTGTATCATTAGACAGAAGTGATCTGTTGCAGAGTGACATTAGCTAATTGTTGTCCCTCCCAAACACGTGCTGTTGTACTGAGCCAGGACCACCACCAACAAAAGCACAGGCTTCTACTTCTTGAGCTGAATGTGTAAATCTATTTGCACCAGACAGTACCTGGGGACATGATGTGCTTAGTGAGTGCGTTACACTTAGGCCACTAAACTATCCCTTCTGATTTAGTTATGTTATAAACTTTTTTACAATTTTTTAATACCATCATACACTTATTTGATTTTCCAGCTTAATATAATTACAGTGGAGATCCGCTATAACGCAACAAATGGGATCCAAGAAATCCCATCGCACTAAATGCAGGGTCTCATTCCCTGGAAGGCGGGGGCTGCCGCTGGCTGCCGCTTCTCTCCCCACTACCTAGCAGGGGAGAGAAGCTACGCCTGCCGGGACAGGGGACTCTGGGGCTGTAGGCACCAGTGTCCCCTGCCCCCAGCAGACAGGGGTCGGCGGCTTCCAGGGAAGTCATGGCCCCTCGCCTGCCGGAACAGGGGTCTCCGGGGCTGCAGGCACCGGTGTTCCCTGCCCCCGGCAGGCATGGAGCCGCTGCTTGCACAGAGAACTCCGGCGCTGCAGTCTGCAGCCCTGGAGTTCTCTGCCCCTGGAAGATGCGGGGCCTCAGCTTCTCTCCCCTGCTGGGCAGCAGGAAGAGAAGCCGCGGCCCCGCGCCTGCAGTCCTGAGTTCTCTAACCCTCGCAGGCGTGGCTGCAGATTCTCTTCGCGCTGCCTGGGACAGAAAACAAAGACTTGGGAGCCACGGTATAATCACACTATATCTGGATTTGTGTTATACTGGGGCGCGTTATACTGGGGCTCCCCTGTATATAGTACACAAACAAATTATATTAAAAAAATATTATTAAAAAGGTGCCAAGTCAAACACTCAAAGGTTAGGACATGGCAGAATTAAGGTTACCTGTGCATTTTTAATTGTGGCCCTTGCATTTAATTACACAATCACATACACTTTTTTCCACAGGACGCAGCCTCATCCAGCAGATAGGCTGCATGGTGCTCATTTAATGAGTAGCTATTCAATATTTTTTTTTTCTCCTCATTGTTCAATATGCAGCTCCAAACCTTATTTACCAAGCAGCTTCTGCTCTGAAGAGAGAATTATAATTAATTTCCTCTTGGGCTTCTCTATGGCACTTAGCACTAGACTGCCTGAGTTACTATTGCCAAACATTCTCAGGGAGGATGGACTCTAACACTAAGATCAAAGATGTTTCTCCTGAGCGTGTGTGATCTGTGATTTTAAAAAAAAGCTTGTAACTTGGCCAAATTTGAGTGGATATTTTCAGGGATGGCACAAAACACATCCCTGACACAAAGGCCACCCAACTGCCAAATTTCAAGCCCCTGCTTCCAAGTATGGAGGTCAAGAGCTACCGGGGGGAGGGGAGAATTGGGTGGGAGGAGAGATTATCAGAATGTTTTTACATGGGCAAAATAATGTATTTTTCCCTAGTCTTGTTCTCTGAAATGGCTGGAATTTTTTTCAAAAAAAAAAAAAAAAAATTGCTTGAAGCAGACACCTGGCATGTGAAATTTCAGGGCAAATGATTAAAGATTGCGAACCTTATAAGTAAATGGAAACAGGGCCATATAATGGGAACTGTCAGGCAACCTTATAGACAGCTCTAGCATCCTTCCCTATAAATATGTACAAAGACTGTGCATGTGATTTCTTTTTTTTTCTCTCTGTCTCACAAAAGCATGCAAAAGAGAAATGTATGGACAGAGACACGATTCACACATATCATGCATACTCCAGCAATGGGAAAGGTTTGTTCATAGAGCTAACTCTGGGATCAATGGAACAAAATTAAGAAAGGTAAAACATCTGAGAAATCTTTCTGACAATAGGATGTACCAATATTAGATCATGGAAAAGTCCCCCAAGAGAAGTGTTGTAAGCTTGGACTTTTACAAATAGACTTGATAAAACACTACCAAATATTCTGCCTGGAACAGTCCTGACAGGAAAATGAACTGGGTGATCTAATGACAGAATCATAGAAACTAGAGGATAAAAAGATCTGACAAGTAGTGCATTAAGAAGAAATGACAGATTTTGAAATAGTCTTTCCTATATAAAATTTCCTTATCCTCAAAAGAACATATTAAAAGTTACACATGCTAAAAAAAAGCCAAGAATGCTCAAAATTAAACAATTTTGGAGCCAGTGGCAATATTATACCTCCCATGTTACTCAAGATAACACAATTACATTCTTGTGGGCCAGCGTAAATTGACATTTGCAGTTGTTATGGTTTCCTGAAGAAATAATGGCTTCAGATTACAGAAGGCTGACGCATGATAGTGGTCTAATTTGCACATAGCAACCGGGATGATACAGAGAAGCAGTTCACCTGTGTATACATTTTGTTTTAAGTAATTATGTTCTGTGCCCAATTCTGGTCTCAAAATGGTTTTACACTCATGTGTCACCACTGGCTTCCATAGAGAGATAGTAGACTATTATTTGTATTTGTGTAAAGGAAGTCAGAATCAGCGCCTTGAAGTTCAAACTAGTGTTTATCCAAAATTAAAGGGAAAAAGGGAATTTGGAATAATTGGGGGACACTGGCACAGCAGGTGCAGTAGAGAACCAGCAGTGTGACTGTTTAATTTGATTTCCAGAGACCTATTCAGCTTTCTTAAAATATTACACTCTAAGGAGTGTAACAGGGTGCTGGCGAGAAGGTGCTGAGCCAGCCCCTGTTCCCTCTGTTAGAGCGGGCAGCAGAGGCTCTCCTAGCTCCGCTCCCAGCTGGGGGAATTAATTGGCTGGCAGGGCATGGCCCTGAGGAGAGTAGGGCTTAAGGCAAACCACCTGGGAGCCTTCCAGGCCAGAGCATAAAGCTGGCAGGAAGGAAGTCACAGAGGGGAAGGAACAAGGTGTTGTTGCTCCTGGCTAGCTGTGGGAGCCAGCTGTCCCTCAAGGCAGCCAAGTCAGTGGGCTATCTTATATATACTTGTATATAGGTGACGGCGGGGGCTTGCACAAGGGAAATAAAGGGAGACTGGCGCTTACAACAGCGGGGTCCTGACTCATTTGAGCACTGAGCGGAGAAGGGCTCGTTTACAGGAGGAAACTGTCTATAGATTCATTACTATCATTTAACTAGCTTAAGAATCAAAGGCAGTAAAAACATATCAGAATCCAAAAATATTTGTATTTAATCTCAACTATCTGCTATTATGATGGCCTTTCCATTCATTTTAATACATCCCTTGCTAAAAAATTAGTGCACGTACAACACTGATGTCTGTATTCCAATATCTGACATAGAAATAGCTAAGAATGCTTCTCCAAAATGTTGAAGTGACAAAGAGTCCTGTGGCACCTTAAAGACTAACTAAAGTCTTTAAGGTGCCACAGAACTCTTTGTCACTTTCGCAATTCCAGACTAACACGGCTACCCCTCTGATTCTCTCCAAAATGTTGTGATAGTATCAGCAGTACACCAGAAACAACAGTACGCAATCCTATTGAACAAGGACAAAACAGCAGAAACAGCACTGCTACTGTGCAGGTGGCCAAAGCAGTGCAGAACCGAGAGAGAGACTCTACCCTTCCATAAGTGTCATGTATATAATCTTCGCACCAGGACTCTCGAGGCAATGCACAAGGGAAAATACATACATGTCTGAAGTATGGGTAGTGTGTCCACCAGCATGAATCCACACAGCCTGACATGAATGTAGGAATGAAGCTGTGGGTATGATGCTATCTCCCTCACAAACAGTAAAAGTCAGAAAAATCCTCGGTGCACAAGCATCCTGTATGTTGTTTTTATTTTGAAGTGAGAATTCAGCCCCTTTCTCTTCTGCATTAACTCTGAGCCAGCATCTCAACCCAAAGAATATAGTGCCATGTAGTGAAAAGGTTTTACCAATAAGAGCGTGTAACAGCCAGATTAGTTATAAAAATTGTACCTTCACAGTTCCAATGTCCATTGGCATTTCCACACTTAAAAGGACAATGCCATACTCTGCCACAGAGGAGGTTGGCAATTAAGGCATTAATCAAGACTCCTATTCATTTCAATGGGTTTTGGATCAAGTCCATATAGCACAAAGAGTTACTGGAATACCAAAATATCTGATTGGCAAATCCAAACCGTTATTCTGTTCACTCCTTTGTGTAGGAGCCTTATTTTTCATTATAACAAGTATTCAGACAACCAGTGACTTCATTCAAATTCCTGAAACTTTTACATATTTTAATATGAATGATTATTTATCTGAAAGTTCATAATGGATGTCTGTTATTTGCTATCTGTTATTTCCTAATTTTAAAAGTTCCAATCATCCAGACAGGGAACAGAAACAATGCCATCTGATGTAGCTGACCAACAACACAACATAGATAAAGGGCAGATAGAATAAAGTACAAAGCTATAATCTAAAGGATTTTTTCAAGCTGTTCAGTGAATACTTATAAAAAACAAATGCATTCAAAGAAATCAGGATCTGTTTGTTAAGAATTCATGAACAGAAAAAGAGAGTTAAATTTGTAACAAATATTACTTTCAACTATCTCTGATAGAAACTAACAATGCAACATGCAACAACAAAAAGTGGTATGTCAGTTTTTTAAACAATTATAAGAGTAAATAAGGCCAGTTGATCTTGGATTAGGGATCTCAAACTCAAATCACCATGAGGGCCACATGAGGACTAGTACATTGGCCCAAGGGCCACATCACTGAAACCTTTCCATACAATGATACTAAAGTAGAGTCAAAAATGAAAAAAATAAAGAGTAATATAGTATGCTATTAAAAATCAATGTATTAACTTTTTTTAAACTGTAATGAGAAGAGAGGTTTTAATTAAAATATAAACGCTCAGTAATGCGCCTCACTCAAATGACAAAACACACATTTACTTTTAGAATTACTCTGGTTAAAGCCCCACCCTCTGCCCTGGCCCTGCCTCACCCCTTCCATGAGGCCCTGCCACTGCCCAATCTCTTCCCACCCCTTCCCCGCCCTCAATCCAACTCCTTGTCCAGAGTCCCTGCCCCAACTCCATCCCCCTCCTTCCCCTATTCCAACTCTTTGTCCATATTGCCCTTAGGCTGCAGAACAGAAGAATGAGGGGAGATTTGATAGCTGCTTTCAATTACCTGAAAGGAGGTTCCAAAGAGGATGGATCTAGACTATTCTCAGTGGTACCAGATGACAGAACAAGGAGTAATGGTCCTAAGTTGCAGTGGAGGAGGTTTAGGTTGGATATTAGGAAAAACTTTTTCACTAGGAGGGTGGTGAAGCACTGGACTGGGTTACCTAGGGGAGGTGGTGGAATCTCCTTCCTTAGAGGTTTCTAAAGGTCAGGCTTGACAAAGTCCTGGCTGGGATGACTTAGTTGGGGATTGGTCCTGCTTTGAGCAGGGGTTAAACTAGATGACCTTCTGATGTCCCTTCCACCTTGATATTCTTAATGTCTCCATGCATCTGAAGAAGTGGGGTTTTTACCCATGAAAGCTTATGCCCAAATAAATCTATTAGTCTATAAGGTGCCACCAGGCTCATTGTTTTTGTGGCTACAGACTAACACAGCTACCCCCTCTGATACACAATAACAGTAAGATCCATTCATAACCACCATGAAAGCTTTATCTTCTCCAAAACACAATTACAGTCTCTGGGAAATATTGACCATATTTCAAATGTTATGTAAAATACTTCACAATCAAATTAAAGGGCAAAAAATAAAGCAAGGTGGCACTCATTTGATAGGCATCTTTCACATCCTAAATGAACAGAAGTCATAATGTGAACCTATTGGGAAATGGATGTCTTTAAACTGGAGTAAGCTTGCAAATATCTTGCACCTGCTTTTAAGAGGCTACTTGATAAAACAATAGTATGTTGAGCACACTTTTTAAGAGGCTTTATGCTGCAAGACATGTTGCTTTAGGTAAATGGATGTGGAACACCTTGAAAAATACAAAAGACTCAAAAGGAACACACAATAATAGCTTTGACATTTCATAGCTTCTACAGAAAAGAATTCATAACACATAATGCATGCAGCAATTCCAGTTACTTCTAGTTCCACAGCCTTTACATGTGTTAAACTCCCATTGATTTCAATGGGAACAGCACACATGTAAAAGCTGGAGGAGAGTAAAATCAACCACTGTAGTCAATGAGACTCTTGACACAGACTTCAATAGGTATGTCTACACTATGGCTGGGAGCATGCCTCTCAGGTGCAATACACAGACACGTGCCAGGTCCACTTGAGCTAGTGTATTAAAAACAGCAGCATGGACACTGCAAAACAGTAACGGCTTGGACTCCCCACCAGAGGCTGGACCCGCCTCACCCTCTGCGGGGACTTTGACATCAGTTCTGAGGGAACACCCAAAATGTGTTGCATAATAAATCTGATCTAACTTATTATTCTAGTATTATCCTTAGGAGGTATTTAAATGATAACTAAGGACCAGGATGAAGAAGGGGACAGTAGAGGAGTGTTGCCCAGCAGTGCCATCATTCAAGAACAGTGATGTATGAGACCTGCACTGGGTTGAAGCAGATATTTACAGGGCACTTGACATTTCGGAATGTGAGGGTCATGTTCCCCTCACTCCTCAAGTGATTGCTGCTATGGATCGGTCTGTTAGAGAGAGAGTTCTTAATTCAGGCATCATTGTAACAGGATTGCTGTGTGCATTTTCTACACAAAGCTTTGAAAGTGAATCTCTGTATGAAAAGCATTGCCAGGTTCCAACCAGTCTAAGCATCAGCTTCCTGTGTTCAGAGTAACAGTGACATCAAGTGTCCACTGTGATAATCTCAGCTACTCAAGGAGTTATCCTGGCTATAACTGGTCAGAGTGGATACTTTCATTCCAGCAGTGCCCCAGAAGTAGCTAGGCCTTTTCTCCTACTAGTCTGTGAGTATGGCTATATTACAAGCAATGTTAAAATCACCCAGTAAGAAGATTTATAGTAGAAATATTGTCACTCTGTTCAAGGTCATGAGGTATGAAAAAGGTGCCTAGACTCTAGAGCTTTTCAATAACTTTTTCTAAATAACTTCTAAAAATTTAGATAAATAAAACAGACAAAAAAAATTAGAAGTCATTTAGAGAACAGTTATTGAAAAGCTCTAGGCACCTTTCTCATATCTTAAGACATACAAGCAATGTAAACAATACTAGGAAAATCCAGCAATTTCCCATCAGGAAAAGGGAGGAAGGGAACCTTACTCCTGCGACTTGGGCTGTTCAATCTGCTGTTGTTAGACTGGAGAATTCTTTTGTAACTATTTTTCTTCACAACGACTCCTGCATATCCAAAATGACTGACCACCAAAGGTCACATATTTCCACCTCATTAATAACTGCTTTAAATGCAGGCCCTCCAAATCAGGACAGAGAGACATAAGTGGAGCTACACAGGTCTTCTGGTGCTGCCCATGCTGTAACTGTTCAGAGGAGAATTATTTTTTATATTTAAATAATAAAAAGGAGCCAGATGAGGCTGTAGGCGCTCTAACATATAAATTAGTAGTGCAACAAAAACCCAGCAGCATTATAACAAATATTGAGACAGAAACTCAGCTAGGCAAAAACCACTCTCACTTCTTCATCACTCTGGGAAGGAAGGCCTCGGACCTCTCTTAAAATCCTATCAAATAGGGCAGCATGGTGAGTAGATCATCAAAGTTGGGCTGCTTCCGATCAACACAGGGAACAAGTTCCTGAGTCCTGGAGTCCTCGGAGAATGCTATGGCAGCTGCCTCTTTTTTTACAGCAAGGGGGATCCAATTCAAATACCTTTGCTGAGTGCAATGGTGGCAGTATAAACAGACTCTAGTTTCCAGGGCTGTCATACCTGCTTCTCTCATGATAATTAAGCACACACATCACACACACAAACATTTTTTTTTTTTTTTTTAAAAAAGACTTTGAAGATACTGCTTTCTAAAATGGTTCGATGTAAACCACAGTAGTGCGCTTTTCTACCTACAGAGGGAACAGTCACAATCCTCAATGTCATTCTTTAAATGCAACACACAGTAGAACAACATCCACAAAGTACTTACATTTCCAAATATTTCTGGCAGTCCTAAAACCTGAGCAGTGAAAACTCCAATACAGATGAAGATTGCTGTGATCTGCCCCAGAGAACCCCGGATCTCTTTAGGTGAGATTTCATTCAAATAGATGGGAAGGGCACTGAGAGAGACACCTGTGAAAGAAGAGAACAGCAGAGAAATTGCTGTAAGTACAATAGACTTTATACTGAACCAATAAATGAGCAAGAATTTATTTAGAAAAGTTTTAATACCAATCTCATACATCAGCCTGATGAGAGTGGCATAAGAACACATACAGAACAGAATCTATGCGTGCACGAGTGTGTATGCGCATATATTAGTATCCTTGTACCATCTAATCACCAACGGGGCCAATAGTTTAAATCACATATCTGAAATGATGCATGCTGGTCAGGACTCAGTTGCTGCAATCTGAAGAGGGCTGTTTATTGTCTAGAAATTAACACTAGAGATCCTGGGTGGGAGGTGGGGCGGTTGCCTTACTTAATCAGGCATCCAAAATAAGCAGGAAGGGTAACCTGTCCTTTTGGCTGCCCTCAAAAGAACTGGTAGGAAGGGAAGGGCCAAGTTATCCCCGGATGCGATACATGTGGGTGCTAAGAAGGAGTGGGTTAAAAGAGCACTGATCTTTTCAAGAAGGCAACTATAGGTGTAGGGCAGCATGGAAGAGTAATAATGGAGATATACCTATCTCATAGAACTGGAAAGACCTTGAAAGATCATTGAGTCCAGTCCCCTGCCTACACTAGCAGGACCAAGTACTATTCCCTGACAGATTTTTTTTGCCCCAAATCCCTAAATGGCTGCCTCAAGGATTGAGCTCACAACCCTGGGTTTAGCAAGCCAATGCTCAAACCACTGAGCTATCCCTCCCAGTTCCTCTTAGTCTATGAGGTGGTATCCCTCCATCCTCTTAGTCTATGAGGTGGTAAACAAGCATGCAGCTATCCATTCTTCTAACCTTGCCCAGTTACAAGGTCTGGGTAGCCTTCAACATCCATGCTACTCTGTGGGATGCCTGTCTGGCCTGAGCTTTCCTTTCTCAATTCTCTGGGTATCAAGGGGCCATCGTCTGCTCCTTGCCAAAGGACAGCAAGGGAGAGGATGTGGATACCACACTAGTTTCACACTCCTTTCAGGCTGTATTTATTGCAAAGGTGTGTGTGAGGAAGATGTGTATGCAGTGTAGCAAGAAAGTGAACCCTCAAACCTAGATTTTCCAGTGGAAACCCCACACGCTGCTATGTCTGAACCTTCCCATTGCTCATCCATTGTTAATGGTATTAATGGGGTGAATGGTATTAGACATTCTGATGTCTGAAAGACATCAACATCTGACATTCACTAGACTGATTCCAGCACCACCAGAGCAACAACCACCAGCAACATGGGAAGAGAGGAAAGAAGGAATGTGTAACGGTACACTTGTCACTGTCATAACTTGTCAGAGTGTCACTTGTCACTTGATCAACAACTTGGACACAGGTAAATAATAAAAATCCAACAGCCTGATATAGCAATATATCAACTAGACAATATTCAGTACAACATTTTGACACTATAGAATGCATCCTTGTTGTATCACCAGAGAGATATATGTTCCTCTTAAATATGCTTACAATTCTGATGGACTTTTAAGAGCACACATGAATTGAAAAGCACACCCCAAAATGTGAAGAAATAAAAGTTATCTTAAATCCACCTTAGTCCTGCAAACTAATATTAATATAGGGCACCAATCTGTATGTGAACAACACACACATCTTCAAAACTACTGTAATTAGTTCTTACAAACAAGATAGCTGAGGCATCTAAAAAGATGGGCTTAGTGACATAGAATTCAAAGTAAACATCTTATTTTACAACGTCACACAATCAGAAGTTCATTAAGAAGATAACAATGTATTTAATCACTCCAAGAGGGTCTCTCTCCATGAAGGCAATTTTTTCTAGCAGCACAGTAATATTTTGTGACTCTACTGCGTATAGAGTAACCTGCTAAATTATTTTGATGGAAATGGTTGTTCCACATATTTTAAGGACTGGAAAACATTTATTACAAATGTATAGCAATGTTCTGTGCCTTCAATCTTATCTTATTCATATCAATATGGCATCTAGCATAAAGTGCAAAATAGTAAGTAACTTTAATAGACAGGCAATGTTCTCCTACCCAAAGGGTTTCTGTTTGTACAGACTGTCTCTGCCAAAGGGGAATTTGCTGTCATGGTTAATATCCATTTATGTTTCTTCATTAAGGATCAGATTCTGCCATCCTTATGCATAATGAT
The DNA here is from genome assembly GCA_007922305.1 of Dermatemys mawii. NCBI lineage: Eukaryota > Metazoa > Chordata > Testudines > Dermatemydidae > Dermatemys > Dermatemys mawii. The sequence continues at coordinate 20,426,253 of ML677326.1, forward strand.
TGTTCCGTTCAATTCAGTGGGATTATGCATAGAAATCACTCCTCAAAATGAGTGTGGCAGAGGATGCTCAGTATGAACTGTAAGTGTATGTATAGCATAATGTAAAGCTTACCTGAATGAATACCCATCACCATACGGCCCAATAAGATCATTTCAAATGATTCTGCTAACTGACAGAGAGCCATCAACAACGCAGCCACAAGTGCAAATATGTTATTCATCAGTAATGTGTGTTTTCTGAAAGGAAAAATATATACATGTTACATTTACATTAAAATAGTACATAACATTTTTAAATAGTAATATTAACATGCACTTATTAAAATAGCTAAATTGTATATAAAATTGCAGATAATTAAAAACACAGTGCTTAACAACCACAGGTTCACACATGTTAAGCATTACAGAAAGAGTTTCAAAAAAACACAGCTAAAGATATCTGCTGTAGAACAAATACAACCACCCACAAAATAAAGGTCCAAATCTCAAAGGTATGAAGATTTGTTTTCTTATGCTTCCTCATAGTAAGACAAGATATACTTAAAATTAGCTTGCTCTGGATAGCTGGACATATATAGTAGTGTTAACTGTTTCAAATTGTAAAAGAAATAGGATATACTTCAAATTTCAATAGGTTGAAAAAGATGGTAGAATCTTACATGGTATTTACAAAGTTTTCAACAAATCAGTGTTTGGAAAACCTCAGTATGTAGTGCAATATGGCTAAACTCAATTCTTGAATACAGAATGGAAATATGGAAAAACTCCACAGATGTCACCAGTTTTACACTGTTGTAACTGAAAGCAAACTTTGTCCCTAATTCATAATATTACAGGTATATAAAAGGAAAGTTCCTTTTGCCCAGCTGTGTATGATCTCATACACAGCTGGGCAAAACATCTGGGTTTTTTAGTTCATTGGTAAAAACAACTTCTTTTCACAAAAAAATGTGGAAATTCTCCATGATTTCAAATTTGTTACCCAATTCCATCTATTTTTCCAAATTCTCTATCACTGGGTGAAATAACTTAGTAGTAGTTTCTTTCATTTTAATTACTTTTCCACATTTCCAAAACCAAGTCTGAAAACTCTGCACTCTCACTGCCTTTCCTCTAGCACAACAACAAAAGCCATATATCTATCATTTAACTACAGTTTTATCCATATTATTCTTTGCTGCCCATGCTCTCTCTTTCCATATGTTTTGAGCTGTGAATCAAAACACTGTGATCTCTCTCAGCCTATAGAAATGGCACCATGAAGAATTTCCTGGATCTTCTGACTCTTTGCTTCACTTACTTCCCTGTGGTTACATGGTCAGATTTTGCCACGCACGTATAACAAAGAATGTTAAAAATATAAAATCAGTAGCTCTACTGAGATTAATTCTGCAATGATTATTCCCTGCTGAAGGATTAAATATAAAAGCCCTCCCAATGCTGAGATAATCATTACCACCTGACTAGATATCTCCATCACCTACTGCCTCAAAGAAAAAAGGCTGCATATGGCTTCTTTTTCTTAACGATAGAAATATAAGAAATGCATTGGCAGGGCTTGCCAACCCCTAGGATAGTGATTAATTGAAAGGTTTTCAGGGTATGTCTATACTGCAAAGGAAAACCTACAGTGCCAAGTCTCAGAAGCCAGGACAAGTGACTCAGGCTCACATGGCTCAGGCTAGGGGACTAAAAATAGCAGTGCAGATGTTCTGGCTCAGACTGGAGCCCAGTTTCTGAAACCCAGTGAGAGGCTTAGAGCTCAAATGCCTACACTGCTATTGTTAGCCCTGCAACCTGAGTCTCACAAGACAAGCCCATTGACCCCGGCTCTGAGACTCAAGAACCAGGAGTCACTCAATGAAATTAACAGACAGCAGGTTTGAAATAAATAAAATGAAGTACTTTTTCATGTAATGCACAGCAATCTGTGGAACTCATTGCCAGGGGATGTTGTAAATGCCAAAACTATAATGAGGTTCAAAAAAGAACTACATAAGTTCATGAGAAACAGGTCCATCAATGCTTTTAACCAAAATGGTATGGATGCAACCCCATGCTCCAAGCGTCCCTAGTCTGTGGTTGCCAGAAGTTGGAAGTGGACAACAGGAGATGGATTACACTATGGTTTCCTGTTCTATTCATTCCCTCTGAAGCACCTGACATTGGCTACTGTTGGAACAGAGGATACTGGGCTAGATATGCCATTGGCCTGACCCAGGATGGGCATTTTTTATGTTCTCAATTATATTAGCTTTTTTTTGCAATAGTGGTACACTGTTGACTCACATCTATCTTGTGATCCACTATAACCCTCAGATCCCTTTCTGCAGTACTCCCTCTTAGGCAGTCATTTCTCATTTTGTATGGGTGCAACCGATTGTTCCTTCCTAAGTGAAGTACTTGCAGTTGTTCTTATTGAATTTCATCCTATTTACTTAAGACCATTTCTCCAGTTTGCCCAAGTCATTTTGAATTTTTATTCTAGTCTTCAATAGCATTTACAATCCCTCCCAGCTTGGTCTTCTCCGCAAACTTTATAAGCCGTTTCTAGACAGTTACCTAAATCATTTATGAAGCTATTGAAGAGAACCAGTTCCAGGACCAATCCCTCTGGGACACTATTTGATATGCCCTTCCAGCTTGACTCTGAACCATTCGTATCTACTGTCTGGGAATGTTTTCCAACCAGTTATGCACCTCAGTCCCTTATGGCAGCTCCCTCCAGGCTATATTTTCCTACTTTGCTTCTGAGGAAGTATCAAAAGCCTTTCTAAAGTCAAGATATACCACATCTACCACTTCCCCCTATCCACATGGCTTGCCTCCTTGTCAAAGAAAGCTAATAAGTTAGTTTGACTGATCTGTTCTTGATAAATCCATGTTGATTGTTACATATTACCTTATCTTCTAGGTGCTTGCCAATTGATTGGTTATTTGCTCCATTATCTTTCGGGGTACTGAAGTTAACCTGACTAGTCTAATTCCCTGGTTTGTTCTTATTCCCCTTTATACAGATATGCTGTGTATTTTCCCTCTTCCAGTCCTCTGGAATCTCTCCAGTGTTTCATGACTTTTTGAAGATAATTGCTAATGGTTCAGATATCTCCTCAGTCAGCTCCTTGAGTATTCTAGGATGTATTTCATCAGACCCTCCCGACCTGAAGACATCTAACTTGTCTAAGTAATTTTTAATTTGTTCTTTCCCTAATTTAACCTCATATCCTAACACATTTTCACTGGTGTTCACTATGTTAGACATCTGACCTCTACAAATCTTTTCAGTGTAAATTGAAACAAAAAAAGATATTTGGCACTTCCACTATTTCCATATTTTCTGTTATTATCTTTCCTTCCTCAGTGAGTAAGGGGTCTACCCTCTCCTTGGTCTTTCTCTTGTTTCTAATGTATGTGTAGAATATTTTCTTGTTACCCTTTACATCTTTAGCTAGTTTAATCTCATTTTGTGCCTTGGCCTAATTTTGTCCCAATATGCTTGTGTTATTTTTTATTTTTTAATATTCCTCCTTCATAATTTGACATATTTTCCACCTTTTTGTAGGTCTCTTTTTTAAAGATCATTGAAGATCTTCTAGGTAAGCTAGGGTGGTCTCTTGCAATACTTCCTAGCTTTCCTATGCTGTGAAATAGTTTGCTCTTATGCCCTTAACAATGTCTCTGAAACACTGTCAAATCTCTCAAACTATTTTTCCCCTTAGATTTGCTTCCCATGAGACCTTAAACTACCAACTCTCAGAGTTTGCTGAAGTCTGCCTCCTTGAAATCCATTATCTTTACTCTGCTGTTTTCCCTCCTATGATTCCTTAGAATCAAAAACACTATCATTTCATGATCACTTTCACCCAAGGCACATAGGAGCCCAATTACAGTGACCAGATGTCCCGATTTCATAGGGACAGTCCTGATTTTTGGGTCTTTTTCTCATATAGGCTCTAATTCCTCCCCCTCCCCACCTACTGTCCTGATTTTTCACATTTGTTGTCTGGTCACCCTAAAAATCAATGGGACTTAGGCTCCTAAGTCATTCAGATGCTTTTGAAAAGTTTACTCTACTTCTGAGAAATGTAATATTTAGTCCAGCAATAAATAAACACACACGGACATTATTTCTGGACAATACGTTGGACCCCTCTGTCTCACTACTCTAAGTCAGTGTAAATTAAAGTCAGCTTCACTATTCACACTATCCAGCAGCCCACATGCATGCTGTACTATGCAGAAAGGGCTTTTTATTGCTCTGTCATTGTTTTGGTGCCCTTTTTAGGCACTACAGTTGAATACTTGGTCAAGTTTCCTACCTGCCATGAATATTAACTATCCAAAAGGACAGCAGTGTGAATAGTATCCCCAAAAACTCATTCTTGATGGGCAATCTTGAACCTTCAACAGCTGTTGAAGGCACAGTTCCTTCCATCTACAGATCCTTATTTTGTGCTCATACAGTAGCTGCATGGCAGAGCTATCTATTTTCATTACTTGAATTCTCATATTCTATAGGCAGAGAGACAAAACCTTGGAAGTTTAACCCCACAGCCTAGGAATGTGATCTGCTTCTATCAAAATGACATTTGTGCAACTGCCTGTTTATTCACCATAGCTTTTCAATGAACTTTAGTTGTTAATCACAAAAATGCCTCTCCACTTCTCAGCAAAAAATGTAAGAGACTTGCTGTGGTGAGCTCTCATATTTGACATTTTTAAAAATCCAGTGCAGAACATTCACTGACATCTAATGAATGAAGTTTTTGACTGAGATGGAGAATTTGGGAAGGGTGTGAATTGATGAGTTTGGGAGGAGCCTGAGAACTGAGCAGTTAAACTGAGGAAATGATATTGAGAACAAAAAAGAATGGTGAATTGATGGGAGAGAAGGCATAGAATTGGTGAATGGGGAAGAAAAAGGAAGAGACAAATGGACTAGGTGTGGAAAAGGAAAGTACAGGAGACAGAAGATTTGACATAAGCGGAAATTGGATTGTAGGGGAGTAATGGGTAGAGTAAAACAAGGGAAAAATTAGAATCAAGAAGAAGATGGTGAAAATGGAGGAAAATAAAGGCTAAAAGACAAGAGGAAGCAGAACAGGGCGGGGATTTTTTATGCATGTCTATGTATTTGAGCCCCTATGGTGACATTTAGTAACCTAATTTGCCAGTAGCGAGTCATTCTGTGAGTCATCTTAAAGAATTTAAAAAAATACTGGGGAGACTTTCTTTTAAAAAAATATTCTAAAGTTAGTATTTTAACCCTTAAAACTTCTCTTGAATATGAGAAAAATATTTTGGTGCAAGGACACCCCCTAAATCCTCTCATTTAAGATTTTACTGCCTCCCTCACCGTTTCCCAAAGCTCCCCACTTCCCTCTGTGGCTAACTTCAGACTCGAAGCCACTGGATATAACTGTGGTGTGAGCTGTGCAGTAAAGCAGAAATCTGCCAATGAATGTGTTCTGTTTTACAATAGCCATGGAATTTAGAAATACGTGTTTCACCTGGTCAGTGTTTACACAGGGACAGCCCTGAACAATGGCCCTACAAAACTCAATCTGCGCATACTACTCCAAGAGAGACAGCCCCTTGATTCCACTACTACCTCTGATGAATGCTACAAATTTGGAGTTATAAACAATAAGAATGGTAAGCTTTTCCTTGTCTCCTATGGGACAGCACCAACAGATCATATAAAATTCAGAAGCTATCCAATATAGTTTTCCTAATTTGAAGGTCTTTAAACTGAGAAGGAAATTTATTATGTTAGAAAATATTTTTATGGATGCTATAAAAAGGGTAAATAAGATACCAAATTCAGAGCTTTGTAATGTACCTACCGGCCAAGGAATTTCACAGTTGATGTGGTAATTATCGCACCCACCAGTCCACCAATGGAGAAAATAGACACGGTTATAGACCAGAGGAGTTTAAGAGTTCCTCCATCTATAACGTGGCCATATCTTCTTTCCCAACTTTCATTGTAAAACCTCTTGATATACTGAAAGTAAAGAAACAATAACGGTATGTGTGAATGCAGCTCACTTGATGAGCAAGGACACTGAAATGATCAATCATGATTTAAACAATAGCAAAATAGTAGCTTTCTGTATAGCAGTTTCTTGAATAGATAACTGTGACATCCATCTTTAATTGTTTGCACCCTAATCCTGAATGATTTGGAACAAATTAAAAATATGTAAATTCAGTTATTAGTGTTACAGGTTGAGTTACACATCGTTATGAGTTGGGTGTAGCTGCTGCCTTACATTCAGGATAAACATTAAGAAGCCACTGTGAAGAAATGCTGAACCAATAGCAGTACCACTCAACACCCAGGCACGTGAAGAAGCTTGAGTCAATGCCGACCCAGGCACCAGAGATTGAGACAGAAGCAGAGATAGAAAGTCAAGCCCCAGTAACAGAAAGCTGGGATGTAGTTGTGAGAGAAAATTAAAAGAAAAGGATTTTGGGAGTATGGAGCACTGTCTGGAAAGTCAAGAATGGAACAGCAGACACAGGAATTATCTCCTGCTATTTTATTCCTACTACGGTCAGAGGAAACAAATCTTTGTACATTCTTTACAAGTATGCAAAATTGCATCAAATAATTGAATTGCACCAATTTCTCCTCCTAAGTGGAGCAACCTACAAGATGCCAAATTATGGGCTATCCGTTTGAGTCAAAAAGGATATCGTTATTATGTGTATTGCAGCAGCAGCTACAACCCATTGTGCTGATCACGAGACATATATATAACAAAGAAATGGCCCCTGCCTCAGAGAGGTTTCAATCTAAATTCACAGCAAAATGCTGTTAATATTGTATTGTTGTATCCTTATATTAGGAACAAGTAGTTTTACTGAATACTCCATTGGTCTCTATCAAAAACAATTTAAAAATAGAAAAACTCCAAGGGAAAGGAAGAGAAGATAAAGGGCAACAAAGGCAGAAAGAAAAAAAGACCTCACTTGTAGAGAGCGATGGGGGGTGGGAGATTGGGGAGGAACTGAAACTCAAGAGGAAAAAAGAGAAATCAGACACCAACAGAAGATGGATGTCTGCTAATGAGGAGACTAGCCTGTCTTGTTCCACAAAATGGAACTTTGAAAGCAGAAGGAAGAATCAGGGATAATTTCTGTTTTAATCTCCTCCAAATTCTGTAACTGATGATTATGAATATATTTTATAGTGATGCTTTTTAATCGGTAGGTGCACATGCACAAACACTACATGAAACACTTTTCAAGTATTTCTCATTTTTAGTCTGCTTTATCAACAGGAGTCATCCCCTTTTCACCCTTCTATCTGTCTGGTATTCAGCGTCTTAGAAAAATAAGCAAGAAAAATTCAACACCACCATTCTCTCCATTGCACCCATCCATCCAAGAGTGGTGAAAAGCTAAACCAAATATTGGAAAATTCACAAAAGGACAGTGTTATTGTCTTTGCCAAACAGCTGTTACAAAAAATAAAAGATGAATGAAAGGAGATTTAAATTTGACACATGGTGGTAATATATAATATTATGTCAGGTATTAAGATATGAAAATCAGAGCTGTGCTGAAAAAAAGAAATTCCATTTTGAGGAGAATTTCAAAACTTCAAAATTTATTTTCATTCTGATTTGAAATTAAACTCTCAAATTTCAAAATTCTCCAAGAAAGAAAATTTGTTTCTGCTCTAATGAAACATTTTATTTTGAATTAGAATTTTAAAAATGTTTATGTTATTATAATATTTTATATTATAACATAGTATAAGTATATAATCACAATTTAAAATTTCAGATCAAAAACTATCAAAATATTTTATTCTAAAAAATGTCAAAATCGGACTTCTCTATGTTGTCAAAACTCTTTCTCCCTTCTTCCCCACGTTTTAGTCTCCAAAATGAAGTTTCTGTGAAATCAGTATGATTTCACAAAGTATTTCAACTTTGATGGAACTACATTTTCTGACTGAAAATGGTTGCATCAAAGTTCTTCAGACCAGCTCTTGTGATAATTTTTTAATGTACAAAAATAGCATCTAGTCCTTCCTGTCCAATACAAGCTATCCAGCAACATCCACTAATTTCAAGGATAAAGAGATTCTTTCATGTATCCTAAGCTTGATCCTGAGAGGGACTAGCACCTGTAAATCCCAGTGAAGTCAAAAAGATCTATGGGTGTAACAGAATATACCCATGTCCTACACACTATTGTAATAATTTTTGTACAAGGTATGCCTTTGTAAGGTATCATGTGAAACGTCATAAGTTGCTGGTCAATATTTTCCTAGTAAAATATGTGTGGCAACATATTGAAGTTATAAGCTTCGCCTGTATAGTATTATTAAAATATGTTCCAAACCCTGCCCAAACAGAAGCTGGCAAACTGGTCTGTCCTAAACAAAGGAATGTATGCTCTGCTTAAATCTGCATTTAAGCAGTAAACAGCAGGAAGAGAAGACAAAGGAAGCTCAAATAGCTTAAAAAACATCAGTGGATAGCCTTCTGCTTAAACTCTTTGGATCTTGGTTCTCAGTTGGAAAGGTTTTTCAAGAGGGGAACTGAAACTATCAAAAGAAGGGACAAACACCTCAATATATCTTCCCCTCCCTCCACCCCTCCCAGAGATTCACTGCATCTAAAGGGACAATGCTTTAGACTGGAGAAGGGGCCCTGACCTAAGAATTTTGGTAGGTAAGATTGCTGAAACCATATGGTAAGAAAACTTTGCTCTGAATTTAACATAGTCTGTTAAATTAGGCACCAGTTGTGTTTTACCTTTTTTTTTTTTTTGTAATCATTTCTAAAAGTTCCGATATATTATTTGTACTTATTTAAAATCTCTCTCTTGGTAGTTAATAAACTTTATTTTATCTGATCTGGTTGTGTTTAAATTGAAATGTCTGGGAAACTACATTCAGGGTGGCAAGTTGCGAGCATATTATTTTTATTAAAGAAATAATAGACTTTATATAATTTGATTGCCCAAGGCAGAGGTGGCCAACCTGAGCCTAAGAAGGAGCCAGAATTTACCAATGTACATTGCCAGAACCCAGTAATAGATCAGCAACCCCGTCGATCAGCCCCTCCACCATCCGCCCCACACCTCCTGATCAGCTGTTTTGGGGCATGCAGGAGTCTCTGTGGGGGAGGGGGAGGAGTGAGGGCATGGCAGGCTCAAAGGAGAGGGCAGGAAGAGGTGGAGTGGGGGCAGAGCCTGTGGCAGAGCCAGGGGTTGAGCAGAGTTGGTGCCTTTACAAGGAGCCGCATATTAACTTTTGAAGAGCCGCATGTGGCTCCAGAGCCACAAAATGGCCACCCCTGATCCAGGAGAAGGCTGGGCAGTAGAGTACATACGTTTCTGGGGGGAAATCTCGGATTGGGGATGTGTTGGGGTCACCAACTGGAAGCTGCTTCAACCAAAGCATTGTAAGCACCCATAGTTGATAAGCAGGGGGGACCCAGCCACTCATTAGTCTAGATTGCACCATTGTATGTCACAAACAGGGACCCAGCATCTCCCAAGGCTATGCTATTTGTGAGTGCTGGTTGCATCTAACGGGTATCTTTACATTGACTTTAATGGGGTTTGCTCCAAATAAAACAAATGAAAAAGGTTGTAAATATCAGAGTAATAATGGGTTGCTAGACCTTGCTATGGTAAGGATGAGGGCAAGTGGCAGTTGTCAGGCATGGGGGCAGGTATCACAGGGACAGCGGAAGCTAATCTGATGAAATGGAATGGAAATAAGTTACATAAATGAAAAAAAGTGACTGTGAAGAAGGAAAGCGTGCTGTATTTATTTATTGGGAGTTCAGCACACTTTGGGACTCTGCATCTGAAAAAAGTGACAGCGTGAACCCTAATGCATAGTCACTGTAAGGAAAGCTGAACTGCATTTCTGATTCATTAAAAGGATATTCAAAACAGTGAGGCAACATATTTATAATTATGCAATAAATTCAAAATTTTCAAAGGGTAGATGATCCATTTATTATCGTATAGCACATAATATAACCCCAAGTACCTATTCTGAAAATTAACTAAATGCCAAATCTCCTGCAAAGAGAATGTATGAAGAATGCTTTCCATCTCTTTGCATAAAGCTAATTGTGTTATTTCCACTGCTTGAAGGATGTATTTTTTTAAAAAAGCCATGAAATGACACCAAGAAATTGCTACACAGCTGGAATTCAGTTACCCTCTGGCATTTTTACTACTTCAGTGTTCCATTCTGACTCATGCATAACTTGCCATAAAATTTGTCTCCGTTTTTTTGAGTGACTATAAAAGTTATAGAAATAGTACATTTTCTGAGCGAATGCCTATGGTACGCTCATCATGACATAAGAGTGATTACTGTTACACTTTACATTTTGCAGTTCAGGTTGAACTCAAGGTCATGGACTTGCTTGCAAATGGTCTATTTTTCGTTAATTTTAAGGTCAATCTTTTACAACTTGGATGAGAAATCAGGGCTCTAAAGGTATATTTAAGTGCTGAAGTAAGTTCCCTCATTTTCAGAGGTGCTGAGCACTCACCAATTATAATGGTAAATTATACCAGCAAAATTCCACATACAGACATTCTTATTCCAGAACTAGTAGGAGAAAGCCTATGTTGTTGCATGGGTGTGGCAGTTGGACTAAATAATCCATCATCTGTACAGTTTCCCTCAAACAATCAATAAAACTACTGCATGCAAATTAGCTGTAGATCAAGGGTGGTTATTGGCTGTGTTACTAACACTCTTCATGGCATAGATACATGCTTTTCTGTAGCTGTATATCAGATAGCTGTAATTCATGAAGTCAAAATGGACAGTAACAGATTGCAAATCCCGATAATGATTCAATCTGCTGAGCTCTCAACGACATTCGTAGCAGTTTTTATTACACTGGTTTTACAGACATTCCCAGCTTCCAAGTGACACGAGGACAGAACAACAATCCTGAAATCTTATCTTATATAAGAGCGGCTTTTTTCTTGTTTGTTTAACCTAAACCCCTTGCAAAAAACCATAAACTAAATGAAAAAAGTGCTCTTATATCTCAGTTTTTAAAAGAGGTTATTTTGTCCTAAATGTTTAGAGCTTTTGAATAGAGAGTCTTCAAATATTCATGTAAAGAAATAGCAGGTTTATCCTTCCAGGACCTTAAAATGTATTCAGAGAGACAGCCAAACTCACTGGTATCTACTCTTTACTCTGCAATGGATAGTTCAGAAGCAAAGATGGCAATGATTTTACTCTAGTGCAGTGGGGACCTCAACCTTTTCCTTACCATGACCCGATGATAAAACAGAAAAAGATTTTCAGATTCCCCGTCCCAGTTAGCTGTAAGGAAAAGAAGAGTCACAACCACTCTTGGACCTGTTTGTAACACCCTGGTTGAAAACCCCTGCTTGAAAGTAACTTTTCCACTGTCAAAGAACAGTTCCATAGAAGAAAAACTGATACTATGTATCAGATGGGAGTGTTATTTTCTAGTTAGGAAGGGATGGAGGGAGCAGGGGAGAGATCCGACATTTAATAAATGCTACTATTTGAGAGAACATCTGAAATTGGAATGCAATGGCAGAGATCAACTTTCTTTCTATCTTTCTCACAGTGTAGTTCAAATGTTTGTCATGAAAACTAACTGTTCCTTTTGAAATGAGTAATTTCATTTCATATGAGTTTGTTTGTGGGGTAAAATAATTCCAGTAGCACACTTTTAAGTGTATACAGCTATTGACTATATACCAACTTTTTATCATATTGTTCTGTTTTTAAGAATTGTAGAATAGTAGCATAACCGATAAGGGACTTTGTATAGTAAAATCTACTAGTAGGCTAAGAACCCATCTATCTGTCTACGTATTCCTAGATTCATAGGTGTTCATGGCCAGAAAGGACCATTAGATCATATTCGTCTGACCTCCTGTATAATACAGCCATTAAATGTCACCCAGTTACCGGTGTATTGAGCCTAATCATTTCTGTTACGTCAAAGCGTATCTTCCACAACGGCATCCAGACTAGATCTGGAGACATCAAGAGATGGAGAAAGTGCACTTTCACCTCAGAAGGAACTTGAATCCACAGTCTCTGTTTTAGGAGGCCAATGCCTTCCTATCAGGCTCATATGGGCCTCATCACCATTGTATCTAACCTAATCATTAGTAGATTCTATTCCCCTCGTGAGATAGGATCGTATTAACTTCCCCTCTGTAAAACTGAGATGAGGCAGAGAGTAGATTAGGTGATTGCCCAGGATCACACTGGCAGTCAGTAGCCAAGCCAGAAACTGAAGCCTGGTCTTCTCTAACTCTGCTGAGTGTCTTAATCACAAGTCAATCATCTTCCCTTGAAGCCTCGTATCAGGTTATAGCCTGATAGACATGGAAATGCCGAAGCTAGAACTTCTACATATAAACATTATAATAGAAATGCCAACAAACACATTTAGCAGAGTTACCAGAAGTTATCTTGCTTTTACAGGCAGGAGAAATTTTCACAACAAACCTGCACAGATGAATTAGGGATATTTTGTTGATAAACATTAGAATTATCTATATGAGTTGTGCTACAATATATAGAGTGAAGGCTGAAATTAATACGAGTCTATCAATTCATCTCCCTTATTCCTACTGCTGTCTGGACTTGAGGGTCATGAATTCTGTGACTTCACATTTTTTCTCCAAGAAACCTGGGATGCTGCTTCTTTACTGTTCTGAATCCCTGCTGAGGGGAAAAGAAAACCATATTTTCCTTTCAAGAAACCCAATGTGGGGAGGAGGAAGATGACAACAACCAACTGGTAACTTCCTGAGCTTCAGAAAGAGAAATAGAAGAGACCCATTGCTCCGATCATGATACACCTGCAGTGGGAAAACAGACTTTCTGCCCTCAGTAGTTCTAAAGAATGAGTGAAAATATAGTCTACCTCACCTTTGGTTACACCACCTCAAGAGATGCTAGCTGATTAAGATAGAACTGAAAGCATTCTGCATTAATAGTAGGAGATGAGTCACAAATCCAGGATTGAACCAAAATTTATCATGGCTTTTTTTTAAATACCCTGTTTCATGGCAAAATAATAGCCCTTAACAAAACATTAATGGCCCAAGAGATGCTAAACATTAGTATTTTTTATTTATGTTATTGTAGCATCCAGATTTCGAACAGAATCAGGGCCCTACTGTGCTTGGCCCTGCACAAATGTAAAATAAAAATCACAGTTCCTACCCTAAAGACTTGACATAAGAAACAGATTCATTGCAATCTAAGGAAAAAAAATAAAAAGCTACAGAAGTTTGTGATTTCTGGTCACATACTGGTCAACAACAAAGCAAAACCAATTCCTCCCACTCCACCCCACCCCCTGTCTGTTTCACTTAATGCTAAAGTCAAGATCTATGTGTCACTTGTATGGCTGCTTTGTGAATTAACTTCAGGGGTACAGAATGCTGCAGGAAATTTCTCATTTAATAACGAAAGTGTCTACTATTTCATGTATGATGTAGTCAGAGTCCAAAAATAATCATCACTTTACCACTTTGCTAAATAAACAAGGACTCATAAGAAATGAATTCTAAAGATAAGCACTAAAGTATTTAAGCTAGTTCTATATAGGAATCAGCTACTGTATGATACAAGTACAGCTGCATTTTATGGCATTTGAATCATATGCCTAGTGTTTTAGCACCTTATAATGGTTTTAAAAAAAAGATATTAGGCATGCTTCTATAGTGAAATATGCTGTTTCCAGACAAGTGGGGTTGGTGAATATTATGGACTGCTATTGCTGATGTAATTTGGGGGCTGGAAAGAGCTGTAAACAACACAACTGGTTAACCGTCTCACATCACTTTAAAGAAATGTGATTCTTGAGGACATAAAAATACTTTGGCTTGCATTGCAAAGATCCTTCCTGAAAAAGTACAGGTTGGGGCTTGAGTGAGACAAGAGCTGTTAATATCAATAAATAGATTTGGGGTAGAAGGTGTCACTGAGAACGTGGAGTGGCAGAGAACAAAGAATTTAGATCAGCTCTTGCTAGTAGACTATCAAGGAAAGAGACTAGGAAGTATGTAATAAAAAGCAAAGTAGCCTGAAATTGTACTTGTGCCATAGTTTAGGCCTGTTCAGTTTTGGAAATGTCATGTAACTTAGTAAAACAAAAGTTAGTTCAGTCTCAGAGTTCTCCACTAAAATTAATTAAACCTATGAGCTAGTTTTAAATTTGCCACATCTCAAAGGATTTTCCACCACCTTGGAGAGAAGTAAAAACCACATGTAAATGCCCAGCATGGTTCAAATAACGTTATGATAGAGTGGGTGGGAGCAGCCAACTGTAAAGAATATTCAAAATGATGATTCATATGGCAAATTAGGTAATCAAATGGCACAGCCTTTCTCAGCTCAAATATTCGAATCATTTTGTCTGACAAAAAAGTTTCCTTTTGAGAACAGGGTTTTTACTCCAATAACAGAGAGCAGAAAAAAACCTGTGGCAAGACCCACTGACTGCTAGCATGTGTTTTATTATTATTTACTTGTATTAAGGAAAGAAAGTGATAACCCTACTCTCCTGAAATCCTATTCCTAATCTCTTATTCAGGACTTGGGCCCAGAGCAAAGATAAGAGAAAGGGAAGAAAAATGTACTAGACAAAGATAGATACCAGGAGGGACACATTAGAAAGGAGCAGGGAAAAACAGCAGTAGAGAGGACTGAAGCAGGATAATGAAGATATAGGAGACAGGAAAGAGGGGGAAATAATCCTTTACTCCAAGTAGATACTGTTAACTATCTACAGTGTGTAGAATTAGGAGTCTATTGCTGAAATCCATTTTTATAGGAAGGGTTATTTGGAAGGTGTCCAATTTTTTAAAAAAAATAGGTAGGGGATTTGCATCCTAAAGCAGAGAGTAAATCAGTTTGCTCAACTGTTAACTTTTTTATATAAAATTGCTGCTTTTTAAACAACATACATGCACATAGAAGCTGCTGTTAAACATGTTTATAAATGTAATGGAAAAAATATTATAGCTTGTAAAGAACTTGGTCCATTCTCACAGAATGCCTCAAAATGATATCTGTTCATGTCCTTGTAAACCAAATTCCAAAATGGATCTGAGATTAGACAGGGTCACTTGTCATTTGTTTCTTATACAGCAGCACACAGACAAGTGAGAAACTGGAATACGATCATGCGATCATTCTCATACCAATATGAATCTTGAAGATGCATTTTATAAGGCTTTATATTAGCATTTTTTGTTAATGTTCATTCTTATAAATGTAATTTGCATATTTTAATATTTGCCCAGTCAGCCTTGTCCCAGTCAGGCTTACATGTCCACAACACTGTGCCATGAGGGGTCGGGGGACCAAGGTGCATGTGGGCCAGGGCAAAAGCCACATTGTAGTAGAAGACCTCCCTTGCTTCCCCGGTCACCCTCAGCAGCGAGAGATCTTCCAGGACGAACTCCTGTGGAAAATGTTGGGACAGTCTTCAGTGTAGGTGCCCCCCTGCAGCTGTTGGCTCTCCCCAAGGGACAGGAACCCAGAGTAGAGTACAGCCATGAAACAATCAGTCCCCCTTGACTCTATGCTTACTCAGCGTTTTGGGGCTCTCAGGGTTATGTGCGCTTGCTTTGGGACAGGCAAATTATGCTATTGCGTAGACTGTGCTTGCCCTCCTTAAGTGCAGGGGAATCATTGCTCTGTCTGGTGTGTACAATGCTGCCCCTGTTAAGTGTTGCATTTTGCCTTTACAAATGCAACCTTGAGATCTCAGCTGCCCGTCTTATCACTGGCCAAGAGACTGCGAAGACTCAGGAAGAGGTCGCGTAAAAGCAAGGAAGTCATGCTACAGTCTCTAAAGAAGAATCTAAAGGCACAGGAGTGGAAGGAGAGCGAAAGGAGGATCTGCCAGGAAAACGTGGCACTCCAGCAGCAAAGCACGGATCGGCTGATCAGCATAAGGGAGCGCCAAGCAGGCTCTACCCAGGCACTCATCATCATGCAGGCAGAGCACTACCGTACTCCTCCCTCCCCCAACAGCCTTTATCCCAAAACTCTTTCCCTTGTGCCCCCATGTCACCTCCAACCAACTTTCCTCAAACCCCGGGTTATGACCACCCACACTTACAGCCAACACCTGTCCCAGCCATGAAAATGACGATCCTTATCCACTGCACTCAACCCCCATCACCATGCCTTATAGCCATCCTGAAGTGAAGCACTCAGAGCACAGCACTCCAGACAGGATTCCAGAGTATGATAACAGGACATACGCAAGTCTGTGAGTGAACTGCACCCATGCAACACATCCAAGCAGGGAAATAATGAGGCATAAGATATCTACTTCCTTTGTGCAGGGTGGAGACCAGTTTCTGCACGGCAGCTAGTCCCTTCCCCTTGCATACATGCAAAAAGTGAATAACAAGGCAGGGCATGAGCAAAGTCTTGACTCTACCTGTGATGCTACATGGAATTTGGGGAGCACTTTAGGATATCATGAATACCAATGTTGTAAAATTGCAATGAGTTATGCCAGATATGCCCCATAAGGTATCTGCAAAAATGTTATAATTTGCCTGGTATAATAACCTCATTTATGTGTTTGTATCACCTTTGTATTGTAAATGTAAATGTATATTTATAGCATGTCTGTATGTGCTGAGCATCTGAGTGACACCCCCAGATAGACCGGCATTAGCACTGCCTACCCTGACATCCGCTATACAATCGATCCATTGAGAAGGCAAGGGATACACACTATGACTCAGTAAGGCATGCAGGGGCAGGCCTATGTTTAGAATGGTCTAAGGCAGCGATGTCCAATACGTTCGCCACTAGACACATATGGCTAATAGGCTATTGAATTATGGTTAATGCAGGCAGCTTTTTTATAATGTGGCTTCATGTGGCTTTTTTATAATGTGGCTAATAAGAAAAATTCAAAACCACAAGTGTGGCTAGCATCGAATTTCTACTGGACACCCTTGGTCTAAGGTTTCCAGGCCATGTGCTGGGCAACCTGTGTTTGGAACAAAGGAAATCAAGCTGCATGGCATAAGACTATGAAGGGAAGCTGCATCGTCTCCATTTTTAGTTCATTCCTGCTTCTTACCTCGAGAGTTACCGTTCTACAAATGAAGCTCTGAACAAAGAACTGAATAGCCGATCCAAACTGTGGATGTGTTCTAGCCAGCAACTTCATCAATACTGCTAGGAACCTGATGGACTTTGAATCTTTGTATGCACGTGACTGTTTTACCATTTAACATCTCTCCTTGTTCTCTCTTTCTTCTTTATTATAAAGCTTTAGTATTAGGCACTAAAGGATTGCCTGGCAGTGTGATATTTTGGATAAGATTCAAACCTACACTGACCTGGTGATGTGGCTGAACTTTTGGGGTCAGAAGAACATTTTTGTATATGTGAGCAGTTTTTAAAATAACTTCTCACTGTACTCGACCTTGGTGCTTACTGGGAGCCAGAGAACTGAAATGCAATAACGGGGCTGTGTAATTTATTTTTTGCTTCTTGTTAACCGGTGTGGGGGATAAAAATACAGTATGTGACTGGTTGGGGAGTTTAACAGGTAAGTGTTACCCAATCAGCCTTCAGAAGATCTGCTCTCGCTTTTGCAGCCCGCCTTGATCTTGGCATTTCCAGTAAGGACTGTCCTAAGCACACTAGAACACACTACCCCCTTTCCCAAAGCACTGGTCTGTGCAGCTGAGCCGGCATGGGCAGGAAAGTGATCTGTGCTAGGGATTGCTTTCCTCCCCAGAGCGAGAGGGGAACCAGAAAGTAGGTTGTGGTTCAGCTCCTGGGGCAACATACTTACATACTGACATCTTTACTCAGGGCTTGTGGTAAAAACCTCTGTGTAGTCCATAATGAGGTACAACAGTGTGAATAAGAATGGCACAATCTTGCTCCATATGAGCATCACTGGCAGCATCTGCTTTTGAACAGTGTAGTACATTGCTTTGGGGAGCAGAGTATAAGTGAAGAGATCAAAGCTGCATAATAAATACAACTTCACTATGACTAATAGTCATGTAACAAGCCTTATGTGTGATTTATCAAACAGCTGCCTCTCTTTCTCTCTCTCTCTCTCTCACACACACACACACTTCTACTCCTGCAAAAACAATTTCTAACTATTAGAGAATCTGGTTTGTGCCTCAGCTCAGAGTTGGGACTTCTGAGCTCAGTTTGACCCCTTACACTATTTTAGGACAATATTTATTCAGAAGGAAAAAAGTATCATTATCACCAGTACTTGCAGCATCTCAGTTTCTTAAGTAACTTCCTATTCAAGTACTGAACTTTCTCAAAGTTGTTCATTTTATGAGATCTACCAAGATCACAAGCTGAAGTGATACACAGAAAATGCCATAATGGATCAAACATGTAGCTCGTAACTACTCAGACATGGTCTATCAGTCCTCTTTCTCACAGGGGCCAGTACTTGCTGCTTCAAAGGAAGTTCCTAGAAACTTATGGAAAAAAACTTTCTCACAGTGCAAGTTTCTTCCTAATCTTATAGATTAATGATTTACTTATGCTGTGAAGCATGAGGATTTATATTCTTTAAAATTTATTACATTCTCATTATACATATAAATAGAATATCTGTTGAATCTGAATTAGCTCTTGGGGTAAAAACCAGGTCCCACTGAAT
This sequence comes from Dermatemys mawii, assembly GCA_007922305.1. Lineage (NCBI taxonomy): Eukaryota > Metazoa > Chordata > Testudines > Dermatemydidae > Dermatemys > Dermatemys mawii. The sequence goes on from ML677326.1 coordinate 20,444,942, forward strand.
TAAGCAGAAAAACTTCCATTAATTTCAGTAACACCAGGAACAACTGGTATCAATGATCTCTTCTGGCATTGAATTCCCCTGGTTAATTATAAATTATACAAATTATCACTTTCCTGCCCATGCAGGCTCAACTGCACAGACCAGTGCTTTGGGAAAGAGGGTAGTGTGTTCTAGTGTGCTTAGGGCAGTCCTTACTGGAAATGCCAAGATCAAGGCGGGATGCAAAAGCGAGAGCAGATCTTCTGAAGGCTGATTGGGTAACACTTACCTGTTAAACTCCCCAACCAGTCACAAACTGTACTTTTGATCCCCCACACCGGTTAACAAGAAGCAAAAAATAAACCACACAGCCCCCTTTAAAATTTGTCATTTTCATTTTCCTTGACTATTCCCTTATTATTATTTTGTGATAGAAAAAAATAAGAGCACAGACCAATTAATGATGAATGTACTTTGAATAAAGCATTTAAACCTTAATTTGTAATAGTATTAAGAATAAAATTCCAAAAAATACTATAGATCATGTCATAATATTCCATTCATTTAATATATTCCATTAACAGAACTTGCTGTTGTAGTTGATAAATGACCAACATAGCAGTTTCACTACATGGACCATAAACAAGGTACCAACATGAAATGCAATAGAATGGCCCCAGTAGAAGGAAGAGCAAGAGCAAATTCTGTTATCCAACTATGAGAACAGAATGCTCTACAATTCTTAAAAACAGAACAATATGATCAAAAGTTGGTATATAGTCAATAACTGTATATCGGGGTGGACAAACTATGGCCCACGGACCACATCCGGCCCACCTGAGCTCCTGCTCTCCCAGAGCCTCAGCGCGTCACGAGGGCAGCACTCTGGGGGACAGGGCTGCACACTAGGAGAGCAGTGCAGCATGTCTGGCTCCGGCCAGGCCACCAGCAGCGTGGTAAGGGGGCGGGGGGGTTGGATAAGAGGCAGGGAGTCCCAGGGAGCAGTCAGGGGGCTGTTGGATGGGGCGGAAGTTCTGGGGGTGCGGTCAGGGAACAGGGAACCAGGGGGAAGGATGGGAGTGTGGATAGGGGTCAGGGCAGTCAGGGGACAGGGAACGAGGGGATTAGGAAGGGGGTGGGGTCCTGGTGGGGCAGTTAGGGTGGAGGGGTCTCTGGAGGCGGCAGTCAGGGGACCAGGAGCAGAGGGGCTTAGATATGGGGTGGGACCCTGGGAGGAGTGGTTAGGGGCAGGGGGTCTCTGGAGGAGGCGGTCAGAGGACAAGGAATGAGAGGGAGGTTGGATGGGTCTGGGATTCTGAGGGGGCAGTCAAGGGGAGGGAAGTGAGAAGGGGTCAGATAGGGGGCAGGGCCAGGCAGTTTGGGGAGGCACAGCCTTCCCTGACCCAGTCCTCTGTACAAGTTTTCAACCCCGATGTGGTCCTCGGGCCAAAAAGTTTGCCCACCCCTGCTGTATATACTTAGTACTCAAAAGCATGCTACTGGAATTATTTTACCCCACAGAACAAACTCATGTGAAATGAAATTACTCATTTCAAAAGGAATTCTTAGTTTTCATGACAAACATTTGAACTACACTGTGACTTCATGGGAGAATCAAACAAACAAAAAATTACAAAAATCTAGTTATAGGGAAAAAAACCATTTCATAAGTTGCTATATCTCTTTTCTCTCCCAGTATACAAAAAGTCTTACAAACAATATTTCAAATAGTTTGTGTAATTTTTGGACAACATCACCCTCTACTGGAATTAGATTTTAAAAGCTTTCAGTCACTTACCACTGTCGGTGCATTCACTACTGAGAGATTGTAACCATAAAGAAATGAAGACCCAAAAGCTCCAGCTAAAGAGGCAATAATAAGCTTGCCAGACCAGTCCTGAGAAGAAAATAATTTAGGAATCATCAGTTTATTTTTTAAGATACAGCTGTAATTATTAATGACAGTGTCTTGCAGAAGATCAAGTACGTCCTCAAGACCAAGGGTAACAGCTTGGAAACTTATTCTCTCCTGTAATTCAACCGAAATGAATGTTGATATGAAGTTGTCACATTTATACATACATTTTACAACCAGATTAATTCAAAAGTCTTGCAATGTGCACATTTTTACTGCACCTGTTATTTTACTATTTACTACAAAGAATGTAAAAAATTAAAAGCAGCATTCAAGAGAAACCTCAATTCCTTCGGGTGCTGACTGCAGAAATGCAGATTGGTGGCAGAAGCTAATGCAGGTCCAGAAGAGAGTTTTAGACTTGAGTACAGAAGAAGCATGGCCTAGTGCTAGGGGTGGGCAAACTATCGCCTGGGGGCTGCATACAGCTTTTTTTAATCCAGCCCTTGAGTTCCCACTGGGGAGCAGGGTCCGGGGCTTGCCCCACTCTGCATGGCTCCTAGAAGCAGCAGCATGTCCCCACTCCAGGTCCTATGTGTAGGGACAGCCAGGGGTTCCGCACACTGCCCCCGCATCTCCCATTGACCAGGAACAACGGCCAATGGGAGCTGCAGGGGCGGTGCCTGCAGACAGGGCAGCGTGCAGAGCCCCCTGACTGTGCCTCCATGTAGGAGCCAGAGAGGGGACAAGCCGCTTCTTCTGGGAGCCGCTTCAAGTAAGCGCTACCCAGAGCCTGCACCTCTGACCCATTCCTGCACCCCAAACCCCTGCCTCACTCCTGATCCCCCTTCCACCATCTGTACCCCTTGGTCCCAGCCTAGAGCACCATCCTGCATCCCCAACCCCTCATACAATATAAGGCTTAAAGTGGTGCTGCCTTCAGAGCTGGGCGCTCAGCCAGCAAATGCCACTCTCTGGTCGCTCATCTCTGAAAGCAGCATCACCGCCAGCAGCAGCGCAGAAGTCAGGGTGGCAATACTATGGCCCCTACCAGTTTGTCATGTCACCCCCGCCCCCAGCTTTCCACCCTTGGCAACTACCCCACTCACCCCACCCTGGTTATGGCCCCATAGTTGCACCGAGTGGTGTGGTGTCTATTATCAGAGGGGTAGCCGTGTTAGTCTGGATCTGAAAAAGCGACAAAGAGTCTTGTAGCATCTTATAGACTAACAGATGTTTAGGATCATAAGCTTTTGTGGGCTAAGATCCACTTATCAGATGAATGTTGTGGAAAGCTCCAGAAGCAGGTATAAATATGCAGGCAAGATAACAAGGTAAATTCAATCAGGGAAGGTGACTGAAACATGCTGTGTTGGAGGGCCTGGTGTTTTTAACTACTTCTGTGCACTATGGTAAATTTCAGAGAATTGCACAGCTTGTTAACCATTCTTCTCCCATTTAAGGCAGTGAGAACTGCACGCAGGAAGTCCTGGGTGGGAAATGTATCCCACTGTGTTTACTGCTTACTACAAGATGGCTTGTTACGATCAGCCAATTTTCCAGAAGGGAACAATGAAACAAAAATGTGTCATTCAGTTTTGATTAGAAGAGGCAATTTTAGAAATGCAGGCTCTTTACACCCATCAATAGAAGCGTCTGAGTACTTGATACTTGCCACCCTTCATACCAGTGTTACTGCACCACTAGATCTGCTTCAAATATTGAGTTAAAGGCAGATTAGAAGGTAAGTAGCAAAGAAGCAATTAAAAGAACAGATCCAGCTGGGCATTCCCATATCATGGTCAGAGACAGGCACTCTAGACATTCCAAAACTCAGAGAATGAAAGAGGCTGGCAGCAAGACTAGATACATATGCCTACAGGTTTAAAAAGTAAGTGGAAGACACAGAGTATAAGTCACAGAAATGCTGCCAATTGGAATGCCCCTCTACCTCATCCTTTTACATGGTAACGGTCACTCCTGCACAAAGTTTGTGTGCCATGAAACCTGTCTTCTAAGCAGGGGTGAAAGTGGGCTGGTACGATGCAACAGTAAGAACCCGTACCAGCCTGTATTCACCCCACATTAAAGCGCTGCCATGGCAGAGCTTTAACATCCCTGCCCCTTTTGTCTCCCCTACCAAGGGCCCTGCCGGTACAGACCCTATCAGCAGGGCCACCGACTGATTGGGGGAATGGCAGCACTGTTAAAGTCCCAGCCCAGCTCCATACTGGTAAGTGCCTACAGCTACTTTCTCTCTTGCATCTAAGCATACTAACCACTACAGGAAGTTCCCCAAAACTCAAAATTGCTTACTCTAGAGTTTAAAGCAGCATGCTTCACTTTTGTTTTCAACCTGCCTCTCCACTCCCACTATTGCAAATTTACTCAAATTTCAGGAGAGCAAGACACACAAGAATGCAGAATTAAGTAAGAGCTTTAACAGACAACTGCTTTTGAAAAAAATATTAATTCTGATGGATCCTAAGCACTTTAAAAGCTCTTTCCCTTACTCCTTACAAACACACTTGGATGATCGCAGCACAAAATTAACTACCACTTCTCTCACACTTCTTTCCTTTACACTTTATACCAAGGGTGGGCAAACTATGACCCGCGGGCCAGATTCGCCCGCAAGACCGTCTGGCCCAGCCCACCTGAGCTTCGGCAAGAGAGGCTGCTCCTGGCCCACCCCCGCCTTCCCCGCTCTTCTGGAGTTCAGCATGGCTGAACTCCAGCAAAGGAGGCTGCTCCTGACCCCTCCACCACTCTCCCGGAGCTCAGCGTGCCTGAGCTCCCGGCGGGGGAGGCTCCTCCCGGTCCCTCCCTTGCTCTCCCGGAGCTCGGCACAGCGCAGGGCTACCCACTCCTTCGGGAGAGCGGTGCAGCATGTGCAACGACGGCGGGACCACCAGCGTGGTAAGAAGGCGCAGCAGGGGGTTGGTTGGTTGAGGGACAGGGACTCGGGAGTCCCGGGGGCAGTCAGGGTTGAAGGGGCTGTTGGATGGGGTGGAGGTTCTGGGGGGGGAGCCATCAGGGGAAGAGTATGGAGGGGGATGGGCATGGGAGTCCTGGGGTGGGGGGGGTCTGTCAGGAGGCAGCAGTGTGGATAGGGGTTAGGACAGTCAGGGGACATGGAGCAGGGGGAGTTGAGAAGGGGGTAGGGTCTGGGGGGGCAGTTAGTGTGTGGGGTCCATGGAGCGAGCAGTCAGGGGACAAGGAACAGAGGGGCTTAGATAGGGGCTGGGGTTCAGGGGGTGGTGGTTAGGGTGGGTGGTCTCGGGAGGGGGCAATTAGGGGACAAGGGGGGGTTGAATGGGATTCTAAGAGGGGCAGTCAGGGGGCAGGAAGTGGGAGAGGGTCGGATGGGGGCGGGCTGTTTTCGGAGGCACAGCCTTCCCTGACCCAGCCCTCCATACAAGTTTTCAACCCCGATGTGACCCTCGGGCCAAAAAGTTTGCCCACCCCCTGCTTTACATCATCAGTTTCCTTGTACCAGTCAGAGGTCATCGTTCAAGGCACAGTTGTTCCTGTGCCACACTGATGATTCTCCCTTAGGTGAAGTTTTAACAGTGAGTCCAGAACAAAGATCTCTGAACACTCCAGAGGAAGCCGCTCAAAATTCAGGTAATCAAATGTCCCCATTAACAGCAAAGCTCTCAACAGCATGGCCTACGACTCATACGGTCCCCTACATCTCTTAACAATACTTTTTTCCCCCAGCCATGTATTTCTTGTTCAGAAATTAATGGAAGATTTATCCACTAACTGGCACAACTCTTAAATTCAGTCTTTTATTCTAAAATTGCAACGTTTGCTTCCCCATTATTTAAAGCCCAATTTAAACTTTTAGTTGTATGGCATTAGAGTCCCTTTCTAAGATTACAATTAAGTTGTAAAATGTAATATTTCACCAGTACCTGAGTGACTTAAAGAGATACTATGTAGATTTTCAAACGTGACTATTACAGGTGCCTGGATTTTTAAGCACCCGACTTGAGACATCTGAAAGGGGTCCAATATTAAGCAAGTGCTGAGTGGTTACTCTCTGAAAACTGGGCCCTTTTCAGGTGTCTCAAGATGGGACACCCAAAAATCAAGTCCCTTTTTTCAAGTCTTGACCCATATTTCTTTGCACAAGCTGACACACTTACATCTTGACTCCTCGGTTTAGTTTGCTCTTTCGGAATCTGGGACAGGTAGATGGACCAGAAATGTGGGATTTGGACTTTTTCTTGTTCGGATAGGCTTGTCATTGAGACAAGTTATCATAGCAAGAAATAAAATGCAAATCATCTAGTTCAGGCCCTTGTACTGAGAGAGGCTATAGTTCACCTAGACCAGGCCTGCACAACATGCAGCCCACACGGGCTCACTGTGCGGCCCGTGGGGGGTTAGTAGGGGTGGGGCAAGCCAAGTGGGGGGGTGGGGGGAAGCAGATGGGGGCGGGGCAAGGGCGGAGCTTTTTGGCCCACAGCTGGGGTTTTTGCAGTAATATGGCCATTGCTGCTTTCCAAGTTGTGCAGGCCTGACCTAGACCATCCCTTCGAAGCCTATTCCAAAGTTGCTGAAGTAGCAGACTTTGTCTTGCACCTGTAAAGGTCATTTTCCTACTCGTATCCTCAGTAATGGAGACAACAGTTCACTCCCTTTCCCCAGGGTACCTCCGGGTTTTACTGTGTCGTACTGTGCTAATGGTGGCAGTTTTAGCTGTGTAAACTCAGTCTCTCCCTACTAAAACAGTGCCACAGTTTTCCTAAACGAGAAAGGACTCAGCTTTGCTCTACTCTCAAGGAGAGTGTAGATAGAGTTACCTGTGCTAGGTCCTGTGCACCCCTACTCACTTGTTCCACTTGGAACAAAAAAAAAAATCCCTTGTGGTCCCTCCCCCTTTATTTATGTCTTTCTTTAATGCACAAGAGACATTGTTCCAGTTGCCCCCTGCTCATAGTACGATTTGCACGGGGCTGGCCGAGAAAGTCCATGAAAATCCTCCCCCATGTCTGGTCTTGCCGCTAAATTACTCAGATGAGCCACAAAAGTGAAAGACAAGCGCAGCTCCTCGGGGCGCGGCAGGGTCATTGTCTCGTTTCATGCTCCCAGCCCGGCACAAATTAGCGTTAAGCAGCCACGTGTGCTACTTACTTTGCTCCCTCTCCGCCTGGTCCTTTGTATCAGGGGCACTAAATTGGCCATTGCGGATGAGCAGGGGCCGCCTCAGCCCAGCGGTCCGTCAGGTGGCGGCCAGCCCGTGCGCACCATGGGCCCGGGGAGGATGTGCAAACCCCGCGCCGAGCTCGGCAGAGCCCCCGTGAGAACCTGGGCGCGTTGTGTGACCGTGCAACCGGTTTCACTCTGGTTTCATTTTCCAAGCCCGGCCGAAATGACCGGTAGCTGCCACGTGGCGCGACCTGCGTCTTTCCCCCCGCAGCTGGTGCTTGGTGCGTTGTCTCGGGGGCGTTAAACGGGCCGGTTTCGGGTGAGGTCTGGGCCCGGGGCGCCGCTTTAGCCCCGCTGTCTGTGCGCACGGGCCGCGGGCGTGCCGGAGCAGCCCTGCGGACATCTTGAGTGTGGCTGCCTGGGGACGGCGCGGAGAGGAAAGCCGCGGGGCTATGGAGAGCCCGGGGGGTATGGGACGCCGCAATCCGGCAGTGGGGAGAGGAAAGCTGCGGGGGGGGCGTGAGGAGCCCAGGGGGATGGGACGCTGCAATCCGGCACCCTCTGCGGGTCCCACCCTCTGCGGGAGCCGGCCGGAGCGAGTCCGCTTCGCTGCGCTGTCAGCCGCTTGGGGTTGGTGAGCACCAAGTTAGGGCGAGCAGACAGCAAGTGGGAAAAATCTGGACGGGAGTGCTTGGGGGGAAGGGGGTTAATAGGAGCTTAAATAAGAAAAAGACCCAAAAATTGGGACTGTGCCTATAAAATCAGGACAGCTGGTCACCCTAATCTCTGCGGGGCTTCACCAGCACCATATTCCTGCAAACTGTGCTGCAGGGGTGGGTGTGAGTGGTACTGTTGTTGTGGCACGGGGATTCCCTGCACCCGGGGAGCAGCTGCAGGAGCCGATGTTGGGGACCTTTTAACAGGGTGTGTGACTCGTGCTGTTCTTCATGGATTTTTTTTCAGCTACAGGTGTCCCCCATAGATCACGTTCCCCGGGAAGGTGCATTTGAGTTGGGGACACATCGGCGTCTGCCAGCACCAGTGAGGATCCAGGAGCACTTCAAGGGGCAATACAAAATCTCTGCAAAATCAGCTCGTTCAGTTTTCGCTGTTGTCGGGCTCTGCATTACATGAAACAGTCTGGTGTGGGCTGCAGAAGCAGTGCTTAACTAGCCCACTACTTTGTACAGGTTGTTCTGGGTGAGGATAACAGTGCCCTCAGTTGTCCTTTGTTATCCGTACAGAATAGGAACAATGTTATCACATGCCAAAATGTAATCAGCTGTCCTGCCTTGAATGCAGGGGACTGGGCTCCATGATCTCCTGAGGTCCCTATGATTCTGTGTGACCTGCATTATATGTCTACACTCTGTCCTACTCCTCAGTTGCTCTGTTTCTATTGTCCCCAGAGAATGTAGTAATTACAAGCATTTGACCTCCAAGAGACATATAACCCCTGATATTTGGTACTTGCATGGTGGTCTGTAATTGTCAGAGTTCTTATTGAGGAATTAATGAGGTCAGATTTGTACAGTGATTTTTGTACCACCAAGTAGCAGTAGGTGTCTTTCCTTCTGTAAAGTAGAAACTTGGTGCAATTGCTGTGTGGACCTTTCTATTTTAGCTGTTGTATTTTTTATTGACATCTCACTTTGAGATAGAAACATAGGGGACTTTGGTTTATAATACAACAAAATTATTAAACTGTACATGTAAGCTAGATACTGGGGAAAGCTTTCTAACTATGAAATAGTTAAGTACTGGAATTGGTTACCTAGGAGATTGAGGAATCACCATCACTGAACATTTTTAAGGTTAGACAGACATCTGTCAGGGATGGTCCGGTATGCTTAATCCTGCCTCAGCCAGGGTGGGATGGACTCAATGACTTCTTGAGCCCTACAGTTCTGTGATTCTGTGGTACACAGCTACCATGAATACAAGTGCATGTCAATTGACTGCATGTGCTTTTGGTTCAGTGATCATTTTAAATACTCATATATACAAATTAGCCATTAAATTGCATGTCTGTCTTTTTTAGTTCTTACATATCAAGATGTCAGTATGTCCCCCAGCAGGGATTTGCAGATTACAAGTCTATCCACATATGAAGAAATGACCATTGTTGAACAATCAGCTTTGTTAGAAGTTTGCAAGTGCTTTAGTTAAAATCCAAACACTCCAGCCCAGCTAAAGTAGCAATTAATTGCTTTGAAACTATATAATCTGATACTATTGATGTGGTGTACCAGATTGTGTGAAGTACGTTCACTGTGGGTGCAATCCAGCTGTCCATACACTGATCTTACTTGGAAAAAGGCCTGTTAGAATGCAATGGGAGTTCTGCCCAGTTAAGGCCCACAGGCTTTCACCCAGTGCACTAAATTTCCAGTTGGCAGATCACAGAGAGAGGCCTGGTCTCCACTACGACTTAACGTCAACTTTAACGACGCTAAGTCGACATAAACCTGCACCCGTCCTCACACGGCCGCCATTTCTGTTGATTTAAAGGGCCCTCAAAATCTATTTCGGTACTCCTCCCTGACCAGGGGAGTAGCGCTGAAATCGACGTCTCTGAGTCGACTGTGGGTTAGTGAGAACGCATGTAGATGCTATTAGCCTCCGGGAGCTGTCCCACAATGCTCCACGGTGACCGCTCTGGACAGCATTCACAATGCTCCACGGTGACCGCTCTGGCCAGCACTCTCAACTCGCTGCTCTGGCCAAATAGACAGGAAAAGCCCCGGGAACATTTGAATTCATTTCCTGTTTGGCCAGCGTGGCGAGCTCACCTGCACAGGACACTCACCATGCAGAGCTCCTCAGCACAAGCCACCATGCAGAGCTCATCAACACAGGAGACCAACCAGCGCAAAAGAGCTCCAGCATGGTCCACACAGGAGGTGTTGGATCTCATAGCTATCTGGGGAGAGGAATCCGTGATGGCAGAACTCCGTTACAACAAACGGAATGCCAAATCGTTTGCCAGAGTCTCCAAGGCCATGCTGGATAGGGGCCACAACAGGGACGTACAGTGGAGCCACATGAAAATTAAGGAGCTGAGGCAAGCGTTCCAGAAAACAAAAGAGGTAAATGGACGCTATGGGGTACCACTGCGGACATGCAGATTCTACAACGAACTGAATCAAATACTGGCGGGGGGGGTGTCCACCACCGCCACACCGTTGTCCGTGGACTCCACTGATGGAGTAGTCATGAGACATGAGGATTTGGCTGATGACGAAGCTGATGAGGAAGATGATACCACGCAGCAGCAGGCAAGCAGAGAGACCCTGACAGCCAGGAACTGTTTATCACCCTGGAGCCAATACCCTCCTAACCCTCCCAAGGCAGTACCCATGGCAGCATTGACAAAGAGTCCTGTGGCACCTTAAAGACTAACTGAAATTTTTTCAGAGCATGAGCTTTCGTGGGCTAATACCCACTTCGTCAGATGCAAGCAGTGGAAGTATCCAGGGGCAGGTATAAATAGGTAGGCAAGAACCAGGTGGGAGATAACAAGGTTAGTCCAATCAGGCTGAACCAGCTTGTTATCTCTAATCAGGGAGGGTGAGGTGTTCCTCTAGCAGCTGAACTGGAGGTGTGAATAGCGAGAGAAGAGAAGCTGCTTTTGTAGTTAGCTAGCCATTCAAAATCTCTATTCAGTCCCAAATTGATTGTGTCAAATTTGCAAATGAATTGCAGCTCTGCAGTCTCTCTCTGCAGTCTGGACTTGAAGTTTTTTTGCTGCAAAATGCTGACCTTTAAATCTTCTATGGTGTGTCCGGTGAGGTTGAAGTGCTCTCCTACAGGTTTTTGAATATTGCCATTCCTGATATCTGATTTGTGTCCATTTATCCTTTTTCGTAGGGACTGTCCAGTTTGGCCGATGTACATAGCAGAGGGACATTGCTGGCACATAATGGCGTATATTACATTGGTAGATGTGCAGGTGAATGAACCAGTGATGGTGTGGCTGATCTGGTTTGGTCCTGTGATGGTGTTGCTGGTGTAGATGTGTGGGCAGAGTTGGCATCGAGGTTTATTGCATGGATTGGTTCCTGAGTTAGAGTTGTTATGGCGCGGTGTGCTGTTGCTGGTGAGAATATGCTTGAGGTTAGCAGGTTGTCTGTAGGCCAGGACTGGCCTGCCTCCCAAGGCCTGTGAAAGTGAGGGATTGTTGTCCAGGATGGGTTGTAGGTCACTGATGATGCGTTGGAGAGGCTTTAACTGAGGACTGTAGGTGATGGCCAGTGGTGTTCTGTTGTTTTCTTTCTTGGGCTTGTCTTGCAGCAGCAGGCTTCTGGGTACACATCTGGCTCTGTTGATCTGTGTCCTTATTTCCTTGTGCGGGTATTGTAGTTTTGAGAAAGCTTGGTAGAGATCTTGTAGGTGTTTGGTCTCTGTCTGAGGGGTTGGAGCAAATACGATTGTACCTTAGTGCTTGGCTGTAGACAATGGATCGTGTGGTGTGCCCGGGGTGGAAGCTGGTGGCATGAAGGTAGGCATAGCTGTCAGTAGGTTTTCGGTATAGGGTGGTGTTGATGTGGCCGTCATTAATTTGCACCGTGGTGTCCAGGAAGTGGACCTCCTGTGTAGACTGGTCCAGGCTGAGGCGGATGGTGGGGTGGAAGCTGTTGAAATCATGGTGGAATTCTTCCAGAGTTTCTTTCCCATGGGTCCAGATGATGAAGATGTCATCAATGTAGCGTAGATAGAGGAGGGGCGTGAGTGAACGAGATTTGAGGAAGCGTTGTTCCAGGTCAGCCATAAAGATGTTGGCATACTGTGGGGCCATGCGGGTGCCCATAGCGGTGCCACTGGTCTGGAGGTATATATTGTCACCAAATTTGAAATAATTGTGTGTGAGGATAAAGTCACAGAGCTCAGCAACCACTTGTGCTGTGGCATCATCAGGGATACTATTCCTGACAGCTTGTATTCCATCTCTGTGTGGGATGTTTGTATAGAGAGCCTCTACATCCATGGTGGCTAGGATGGTGTTTTCTGGAAGGTCACCAATGCATTGTAGTTTTCTCAGGAAGTCGGTGGTGTCACGGAGATAGCTGGGAGTGCTGGTGGCGTAGGGTCTGAGTACAGTGTCCACATATCCAGACAGTCCTTCAGTGAGAGTGCCAATGCCCGAGATGATGGGGCGTCCAGGATTTCCAGGTTTGTGGATCTTGGGTAAAAGGTAGAATAGCCCCGGTCGGGGTTCTAAGGGTATGTTAATTTGTTCCTGTGTTAGTGTAGGGAGTGTCCTGAGTAGACGGTGCAGTTTCTTAGTATATTCTTCAGTGGGATCTGAGGGAAGTGGTCTGTAGAAACTGGTGTTGGAGAGTTGTCTGGTAGCCTCCTTTTGGAGCATGGCAGCATATGGTCCCGGCGCTTGCCTACATTACTATTATATAACAGATAGTACGTGAGCAGGGAAAAACTCAACTTAGAACTACTGCTCTTTTAATGTGTCCACCCTAAACCAATGGATTATGAATTTGGAAGAGTTTTATGTAAGTCACCTTCTAGTCAACAAGAATGTTCCCTTTGGCAATAATGAAAAGTATGTTTTGGAACGGTTTCTAACCATGTGCACTTATTATTGCCATAAATCTGTACTGATTCCACTTCTAACAGACTATACACCTGCAGTCTTTCATTTCATAACTAACAGAAATGCCTAGCTTGTTGTGGCAAAGTATTGCGATATGTCCTGGTTTCAGAACAATCCAAAAAGTAACGTGTGGGATTTGATTTTTCCAGTGACATGTACCTTGTGTACTCATCAATATGAGTGGAAATGTCATTATTTATAACATTTTACATTGGCTTTGCGCAGGGGTTAGCAATGATGCAAGATTCAAATCAGTGGAGAATCTGGCTTCTGGGCTAGGAGAATTCCTTTTTAGGATAGCAAGAAGTAAGAAAACACCCTGATATTCTTTTCTGGTTCATTTTATTCACAAGTTTTACATTCTTACTCACAAAAGCACCAATTCTGGTACAATCTTCCACCCACCCATGCTATATGTATTTCTCACTTCAACACTGCTTCCTCCTCCCCACAGCACCCCATCCCAGCCAGATACACTTTCCTCAACTTTGGAATGTGTGTGTGTGACAGGGAAATTTCCTGCAATATTCCTGAAATACCTTCTTGTATAAAGTGTATATATTATCATGAGCCTGGATTGTATGTTACCTTTCTGGGCAGGGGCAGAGAGCTACATCAGTTATAACATCTGGGAGTTCAAAAAGACTATATTGAAAGTGTGACAGACAAGTATGGACTGCAGAGACAATAAGTGTTAAGTGGATTTCCTGAGGAATCCCTAGGTACAGATTAATGCAAATTGCTCCATTTCATTTATGGCGCAAGGGGAGCCTCTTTCGAAGTTACTCTCTGAGGAGAAGGTTATTGTCCACTGATTCCTTATTACGGAAGGCCAAGATCAAAGACTTGAACTGTATAAAAAAAACAACAGATGTTCCCTCTTTTGTTCTGGTTCTGGATCTGAGATGGAAGTGAACAGAGAAAACTCAGCATTGGGTTTTTAAGGACTAAAAAATCTAGAGCCCTTGGTTGCTGTTTGGGATGACTCGTGGTAAGCTTTTTAGCATGTGTATAGGAACTCTGATTGTTTTAGTAAATTTTCTCCATAGTGCTTTTAAGAATAAGAGTTCATGTGTAGCCCTCACCTTCTCGAAGTGGTGTTCTGTCTCGGCTAGCGGCACCGAGACACTTAAGAGAGATACGAGTCTGCTCTACAGCTTCAGATATGAGCCAGTTGGCTCTGAGCTCATGCGGTTAGAGGCTCACGCACTAAGCTCCAGAGGTACCAGATTCAATTCCGCCCACAGATGACAGGGGTCTGTCGGTATTACACTTGCTTAGAAGGAGCTGTGCGGTAATTTATAACTAAGGGCAACACACTGGTCATAAACTTTGGAGAGAAGGCAAAGTGCAGACACTGTCCTATTTAAGCAGCCTGGCTTGTTGGGGATATCCCAGTGTAAATCCAGGTGCTGTGCAGCCTTAAAAGCTGTGATCAGCATAGGTCTCTGTGAAGGACAGGTAATGGCTGGGAGCTGGAAACCTTTAAGCGGGTGCCCTTGGTGGGAGTGGGGAAAAACCAGTTTCAAGGCAGCTGCACCTGTGAGAATGTGTATGAATTTTGTACAAGCCTTGCCTGGATATACTAAACACTTTTGGCCTCTTAGTCATAATAGACCATCAGCAACCAAACAAAATACACTGCCATGCATCTTAATGTATGACCATCAAATGATCATTCCCTCACACAACTCCCCAGCTCTCTTACTCCAGGAGAACTTAGCTTCTTCCCTTCTTGCTGTGAGAAAGAGGTTATGCAACATTTCTAGAAGGTTGACAAACAGACTATGGCACAACAAGGGGAGGAGCCAAAAACAGGGGTTTCCACAGGCACCTTCCCTTCAAACCTCCTAAAACATTCAGTTTTCCCCAAGCAGTATTTGGTTTGTTCCAAAATTGGAATAATGGTAGCAACTCAGAGTTCAGAGTCTCAATGTGCTGGACACTGCAGATACACAGTAAGAGACAGTCCCCATTCCAGAAATCTATTAAGACTGTAAGCTAAGACCTACAAAGGGTGAAAAATATCCCAGAAACTGAACCCCAGCCCCATAAATCCCAGGTTTGTAAAGATATTAAGGCACTTTTGCACTCACCATTTCAATACCTACATTATTTAGGAGCCTAAATCTCAGATTATAAAGGGATTTAGTCTGTTTTAAAAGCCTATCAATGAGATCTTGGCTCTTAAGGGCTAAATCCCTTTTTAAAAATGAGATTTAGGTGCCTAAATAATTAAATATTCCAACTCTGAGCACTGCAATGCCTAAATACCTTTACAGATCTGAGCATTAGTGATACTAGGTTGCTCGTCAATTATTTTCTGTATCTTTACTCCAAAAGTGAATGTCTTGACAAAAGATTTAGGGGGCAGAGGTGGAAAAAAAATCCAAACTCACCACTTTCTTTTTCACCGCCTGTTTTTCTTTAATCTCACCATTGTTTTTCTCTTTATTCTCCATTCTGTTGTCTTCTTGTTAATCTGTTAATAGTGGGGGAGGAGGAAAGATTTGCTATAATTACTGTACGTTTATATAGTGTGGCACCTTTCATCTGAAACGTGCGCATGCACACACATACACCACAGTGACTGATCCAGCAAACACTTGAGAAAACCTTACCTCAAGAACGATGTTGATTAATTGAGGAGGGTTTGGAGAAGAGCCTTGGCAATGATTAAAGGGTTGGAAAATATGCCTTATAGTAGATTCAAGAAGCTCAATTTGTTTCACTTAAAAAGAAGTTTAAGGAGTGACTTGATCACAGTCTAACTATCTACATGGACAACAAATATTTGATAATGGCCTCTTCAGTCTAGCAGAAAAAGGTATAATGAGATCCAGTGTATCAAAAGTGAAGTTAGACAAATTCAGATGGGAAATAAGGCATAATTTTTTTAAACAGTGAGGGCAATTAATCACTGGAACAATTTACCAACGCTAGTGGTGGATTCTCCTTCACGAGAAAATTTTTAATCAAGTTTACATGTTTTTTCTAAAAGATATGCTCTAGTTCAAAGACTAATTAATTTAAAGGAAGTTCAGTGGTGTCTGTTATGCAGATGGTCAGACTAGATGATCACAATGGTCCCTTTGTTACCAAGGGTTCTCTCAACCCCAAGCTCGGGGTAACTATACTCTTTGTGAGGCAGTGTTAGGAACAAATCAATGGGGAACAAAGCGCATCCATCCGATTAGAGATTGGCACAAACCTAAAGTGCTTTCATCCAGACTTACTATTTTATTAGCTCTCAAGCACACACAGATATGGTTAGAGTGCTGCCAACCACTAGTTACCCATGGTCTGGAGGGTCTCGAGTGGTTAAAGGACAAGGATCAAATAGCCAGCTATCCAGCTGTCACTGGGGATTCCAAGAGATGTCCAGAAGGTCAAATCCAAATTATTCACACCTGTCTATCTCATTTATGTTAGTAACTGCTACAATTACATCAACGTGTCAATCAAAGAAAAAACATTAAGGAAGCACTTTTAAAACCATTAGTCCTGCAGCTGTATTTCCACACAACAGTCCAAAGATATAGCTAGACTTCCTGGTTTGTTTTTTTTGTATTGTTTTGTTTTGTTTTTAAAAAAAGACTTCTGCAGTTTCATAGAAAGCTTTGACAAGGAAGGCAGCAGGGTCATGGTCACTTCTGGTGGACATCCCCTTCCCCTCCTGACCTGCCTAGTTCTGCTAAGGCTGCTTCAAAAGCCTACCAGCACAGCTGCTTTTGGCAATAAGTATGACAATTGGTATTTCAGTTACTGGCGGTGGCCTGGGCATTTTTCTGTGCTGCCAATGTCTCCCCTAACACCTTCCAGACTTAGAATCTATTAAATTACTCCTGGGAGTAGTCCGACTGACTTGAATTACTCATCTCAATTCAGTTCAGGAAAGCATCCCTACTGAAGGCATCATTGAATTGACTGAAGTCACCAGGGTTTAAGCATATGTTTAAAGTTAAGCATACGTGCTTATGTAGTGTGCTAAATAGGATGGACGTAAGTACATGCTTAAGTACTTACCTGAATTGGGGCCTTTTTTTCCTCTTTAAAATTGTAAGGGCAGGGACTGTGTTTTACTATATGTGCATGCCGCACCTCGTGCAAAGGTGTTCTGGTCTATCTGGGACCTCTAGGTACTTCTGTTAACAAATAAAGAGCAGCAGGAGGAGATGGTTCAGGCTCTAATGTAAAAGTTGTAGACAAGGATCATTTCATCCACTTCAAATAAAATGGAGCAGCCATTCAGCAATACAGAATAAAACACACTGCACAATTTTCAGACAGAATATCCATTGAAATCAATGGAGGAATTTGGGCAGCTAGATGTAATTACAATATTAGTGTTCAGTTGTAGCCAGGACACTAGGCTTAGTTCCCCATAGCTAATCACTCAACTTTTGCTGATCAGCGCATCCACACGACACTATTTCCAACAGCAGTGTCTCATAATACCATGCTGGGGCATGAGATCAAAACTGACACAGGGAAGAATAGTATGTAAGTGATGCTTACATCTGAGCACCAAAAAATCAAAGAAAATTACCATCCTTCCCCTCCACTCTTCTTTCCTCCAACCCCATTTACTTTACCCCTCTATATTATATTGCTGCTGCTGGGAGCAGACAAACCACTTCCTCACACCTGAAACATTTTGTTGTTTCTTTTAAAAGAGCTTTATCTCACTGTCACAAGTTTCCATAGCTGTAACAGGGTGTCAGTCAAGAAGCTCTGAGCTAGCTCCTGTTAGCTCAGTTCCTGCTAACTCACCTCCCAGCCAGGGGAGTTAATTGGAGCTAGCTGGGTGTGGCTCTTAGAAGGAAGGGTTTAAGGCAGGCCTGCACAACATGTGGCCCAGGGGGCCACATGCAGCCCGCACAGACTCACTGTGCGCCCCACACGGGATGAGTAGGGGTGGGGCAAGCCAAGCGGTGGGATGGGGGAAAACAGATGGGAGTGGGGCGAGGGTGGGGCTTTTTGGCCCGCAGCTGGATTTTTTTTTTTTTTTTTTTTTTTGCAGTAATATGGCCCTTGCTGCTTTCCGAGTTGTGCAGGCCTGGTTTAAGGAAAAGCACCTGTGAGCCTTACAGGTCAGCAGGATAAAGTTGACAGGAAGGAAGTGCACGGGGGGGGACAGGAAAGCGGGAGGAGCAAGTGGTGGATATTGTTCCTGGCTAGCTGCAGGAGCTAGCTGTCCTCCAAGTACCTAAGTGTACCTAACTGTATATAGGTGGTGGTGGGGACTTGCACAGGGAAATAAAAGAGCACCGGTGTTGGTAACAGTGTGGTCTCTGGCTAATTTGTGCAATGAGCAGTGAAGGGCTTGTCTACAATAGCATTCATGCCTGTATGACAGCCTTGTTTAAAGAAAAAATTAGGATTGTCTTTATTGCAGGGCAAACATGGAATCAGTAAAGGGGTTTCATGATCCCAGGATAAAAGGTCTGCTAAGTTCACAAACATTTTAAAAATCAACATGATAGGGCTTGTGTTTCATTATGGCATTTGCAATATAATAGGAAGTAAGCTGTGTGATAAACTTAGATCCTCATGACTATGCTTCAGGCAAAGTTAATTAGTGATGAGAGTTCAACTCAGACTTCAGCCAGTGAGTAACTGCATTCCTGAGTATGCAAAAGTGCTATAATGATAAATCATAGATCAAAATAAAGAAGTGTTGCCAAGATGGATTCCCCTGCAGTTTACATGACAATACTCCAAGGTAGAAATTTTCTACTTATGCCACAGGCACTTTCTCTCTTGTTAGCTATGTATTCAAACAAAGCACATATAATGGGCTGAATCCTTCTTGGACATCTACAAGGCCTGGGCACCCACATTTAGAGTGGAAATTAATGTGAGGTTCTCAGTAACTCTGAAAATGAAGCCCCTCGCATTCTATGAAGCAGGATCCTGCAAGTATCCTATGAGTTACCCTGAAATCATATATGACAGTACTCAACATCTCACATGATCTAGATGACCTGAATGGGGAGATGGGTGTAATGTTAATCATGTGAGTAAAGCAAGCAGCAACAGGGTCCTTATATCTAGTCATTGGTCCAAAAAAAATAAATAAAAATCTTTCATTTAAGTTTATGTGAGGGAAGTCAAAGGATGAGATTTGTACTTTGGTTAGCCATTCCATTTATCACTTGTACATATACATTTTTAATCTTTCCTGGAGGCTCAGGAGATTACACGAGGGAAAACATTTATTTTAAGAGAGGACTGTTAAGAACATTTTATTCCATTGACATAATGCTTGTTTAATTATATCATTTTTGTGCTTTGTCACAGCGGAAGACTCCCCCCAGAATATTCAGTCATTGTGATGAGATCTAAGAAAAGGAAAAAGCTTTTTTTAAAAAAAAAATGAAGCTGATGGCCAGAATTTTACTCTGTATTCCGATACTAATATTAGTGAGGTAATTTTAAGCCATGTTTACTTAGCCGATATTTATTTGTAGGCAGTACCTACTAGCATATAAAGATAATCTTGTTGCATATGAAATTGAGTTAGATAATGAAAAAGCAGATTTAAACATGCATACATAGTTCAATTTTTGTTTGGTGCTGGTAGGAGCCATGGTATTCCATATCTGAACCACTGCTGAGTAATCATGCAAAGGTCTGCAAGTCCCAAGAGTCTAGTGAATTTGAAACAACAATGGGATAGCCATCATTTCTTTTCCTTCTGGTAAGAATTTCAGTCAGTCAGAGGAGAAACAATTAAAAATGACCAGTCACATATCACCAACAGCAAATACTCGAATCACACAGTTCCTGAATTACATATAGATTTAAAATTCATTTAAATTGAGCAAGTAAATTGGCTATGGGGTCCCAACAAAGACACTTTACAGTTAAGGATCATTTATGGCAGGGCTGGGCAAACTCCAGCCTGGAGGCCACGTCCGGCCCTCTGGACATTTTAATCTGGCCCTCGAGGTCCCAACAGGGAGTGCAGTCAGGGGCTTTCCCCGCTTCGCGCAGCTCCTAGAAACAGCAGTATGTCCCCGGTCCAGCTCCTACATATAGAGGCAGCCAGAGAGCTCCACACGCTACCCCCACCCCAAGTGCCGCCAATGGGAGCTGCAGGATGGTGCCTGCGGACAGGGCAGTGTGCAGAGCTGCCTGGCCGCAACTCTATATAGGAGCTAGAGGGTGGACATGCTACTGCTTCTGGGAGCTGCTTGAGGTAAGCGCTGCCCAAAACCTGCACCCCTGCCCCGTCCCATGCCCCGACCCCCTGCCCTACCCCTGATCCCCTGCCACCCTCTGAACCCCTCAGTCCCAGCCAGGAGCACCCTTCCACACCCCCAACCCCTCATCCCCAGACCCACCCTAGAACCTGCACCCCTAGCCGGTGCCCTCACGCCCTCCCACACCTCAACCCCCAATTTTGTAAGCATTCATGGCCTGCAATTCCATACCCAAATGTGGCCCTGGGGCCAAAAAGTTTGCCATCCACGATTTATGGCATGATGGCCAGAACTTTTTTTAAACCCATGTGAATGTAAGCAAATGAGGGAAAAGACATGAACATAGGCTCGCAGCCAAATGTGGTTGTAGCTAATCAGCCTGACAGTGAACTAGCTCTTTGTCCTGATTGACAGACCCCAAAGTAAAAATGGCTACCTGGCTAGAGATACCATCAGGCCCACCCTGCCTTAGACATGTAGCTTTCATCAAGCCACACTTCACTCCCACCAAAGAGAATGAGAGCCACTGCTGGAACAGACTCCAGGAAGTCTCAGCCTGTGAGCCTTTCAGTCTCAGCTACACATGGATCCCACAGTTGTGGCAAATACATACCCTGCTGCTGCTGCAACACCTACAACCACCCTCAAAGCTGTGACATGATGTTGAGGAAGAGTCTGGAGGACCCTTTGTTCCCTCCCTGAGCCCAGTCTAAATGTGTGCACAAGGGTGGAGCTTCCTCCGTCCCTTGTGATCAATAAAGGGGGCTCTTCAGAGCTAGATTGTGTGATTGATCTGGAGGGCACCTCTACATGGAAAGCCCCAGCAAACCCAGTCCAGCCACTGCCTCACCACCAGGTGAGTCTGTGTCGAGGGCAGGGGAGGTTAAGGGGAGAATGAGTGAGCTGAAATAGTTCTGAATACCAAAAACATTAGAAGGCTCACAAATGGTTTGTAAACCAAAATGGGGAAAAAACACCACATTTTTGTCTGACAAGCATTATTTGACTAACTCTTCTCTGAAGGCACTTTTCCACTTCCTCTGTATTTAGAAATATAATAATGCCCAGCCAAACCATGTTGCACACTCACCAGGAAAAAGCATTTTGCCATCACCTCTGTGCTGGCTTTTACCCCAATCCTGACTTGCTTCCCTAGAGTTAGTTTTTAAAAAGTTATTGGGTTTTAAATGTTTGATATGCAGCTTTGTAACTTAAATATGGACAATCCGTAAAAATGCAGTGTTACTGTAGCCATGTCGGCCCCAGCTATTAGAAAGACAAGGTGGATGAGGTAATATTTTTTATTGAACCAACTTTTGTTAGTGAGAGAGACAAGCTTTCCAACCACACTGAGCTCTTCTTCAGGTGTGGGAAAGGAACTCTGTGTGACAGCAAAGAACAAGGTGGAACTGATTACTATTTATGCTAAATTCCTGCACAGATGTTCCTGCACACTTTACTTTATTGGAGGGGAAGGGGAGGCTTAGAGGAAGGATGCACTTTCTGAAGCACCTGCTACTAGACCAGGGGTCAGCAACCTTTCCGAAGTGGTGTGCTGAGTCTTCATTTATTCACTCTGATTTAAGGTTTCGTGTGCCAGTAATACATTTTAACATTTTTAGAAGGTCTCTTTTTATAAGTCTATAATATATAACTAAACAATTGTTGTATGTAAAGTAAATAAGATTTTTAAAATGTTTAAGAAGCTTTATTTAAAATTAAATTAAAATGCAGAGCCCTCCCAGACCAGTGGCTAGGATCCAGGCAATGTGAGTGCCACTGAAAATCAGCTCACGTGCCACCTTTGGCACCCGTGCCATAGGTTGCCTACCCCTGTACTAGACATTGAGAGAGAGAGGATATTGAACATATTGATCCTGTGTAGCGATTCCTATGTTTCCATCATAGATCTTGAGCCTCTCCCTCTGTGTGAAAATAAAATGTAATAGCTTTGATTCTTTTAATGGAAAAAGAATCACCCAAAGGAAGAGTGTTGAAAGAGCCTGTGAACTATGGAATTTCTTCAAAACACATTTGTGATACAGCAAAAGGTTTTATTTATTCATTTATTTATGCAAGAGGCTGCCTAAGTCATCTCCCACTGAGGCATCCACATGCAGCATTTATAAACACCATGTGACACTGCACCCCATATTTTCATAGTGATATTATGATACTATGATTATGGTGGAATTATTATGCATTTTGAACAAGATGGAGGCATGGAAGGTGTCATTGGAAAAGTTATTTGCTGAATATGATTATACTATTCATATGCATGTATCATTTTTGTATCTGACGTTATCAATATTGACTATGT
The DNA here is from genome assembly GCA_007922305.1 of Dermatemys mawii. Taxonomy (NCBI): domain Eukaryota; kingdom Metazoa; phylum Chordata; order Testudines; family Dermatemydidae; genus Dermatemys; species Dermatemys mawii. The sequence goes on from ML677326.1 coordinate 20,467,075, forward strand.
ATCTGTATTTCATATGTAGTCACACCTGGGTGACACCCACTAGGCAAGATGCTTCCAGGCTACATTGGTTGTTAAGGCCCCGTTCAGGGTAATAGGAAAATAGGCCTTAGGAGAAGCTTATCCCCCACCTGGTGAGCCTTCCGGTGGACATTTCAGCCAGACTGTAAGTAATGGCTGCTATGACTCTGCAAGGACATGTGACCAGACCACATGTCTCTGGATTCCATTTTGTGGGCCTGTATTTTTCCACAAATTGGCTGGAACTGTTTTTGGAACAAAGACTTCCTGCCATATGCTAAAGCTATAGAAGGTGCGGAGTGACATCTGTTGTTCTTCATTCCCGCACAACCCAACACCTGAGACAAGCTCCTAAGGGAAAGGACTTGGAAGGTGGGAGGGTGTGGCGCTTGTCCCTTGAGACTCTGCAAGCCTGCCTGTATCATCAGTCAGGGTGAGAAGTTGCTAATTCATATTCATCTTTGTAGTATCTTAGTCTTAGTTTGCAGTTTTGTTTATTTACTAGGTAATCTGCTTTGATCTGTTTGCTATCACTTATAACCACTAGAGAGATCTCTTTTTGTAGTTAATAAACTTGTTTTGTGTTTTAATCTAAACCAGTGTGCCTTTGATTGTGGGATCAGTCTCAGTGTGCCTTTGATGTGGCTGGGGGATAAGTCTCAGTTTGGTTACTACAAATGTGCATATTCCTCTCCACACTGAGGATGGAAAAACTAATTGTGACCATCAGAGAACTGAAGTTCATGGGATTGTTCACTTGCTTTCAAAAGACAAAGCAGCAGTCAAGAAACCCTAACTTTCAGATACATTTTAAGTCATAATGAAAAAAGAGCTTCCTGGGGACCCTCCATCCCAAATATTCTTAGTTCATACAGGAATTCAGAACAAGTTTAAATAAGGCAGCACCAGGAAATAAACCCAAATTTATTGTGACTTGGTCCAATGCAATAATCTCCCTTAATTTGACATCTTGGTTTAGCCTAAACACCCTAGTCCCCATGTGTACAGTGCCCAAAATAATGACAATATGGAAAAATGGCATATACATTTTCGTTAGTGAACTCTGTGCTTGTGATTGGTGCTAGCTTAATTGTTGTATTTATCAACAGAACAGGGTCCAATACTACAAGTATAGCATAGGCAATGGCAGTTCAGACTTCTGCTGTACTCTGGAAATGTCATTCTTGAAGTCTGAGCAGGAGAAACCTCTTTGAGTAATTCATTCTCCATGTCAAATTCATTCTTGTCAATTTTCTACTCCATACCCAGAAGTATAAGTATACTCACTGTCAGTAAGTATAATCATGTTATGCTTTAACAGCTTTTACAATGCTTTGTTAAGAACTCTCAGCCAACATTTTGTTTTTAATTATCAAAAGTAATTGTAAGCATCTGTGTACAAGACTATGGTTTTGTAAATGCATCTCGTTCAGTGAAGGCTATTCAAAAGGAAGCAGATATTAAGTGTCCATGTTTGAAACAGGTACAGCTTTATCTTTACTTCTGCTGTAATTTGGCTCTGAGTACTCCTGTGTGTCAGTTTTGCTCACTTAGGGAATAAAAATCTACACAGGTCCAGTAAATGTACAGCTTCTCTCCCACAGACTTCCTAAGTGACCTTGGAAGTCAGTTTCTCTGTGTCTCAATTCCCCATCTGTAAAACTGAGATAATAGCACTTCCCTATAAGGACAAATACATTAAGATTGTGAGCTTTCAGATGCTGTGGTAATCGGAGGAATGTCATAGAAAGTAGGCTAGAGACAAAGAAACTACATAAAAAACATTCATTCATAACAAAGTTTCAATATAGGAAAGTGTGGGGACTTCTGGTTATAGATTTCATTCCTAAAAATTCTTTTAAAAAAGACAATATTCTTCTGTATTAGCTTTTGATTAAAAGGAATATAATAAAGGCATCACCAACTTATCTATCATGGGCCACCTACATTTAAAGGAAGGCTCATGGCATTGTATCAAAACTAATCATTGTCTCAAAAATAATGAAGATGAGGTGATGCCAGTTTAGCAATTCAAAGGGAAGAAACAGTCACTAGTCATTCTGCACCTGATGTCTAAGCATTTAGCTCTCAGTTTGACCTCCTATTGGCCCAGTTTGTTTAGTTTGAAAGGATTAACTATAGTAAAACTCACACCTTTGAAAATGGCATTTCTTCCAACAGTTACATAACTGTTTCAGTGCTTTACTACAGTTTATTCCTTATATTTTAGCTCATCTTGATATGAGCCAAGTTTATAAATTGTATTAGTTTTGTTTAAAGGAAATGACAACCAGCTCAAATGAGAGATGCAATGCAGTAAAGCAGGCCTTATTGCAATATGAAAAATCTCAGTGACTAACTAACACAGCTGTTGCCAAGAAATATGATAAAGCCAAACAAATAAAGCAAAAGTAACTTTGTGAGTTAGCATGAGTGAAAGAGAAAGTAATGAAGACACTGACTAGCGGTATCCCATTGTGAACTCTCAGGGGTTCATGAGTTTTTATATTCAATACTCTATACTGATCTCTTGGATAATTACGTAAAGTGCTGTAATGATGTACAGCCTCCCAAACAGAATGCAAACAAGAAAACCAAAAAGGACAACTTATCTAGGAAATACATAGTTAAAGATTACTCAACTGCCAATCCAGCACCATTGAACTTAGTGCAGGTTTTGCCATTGTAATCAATGGAGCAGGATCTGTCTCTTGGTGCACAGACCGCTCAGGAAATTTCTGACTAGAAGTTGGATAGTTGGAAGCTAGTCATCTGAGTTTACACACGAGTACTTGTTTGCACATGCAAATGTTACTGTTGCATGTAGCTCTTTAGAAATCTGGCCTCAGATTGATAAATCCAGTGTTTGGGGTTCTACCCTGCAAGGAGCTAGCACTCTGGTCTGGATCCAGCCGAGCAATTAAGCATGTGCTTAGTTTTAAATGTGAATAGTGGCTCTATGGAAGTCAATGGAATTACCTGCTTGCTTAAAATTAAACATGTGCTTAAATCCTTTACTAGATCAAGGCCAGAGCACTTAATACCATGCTGGATTGAACCACAGAATTGAGTATCTTTCCTGACAACAACCTGGGAAGAAGAAATCCCAAGAAGTGGATATAAAATCTACTATGTTGAATGCAAAAATATTTAAAATGGTGAGTAAAGAAAAATGATAACGGTACCGCATCCAACGGATCCATTTGTCCAGCATGATCTGATCCATCAAATACTTGTATTCATTTCCTATTCAGCCTGTAACCATCACTATTCGGAGGAAACAAGTTATCAAAATACCTTGACTATATCCTGCAAGGTTTTTCTCAGGAGCCAGAGTAGACTTGTGTCTCCCTGTCACTACTACAGTTGGCCAAAAATGTCAGGGGATAACAGAAAATAAAGGGCCCAGTCCTGTAAGGTGTTGAGCACATTCAACTTTCATGTGAGTTGAGGTTGCTCTTAGATGCTCAAAACTTTATGTATAGTACATTCATGGTAAAGTGAGTAGAGCTGATCAGTAAATAAAAACAGAGTCATGAAATATTTTTAAAACAATTATTTTCTGTTTTCCATTGATATTTTCGGCAAACTGTAGAGTGCCAAATAGCACTGCTCAGATATGGGTCCAATCTGGCTGCTGTAAAAGAGCTTGCAGAATGTAGTCAAGGCATTTTCATAGTTTGTTTCCTCTGAACAGCGATGGTTAATAATTTATCCTTCACTACCTTGGCAATTAGTTTTGATTAATCATTTCCCTCTTCATTTACACACAAATGTGTAATTGCCAGGAAATATCTTAGCAAGTGCCCCTTGTGACTCTCCTACATATGTGGGAACTACGTTGTTCCTAATGTAGATAAAAACTGGCCTGTGCCAGCTGACACAGGCTCACGGGGCTCAGGGTAAGGAGCTGTTTAACTGCAATATAGATGTTCCGGCTTGGGCTGCACCCCAATCTCTAAGACCCTCCCACCTCACAGGGTTCTAGAGATGAGTCTCTACCTGAGCCGCATGTCTACATCACAATTAAACAGCCCCTAAACCTGAGCCATCTGGCTTTGGCCTGCTGTGGGTATCTAACTGCAGTGTAAACATACTCTTAGGCCGTGGTTACACTGGCACTTTATAGCGCTATAAAGCCGTCAGGAGCGCTATAACTCACTACCCGTCCACACTGGCGAGGCACGTAGAGCGCTATAACCTCGGAGTTATAGCGCTCCTGGTAATCCACCTCCGCATGGGGAATAAGGGCTGTAGCGCTCCTGCTGTAGCGCTACGGCGAGAATGTGGACACCCACTGCACTACAAGTGATCTCTTGAGATGCCTAGAGCCATTTAAGGCAATTGACATCTCTTCTCTTTCTTTTGAACTCGGCTGGAGGAATGTGGAAATACCTCTTTAGAGTTTCTCTCTTAACTCAGCAGATAAGCAATGCAAAAGTTTAAGGAGGGAGCCTGTGTGAAAACAAAGCCCTCTGTGAACAGACACGCACTGACAGGCTCACTGACAGGCTCTCAGAAGGACGGAAAAACCACTGGCTCTCTCCCTCCGCATACACACAGCACGTCCCCCCTCACTCCCCTCATTTGAAAAGCACGTTGCACCCAGCTGAATGCTGGGATACCTGCCCTAATGCACTGCTCTTAATGCCGCCTGAAGTGCCGCAAATGTCGCCATGCTATACCACTGGCGCGTCTCAGTGTGGACACGCAATAGCACTATACATATTGCTGTATAAGGGGACCGCTATAACCAATAGCGCTATAATCCTGTAAGTACAGTCATACCCTAACTTATTCCTTTTAGAAACGGTATGCCATGGAACTGTATACAGGCTCACAGTTCCTCCTCCACCATAGGAATTCTCAGCTAGCCAGTTACAGCCAGTGTCTGGTTCTTTTGCTGCATGAGTGGTGATAATGAGCCTGTTAAGGCTGAAGCCTGCTGTTGCCAGACCAGAGATTACTATGTTGTTTTTCTAAGTAATTGATATTACTTTGAGTCATAAACCCTTTATCCTTCTCCCTACTAAATCTAAATGTAAAAATGCAATAAAGGAGCCAGCACAGCATTGCATGTGAAACCAGAAATCTCTATTTTGTCTGAAATTTCCCTGCTCGTCAGCTTTTGTCTTTCTTTGCATCACGTTGTATCTAACTCAAGGGCATGATCCTGTAGAGAGCCCACACAATTCTTTCTTCCAGGAGTTACACTGAAAGCAACTCTTGGTAGAAGGGACTACAGCCAGTAATACAAAGTTTGCAGGAGGAGAACCCTAGGGAATGGCTCCCACATGGTGATGAGGGCATTACCCCAACTCAGCAAAGCACAAGGTCATTGCTGAACTGGCGGCAGTGCATTCAGCACCTTGAGAGTTGAGTCCCTTAGATAACAAGCTTCTCAGGGCAGGAACAATGGCTTTATTCTCTCCATTAAGCATGATGCTATGGACACAATGTTAAATAATTTTTAAATGGTCAATACAGCCTCCGGTTTGGGTAAGAGATCTCTATTATAAAGGACAGATCATAAACATGCAGCAGTTTTGGTTTTTTTACAGGATCACAAAGATTGATTTTCCAAATCAATAAGCCATTTATATTACATTTCATTGCTTCTAGAAATGTTTATACAGGCTTCCTCTCTATTCCATCTCTTTGTTTTCATATCAAGACTGGATACCTCGCTGGAAGATAGTCGTTAGTCAAACACATTACTGGGCTCAGTACAAGGATAGCTGAGTGGAGTTTTAGGGTATACAGGAACTGACTAGTTGATCTAATGGTCCCTACTGGCTTTAAACCTATACATTTATGAACTATACATAAAAGTGCACACACTACATCCACTACACTCCTCCCTAGCAAGTTCATGTACCTCTAGCTTGTGCCATACCTCTCCTCTCATTTTATATGAGTATAATGGGGAGTATGCATCTATAATACATGAGTTGATTGCAGAAAACAGTAAAACCTTTCCATTAACATTTTCAGGAATTCTGAATGAAGTGAGAGTTTTCATTAAATGTTCTGATTGACATACCTCACCCCTGATAACATTTATTTGGTTTTTGTTTTATGAGAAATGAAACTATTTCATTTTGGGGAAGGTGGGGGGGATGTATGTGTTTCATCCACTCTTTTCTTTCCCTGGGGGGTGAGGGAGAAGAGAAAAAACACCTACATTGATTTTTATATTCTCTTTATAAAAAAAATCAAAAGCTGAAGTGAATGTTTTCTATTAAAGGCAAAATAAGAACTCACTTTATTGAAAAACACTCACACAGGTTTTGACTATCTCTAACCTTATAAACGTCTTAATTTCAGTAATTAATTTGTTTAGATATTCATACAAACCCATTTCTTTTACATTAACATATCAATATTTCCACCTTCCTCAGTCTTTTTGCACAGGGAAGGGCAATTGTAGTTTACCTATCCAGGTTTTTATCAAATGTTTATCACTAGAGTAAGCAACCAAGCACCTCACAAAAATAGTTAACCAAAAACACAGATGAATGATCTAATTAATTTTTTCCCCCCTCTCTACGTCTTATGAGGGATAGAAGACTAGAGGTCTTTGGTTGCTATCTTGGTTTTTTTTTAACCTTAATTTTTAAAATTCTTTCTTTCTCCTCCCCTGGCCAACTGGTCCTCTCCTCTCTTCCTTCTGGTCTTCTCTCCCGATTCCTCTCCTCTATTTTGGTTTGGTGTTTTTAGTTGGATTTGTTGAAGTAGTGTGTTGTGCCTTTTGTTCTCAAAGTCATGAGATGGTGGTTGTTCTGATTGCTGTGGTCCAATGAGGTCCAAAGCCTTGGTTTTTTTATTGAGAAGGTTCCATCTCTCCCACTTTTGCAAGCTTTGTTCTTGAGATAGATGGAAATCCCCTGGAATACAGCGACTGTGGAAAACAGTAGTGGGGGGTATTTTGGTGCAAGTGCAGTCCAATGGCAGGGCTTGGGTCGCCAAGACTTATAGCTTGTCTTGGTAATCTATGGGGAGCCACTGTGCGGAGTAGACTGTTGGAGTGATGTTCTCAATGCTAATGTTGTTGAGAATTCAGACTGTATTCTGAACTGAAGTTCTAAAAAGGTCTGTGTACTGCTAAATAGACATAGCAAATTGCTGTAACCCAGGACATGAAAGCGTAGATCATTGTGATCAGGTTTTCATTTGGCAGAATGGGGCTGCATCCTATAGTCAATTACAGAGAGAAAGGCAGGGTGTGTTGGTTTTTGTTTGATTGGTTTTTTGCAGTTGTTATTTGAGTATCCAGTAGCAGTGAAGAATTAAAAAAGGACCTTCAGGAGTCCAGAATAGCAAGGAAGGAGGGAAAGGCACCTGGAGCAAATTACATTCTCTGTTATATCGAGCAACTCAGTTGAGTCTCCAGTGTAAATAACTTAATACCTAGCTTGAATAGAGCTTTTTATCAACAGATCTCCAATCTGCAGTCTTTAATGTATTCATCTTCACTACACCCCTCTGAAGAAGGGAAGTATCATTAACTCCCATTTTATAAAAAGAGATAACTTAGACTTGCCAAAGGCCACACAGGAACTCTATGGAGGAGCAGGGAATTTTGAGAATATAATTTGGCCCTCTGTTATACAGAGCAAAAGCCAATCAAAGAATCCAATGCCAAGCATTAACACTATTCGTTGTTCATATTTGGAACTCAGTATTGGCCATCAATCACTGGTATCGGAGAGGAGCAAAATACTTCCCTGCATTTAGAGTAGGAGATGCATGTAGTAATGGTTAGCAATTGTTTACTTTTAAAATGGTGTAGACTATATTTATATAGGTCTTTATTTATGGGTGAATGTAATGTTAAGCATGTAGTACAAATATTTGTTCTTCTCCATTCTGGAAGAAGAAGCAGAACCCAGAGTGAATGAAGTTTGATTTCCCTGAAATTTTGAATGAACTAAAAATATAGACCTAAGTTTCAGCCTTAAAGCTTTTACACTGAATGATTAGTCATTCTCAGTGGGTTTTGACTGAATTAAAGAAAAGACACAAGACTTCCTTCAATTTCTATAGTAAAGACTAATGAATAAAGTGCATTTTTGCACCTCAAAGAGTATTAAGGTTAAAATCTGTTAATTACTGTGTTCCCAGAAATGCAATTAGATTAAAAAAAAAAAAAAGTTGTTCCAAATATTTCACACATCTTGTTATCATTTCCTATATATCTAATTTCCAAATGACTTCCCCAATTTGACTCCTTGGTTTGCGCCAGCCCACTTCCTGGGACCCAATCTGAGTTCCTCATCTGTGGACCCAGCACGAGACAGGGCAGCAGCAGTATCTTGTAGTTCTCTTTCTCTATTCAGCAGAAACAGACGTAGTAAAACACCACAAACAACCAGCCAAGGGTCAATGTAATTAGCCTGTTCCAGATGAGTTCAGCCCTTAGATACTATAGGGATTGGCACTAACCCTCAGAATAGAAAAATAATGTTGCTAGGATGGGCTATTGGGTGACATTACCCAGCCTTCCTGGCCTGAAGGCACTATGTTTCTGCAGCAGTCCTGCCATATTCCACCAGTAAATTTTTGCTGGCAGGATTGACTCACGCAAATCTGAGGGGTTATATAAAACCATTCAATTAAGCCCAGAGCTGCAAGGCTCATAATGTAGTTGGTGACCTTTGTTCTGTGACATACCATACAATCCAGACTATGAGTAGCTGTGTCATCCCCACCCTGTAACCTAAGATGCCCCTTATAATGCTTTCCTGCTGTAATTTCCAACCTGGACTACTCACAAATAGCCTTCAGCATGTAAGTCACTCCCAGCTATGTCTGTGTGTGTGCTGTAGTTAGCCAGCTACACATTGACTCTTACCAGCCTTTGTCTCTTCTGGTGAAGTGGATGTGATAGGTAAGGAGAGAGAGATGGGTGCCTTGGGGTCTTTGTCTCTCCTTTTTACATTTGCAGTTCTCCTGAAAAACATTTCCAGCTGAGAAGCAGCGGCCAATGAGCCTGCTGGTTTTTTCACCTGTCTGAATTTCTTTTGCCTTCCCTGCCTGATTGCTGACTCTGTTTAATGCTCACATGCAAACTAAGCAGAGCACACATTCCTTTGTTTAGGACAGATCTATGTGCCAGCTTCTGTTTGGGTAGAGCTGTGGGGTTTGAAACATGTGCTAATACAACCATAGAAAGGAATCTTATAACTTCACACTGTATTTTTTATATTTTATGCAAGATGGTCTTGTAAGGTATCACTGGAAAGGTTATAATTTACTGAATGTGATTATCCACTTTGTATTCACGTATCATTTCTACATATAAAGTTAGGAATATTGACTATATAACAATTACATCTGTGGAAATGCCCACCAGACATTAAGCAACTGACCTAAATGGGCCATTAGAAAAAGACAGTGAGTCTTCAAAGATGTGGATCTCCCATCTGCCTGGAGTTCCTGTGGACAGTTTGCTTTGGAAGACTTAAATACCTCAGAAGGAGGGGACTATGGTGACCTGGTTGGAGTCAAGTCATGAACAGGAAGCGGCAGCTCCTGGAGTGAAAGGGGCCACAGGGTGAGAGAAGATGATGGGCAGAGAGACTGCCAGACGAAGGCGCAGCACCCAGAAGCAGCTCTGGAATCTCCAGAGTGCCTTGTGACATTGCCTTTTTATAGATTGGTCCTATATTTGCCCTCTTCTAGTCCTCTGGAATCTCTCCTGTCTTCCATGAGAGAAGTTCAGTCAGCTCCTTGACTAGGCTAGGATGTGTTCACGCATGCCTTCTACTAGAGGTACCAACTGTTATTTTCATGGAGGAATGAGGTTGGCTTTAGCATAACCAATTATTTTTAGTTAGTATGAACTGTGGTAAAGTAGTTACTGCCTGCATTATAGCATCTAATTAGCCACACAACTGCTGCTGGGACCCATCTAATTCCAGTTTTCAGTAAGGAACAGAAAGTAAGATTGCATAGTGCCTTAAGTGTGGCAACTTCTAACTTCCTTATTTTTTACTCTTCCTAGCACAACCCATTTCCAAAACAAGTGTGTCAGTGGTTACCTTTGTAAATCCATATTCAACAACAATTACTGTACAGTAGTGTTTGACCTGGTAGCTTATATGTAGAACAGGAAATAACTTTGTGGTTTCCATTAGCAAATGCTGACCTTTTGAATGGAGAGCTCTGTGTCTCATTCAGGAGTGACTCAGTGAAACAACCACTTGTAAAAATTATAGTTATTAGCCTCCTATCTATAATTAGCCAGTCAACTAAAGTTTACTTTTCTTAATATCTTTCAGGCAATCTAATTAGTCTTACAAAAATGCTCAAGTCTCTTAAGCACTATCAATATAGCGTTAATGACAAGGAAAAACACTCAGGCCTCAATCTTGCAGCAGCTCCATGTGGATTTCTGCAGATTTCAGTTGGTTTCCCCAGAGAACCACCTGCAAAGGGCCAGTTGCAGAATAAGGTCCGTATCTGACACTATTGTTCTATAGATCTCAAAGCACTTTCGAAAGGGGAGTTCTCAATAATATTCATATTTTACTGTTGGGGAAGGCAGACATTTTTTATAGACCTTCTAAATCCACATAAGACCCTCTCACAGCCCCAGACCCATTCCCCCACTCCCCGATTTATTTGAAAAACCATCCTTTGGAGGTTGGCTGTTTGGGAGGGGAAGGAACATCTTACTTTCTCTTCTCCCCTGCCACTACACAAAGTACCTCCCATCTCCTCTTTGTCCAGATAACCAAGTATTCCCACTTGCCTACTGTGTGGGCTGCATCTCAGCTTTAATGGGAGCCTCTGGCTGAGCATAGGTGTGGGTGGGGGAAAGAGGACTAACAATATATCTGACTGATAAGATGGGGTGAGGGGGAGAATCATTTGGCATCCAAAGCAAAACTTCAGCCTAGGAAAGCTTGTGAACCACATTTGCATTTGTCTCCTTGAAAGAATTAGTCTCAGCTAAGGTGCCAAGGATGGAAGGGGCATGGACAGCAGTGCTTGATCCCCAATTCTGGAGAGGAGAGGAAGCTGACTCTGCTGGGGAGAATGACCACACTAGAGACTGACATTCTTTGTATCTGGCATTTACAAGCCACAGATTTCACACAAACCTAGCCAAATTGTTGGGCGGGGAGGAAGGGGGATCTGTTTCTCCCAATGGTAAAGGCCTTTGAGAATATCTGCACTGTGGTAGAGTGTACAGTCAAAATGACATGCTTTCTAGAGTTGTATGGCACCTTTGAGAGAGTCCCATAAAACTCTTTGATGCACCCTACAAAACATTAACACTTCTCTTTATGCAGAGGCAACACAGAATGGTGGATAGTGGGGGACACAATTGAAAGGTTCTGTGGGGATTCATGGCTACCCCATGCCTTACCTCTGCTTCCATCCCCTGAAACTTGATATGTATGTAGACAACATGCTCTAGCAACTTCCTCCTGCTTTCCGTCCTGGGGCTGCCTAGCCTGTTGCAGAGCTTACAGGCATCCCTCCTCCCTGAACTATCATCAATCAACTTAGCAAGTGTTCAAAGCACGTGAGGCACGAAAGGGGGCAACACAGTTAAAAATCCCAGATCCCCCATGCACCACCAGGGTGGGAAGGAGCTTGGGGCTGGATTGTCTCGGTTAACAAGAATTCGGAGAATTATCAGTCACTTTTTGAGAGGGGGTGGATATGATACCCCCAAATTGCCCTCTCCTTGATAGGCACATTGGAGGCTGCTGCTGTTTCATTGCATCCCCAGCAGCAGTCTGAAGCTCCAGCAGCTGGGTCCACCTCACCTTCCCACTCCCACACCCAGCCTGCTCCCCTGACTCACTCCCAGGGCTCTCAGGCTGAATATGGCTCCACCTCAACTGCCTGGTGCCAAGCACCACATCACAGCTCCTCTACCTGACCTCAAAGATGGCCTCCGACTCACCTCAGTTGGTGGAGTGCAAAGCAGGGAGCAGGAAGGACTGGTTCTCCAGCAGCAGGGAATGAGAAGCAGCCCTACATACCTTGCTGCTTCCTTCTTCCCTGTACTGCACAGACACAAGGTGAGTGCACCGCTGCTAGGTGTCCTGGTGAGAGGCAACCTGAGAAATCTGGGGTGGGGGTGCATATGACTCCCCCATTTGTCACCTCGATCTTTGACATCCTTTTAAAATATTCTTATTTCTCCATCTGTGTCACCTCACTATTACCTGCAATATTTTCAGATGCTTTATAACCCTCTAAGTGAGGGGGGGGGGAAACTACGGCCCGTGGGCCAGGTCTGGCCCGTGGCGCCATTGCGTCTGGCCCGCGGAGGCGGCCCGCGGCCCCTCCCCCCCGAACGCAGCATTCCGGGGGCCGGCGCTGCACACTACCTCCTCCCCCGAGTCGCGCCATGGGGCCATCGCTCAGGAGGGAGGCCGCAGCTCAGCACTTCCCCTCCCCCGGAGCCGCGCTGCTGCGGGCAGCTCTCTGGGGGGGCCAGGGCTGCGGCTTCGCCCTCCTCTGGAGCCACGCCGCGCGGCCAGAACTGGGGGGAGGGGCACTGGGCTGCGCACACCCCCTCCCCCGGAACCACACTGCATGGGCAGCGCTCCAGGGGCTTGGGTTGCACGCTCCCCCTCCCCGGGCCACGCCAAATGCCTCGTGGTAAGGGGGTCGGGGTGGGGGGCTGTCTAAGTTGTGGGGGCAATCAGGGGACAGGGAACAAAGTGGGTTGGATAGGTGGTAGGGCTCCGTGGTGGTGGTCACAGGTGGAGGAATCTCTCGAGGGGGCGGTCAGGGAGCAGCGGGGTTGGATGGAGCATGGGAGTCCCGGGGGTCTATCAGGGAGTGGGGGTGGGGGTTGGGGCAGTCAGCAGACAAAATCGGGGTGGTTGGATGGGTTGGGAATTCTGAGGGGACAGTAATGGGGTGAGAATTGGCAGGGGGCCGGATAAGGGGCGGGGCCTTCCCTACGCGGCCCTCCATATAATTTTGCAATCCCAATGTGGCCCTTACACCAAAAAGTTTGCCCACCCCTGCTCTAAGCACAGGTGTAAAATACAACCAGAATTTCTGCAGTTAATTCTGTGCCCACTCGAGCAATTGACCATAATATCTGATTTATTTAAAGCCTGAAAATCTGCAGTGATTTAGTAGTATAAGTTAATATGCTAATACAATGAAGCCACTGATCTACTATAATGGAAGTAAGGTATTAAAATCAGCAACATTTTGATGTTCTTAAACATGTAACTTACACAATGCAGCCATTGTGACAGGATTTTTCTGTTAAAAGGCATCTCTGTTCTAGTTATATGACAAACTGTACCAGTCTCTTTATCTTGTTACAAGCTTTATTGCACACTTCACTCATGGCACATGACCATAGCTTGATTATATCTAACTGTAAATCTCATGTCACTATAAAGAATGCAACTTCAATTCATTTTTCACTTAGTTCAAGGGAAGGGGCAGAGAACTAGTTGTATCCCAGAGCATTAAGATGCCAGCATCTTGAATGAAAAGGCAAAACAACCTCTAGAGTTTGGGTGGGGAACAGATTAATCGATTAATATCTCTAATCTGGAGAGATAATGGGCTCAAAGTCTCATAGGTTAATCAGTCCTGATTGTCCATATTATGAAAGTATTGTGTACTTTGAAATAGCAAGTAGTTGGCTAGAATTTGAGGTCAGACTAATGAATTATAATGATTGAGGCCCATAGGCTGTTGTCTGATTGAAGGCAACGCTAATAGAGCCTAAATCTGCATTGGTCTAAGATCCCTTATCGTCTATTGGTTTCAGTGAAAGTTGAGGATGCTCAGCATATCAGGAGATGCTCAAGAACATGCAGGAGTCAGCTTTAAGGCTCTGATTCAATAAAGAACTTGAGCATATGCTTAACATTTCCACATGCTTAAGTCAAATGTTAAGCATGTGTTTAAATGGTTGGCAGATTCAGGGCCTTAGTCTTAAGAAGAATATTCACAGAAAAATACTTCAGTTAGTTTAAAAAACCCCACAAGATTACATCATAAAGCTGGTGAAAGTATCATACAACAATAGGCAGAAGGTCAATTACAGTAACATGGGTATATTCCAGGGGTTATTGGGAAATTTAGATTATACAGTAGAACCTCAGAGTTATGAACACCTCAAGAAGGAAGGTTGTTCGTAACTCTGAAATGTTCATAACTCTGAACAGAACACTGTGGTTCTTTCAAAAGTTTACAACAGAACACTGGCTTAATACAGCTTTATAACTTAACTACACAGGAAAAAATGCTGCTTTTAACCATCTTAATTTAAATGAAACAAGCACAGAAACACTTACCTTGTCAATTTTTTTAACTTTCCCTTTATTTTTTCTTAGTAGTTTACATTTAACACAGTACTGTTTGCCTTTTTTGTTTGTGTTTGTTTGTTTTGTCTGCTGCTGTCTGGTTGCCTACTCCCAATTCCAAATGAGGTGTGTGGCTGATCAGTAGGTTTATAACTCTGGCATTCATAACTTTGAGGCTCTACTGTACAGTGTTATCCCAGTATACATAGGAACATATAACACAATTTCTGCTTCAAAATATATGAAAACACAGAACATATCTTTGCTGCTGACAGATGGCAGTTGAAGCCATAAGATTCGGCATATCCCAGCTAAGGATAAACTGATATTAAGCCTACAAAACAACTATAAATACTGTGTGCTGACCTGTACAGGTTTTTATATTTTCCCCAACAATAGAATATCAGAGCATCTTCCAGTCAAGCAGATGGGGATGTTACTAATGTATGACGTGTGGTTAGTTTTCTCTCATTCTCTCCCCAGTTAAAAATAGTGTGTGCGCAGTAGCATTTTGATTTTTTTTAGTTGTCTGACTACTGTGCTCTTTTCTTTCTTAGCAAAGGCAAGGTCAAAGAATGATGCCTTGCACATGGAGTGCAAGGTGCTGAGGTAGCAGTAGAACTGATCAGTAAATGGTTTTCCTTGTCCCATGAAAGCGTTCACAATTTGTAAGTTCCCAAGCCCATTCTGCATCAGCGCTCCTCAGTTCAGAGTAGGGTGTCGAATCTGGGTCTCCTACATCAGTGGCTACTGGCTCTTGAGGTAGGCCTCTCTCACTCCCAGCTGGATTAAAGTATAATGCTTGGGAGTTTGAACTAAGATACTCAACTTCAGCTATGCTATTCGCGTAGCTGAAGTCGAAGTATCTTAGCTCAACTTACCTGGCCATCCTCATGGTGGCGAGTCGACCACGGTGGCTCCCCCATTGACTCCGCTTACCCTGCTGCAGAGCTGGAGTTCCCGAGTCAATGAGGAGCGCGTTCGGGGATCGATTTATCACATCTAGACTAGACGTGATAAATCTATCCCTGATACATCGAACACTACCCGCCGATCCAGCAGGTAGTATAGATGTATCTTTAGAACACAAAGAATGCTCCATAAACACACAAGCTGATTTCTTTCTTAAATGACTACATTAAGGAAAGATCACAGTCATATTTCCTTAGTCTTCAGCTCTGTCCTCTCTCATCCATCTGGTGTATATTGTCTCATAAAAAGGTTTATTTGTGAAAACTGTTTTTTAAATACAGATAATTAAACAGATTAAACATTTAATGAGGCATTTGTCACACATGCACTGATGCAAGACTTTTCCATTTGCAGTGTGAAAGCTCTTTCAGCAAGTTTTATGTCTGAATACAGAACTGATACCAGTCTTCTTCCACATGCTGCAAAACATTCTGAACTTCTGGCAAGATCATAACACGTGTAATAATGTCCTCTTCATTTGCACAAGTGTTTCAGCAAGAATCACAATTAACATTTTTTAATTTTTTAAATTTTTAATTGGAGTTAAAAAGATTGGAATAACTTCAAATGATAGAAATTGAATCCTTGGGGGGATTTTTTATCTTTTTTTAGCAACAGTATCCATTCCCAATTTACCATTCTCAGTTTGTTCCTGAAAATATTTTCCTCATTCCTCTTAAGGTCATTTAATAAAGCCTAGTTGTGCTGACTGTTCTTCAACTATAGAGACCACAAAAAGAACCTTCCTTATCTTGGATATTAAGAAAACAACTAATAATGGTAAAATGCTATTTTACCCATAGACGTTATTTTTCTCACTGGCAGATAACTCCCTCTCTCTGCATGGTGCATTTGGATATAGTCTTGCAATTGTGTAAGATGTTTTGAAAAAACCCTGGTTAAACAGATCTCTAGTATTTTTGATTCCTACTGATTATCATTATGACCAAATAGAACATCATCTTCCCAGTCTAAATTTGGGACTAGCCAAAAACCACATAGTCACACCCCAGTGTAACTCCAGAATTAGTGAAAGGGCACCGTGTTGGGGAAAAGGAAAGGATTTTTACCATTAAAGTAGGCCAGATCCCCAAGGATCTCTTCGTGGAATTATCCTACCTCACCCTATGGGCAAAGACTCTTTTTCCTTGAGTTACTCTCCCAACATGATCTTCTTAACCTTTATGATAGTTCCCAACTAGTCTAAGGTGGAAACCAGCAATGGAGAGGTGAGTTATATCAGATGGTTAATAGGGAGGTAAGTCTGGTAGCAGAAGTAAGAAGTATATACCAGATGCTGGAAATCACCTTGGATTGGGGAAGATGACATACAGCTCCCATCTCATGTGTGGGATTGTTTTCAGAATAACAGAGGGAAGAGAAACTGAAGATGGGAAGAACAATACTAATATTTTCAGTGATTTAACATAAAACTGGTTGGACTATTTTTGCCAAAATATGCTGTTTTATCAAAGCCAAAACATTTTGTGGAGATGTATCTTACAGAGACCAGTTCAGAGATCTCTTTCATCATTGCATGCTATGTACCCCTCCAACAAACTAGATGATTTCTACTTACTTGCTTGTCTTCTAGCTTAGTGGGAAGAAATTAATGCAGCAAGCAACTACTTAATGTGTACCACAGAATCAACCTTCAGAAGGCTGACATGGATTTAGGGTCAGATCTAGTGCCCATTAAAGCACTGGATCTGAGCCTTTGTCTACAGCAGGTGAAGAGACATCCAGTCACCATCACTTTTTGCCCACTTGGTAGCACATCTCTTAAGGGCTCTTAATATGAATGCCTTGAATGCCCACAGAAACCATCTTATCCTTCCCATCCTTCCTTTACAGCTTAACTTCATTTATTAGTCAATACACAATTACGCTATAAAGACACACAGAAATTTGGGTTTGGAGGGAAGCTTCAGCTCATTTGTCACCCTAGATGTCTTTTTTTCCCTTATAAACAAGGAGCACATGGCTATTCTATAAAAAATATTCCATTTTTTAACACAATTTAGAAAGAAGCTATTCTCTAAGAGAACACCTGCTTTCTCTTTGAGAGATGCCATTAATCTGTCCCTGTGTCCATGGAAGAAAGAATTTATTGACTCTTCACAGAACACACTGACAAGAGAACATTTACTTTAGGAGGTAAATCTGTATAGAACAGACAGCTCTCTGGATCATAGTATTTCTTCAACCAAAACAAACCTTTTGTAGATGGATGAGTAGAGAGGCAGTTTCAGGGAAAGGGTTGAATCCTCTGACACATAAAGGGAGAAACGAGAATGTGGGGAGCCTCTTCCTTTCCTCTCACGCCCAACCAAGCAGCAGAACAGAAAACATTCAAGACAGCATTAGGAAAGACTCAAACTGCCAACTAAATTCCAATCAGTATATTACCTATGGATGAGGAGGTCGAGGAGGTGTGTCCAGTGAGCCAGTTAACTATAATAATTAAGTAGGGCGTCCTTCTGATCCTGCCTACAGGCTAAAGGTGCAGCACAGCACATACCGCAGCACAGCACATATCTCAGCCCACCAAGAGGAATCTTGCCCTGGCTACTGCCTTCACACTCCTTCACAGGGCAGAGCAGGATGCAACCCTAAATCTTTATAACAGGAACAGAAATGGAATGTGAATGAACAGAACCCCTTGTCATTTCCCAGAGATACTTCATCAAATATCTGGAAGCTGAAAATAAAGTCAGTTGGCAGGATAGGGGTAGAAAAGAATCAAAAACTCCATTAGCAATATTCTTTAACTGCTACTCCCCTAAGTAAAAATAAACTGTGTTACAAATCACTGCTACAATTACTGCATGTGAAAGTGTAAGGGCAGAATGATTACTGGAACTGAATAGGACTAGAGGAAAAAAGTCTGTTTATTTTATTACATTGATAATACTGGCCTGATCAGATTTCCGTTTGTGGGTCTGCCTCAAAGCAAGAAAGAAACTGAACTATACAACCACAAAAACTTGGCTGGAGAACACACGGCAGATGTAGTATAGGATTCTAACTTCAATTCATATTTAAATGAACAAGATTTTAAATTCTTAGTAATCTTGTATTAGAAAAATGTCCCATTTAATTTTCATATCTGAAGATTTTTTTAAAAAATTTCTGATTGTTCCTACCTTATAAGGACAAGAACTGAAACATGAGCTGAATAAGTCTTCAAGAGTAAATAGCATGTGAGAAACCCCTGACTTTTATCACTCCGATCACATGGGCGTTTCTAATAAAATATGTATCCTGGGGTGGAGATATCCCAATAGGTTCTCTTTGCTGTCTGGCTTTCAGAAGTCTTTTTGAATATTTTCTACCTCTGGCGTCGGAGCTTTATTAGAACTCATTCCTAGACTTCCAAGTTCCCTGCCACCTCCTGCTAGGCAGCACTATCCAGCCAGGAGGACTGTCTACTCTTCTTGAAGTAGGCTCTGGGATATAGAACACACTGTAATAGATCCATCAATGCCTTTCTTAATAGCCTGAGTAAATTGCCTCCAACATCCACCAGCTCTGCTGGCTTAGATCCCAGATACTTTAATAGCAGTGCCAGTATTACTAATATAGGTGACACCTAATTTCCCTGTTCCTCATTATTATTAATAGTATTTATTATTTGCATTACAGTAGTGCCTAGGGGCCCCAGTCAGGACTGAATCCCAGTGTACTATGTGCTGTCTAGACACAGATGAACAAACTGAGTCCCCGCCCAGAGGAGTTCATATTTCCTTTTGAGAACAAGACACAGCAATGAGTGTGATTGTCACAGGGTAGCACAGGTTTCCTTCCCCTAGTCCCTGTGCTTAGGCTGGTCAAAGAAAGGGTCTTAGACACTCCTCTCTCGTGCTTCACTTGTGCTCTTTTATTCACAGTGCTGATACCCTCCCAACTTCCCCAAAACCAGGCCCCTTACTGACCCCACACCAGGTCCTCTGGCCCCTTGAGACTTGTCTCAACTGGTGAGGGAGTGATAGTGATTGATATTGATTGATTGATTGTGATGGTGACAATGACACCTGCTAGCATTTGTGAGCTCTTCTCTGGGTTTATACTCTCCCCCAGTCATCAACCCAACTGGTTCCACCTGGCTCAGTAGGTTGTACTGAGCCTGCCCTAATTAGTGCCTTCAGCTGGGCTCCCTGCTCAGGTTTTTAGTCCTTTAACCCAGCCACGCTGAAGGGAAGCAGGGTCTTTAGCAAGTAGAGGTTTTTAACACCTCTGCCCTGCAACAGTGATAAACAAAAGGAGGAAAAAAGGACAAGGTTAATGAAGGTAAGATCATGTGGTGCACCTATGCACCAGCATGATGGTTCCTAATTTGCCACAGTGGAGGTTTCTTCACTCAATCCCAAATGTGTCTGAGATACCTAGAATGAGGGTTTAATGTAGAAAATCCATCTTTCAAAAAGTGGTAGGCAACTATATCGGTCTTCAAGATCATTGATCATCCAATGAGAGTTTGTGCTGATGATGTAATGCCCAACACTTAATATCCTGCTGAAGCTTTTGAGAAAAACCTGTGTTGCATAGAATACTCCATCCTGATTGTGTTATTGAATTAGTTTCTTTATGAGTAATTCAGTCCTTGCTTCATTGCCTCCATACTCTTGACCAGTGTTCTGAACACAGCAGTGCTGCAGACCCAGGAGTTCAGTGCATAGATCCCACTCACAGATGTATGCAAGCTAGGTTAATACCTAGGTATGTGCAAGTCCATCCTGAGAATATATGAGAGAGGGAGGGAAAGGATTGTGCACATCAACTATGCTTCCAAACCATCTGAAAAGTTGTCTTGCTTTTTCAGAAATCTGCCTTTTAAGCCATGGAAGTCTGTGCAAGTCCCTTCTATAGCTGATGTGTTTTTGTAGGGATGAGGGAGTGAGAGACATGAGGATCCTGGTGTAGTAGCCAGACAGAGGCCCACATTTTGGTTGCTTTATGCACAAGAGAATAAGAGTTCCATTGACATTACTGGGACTATTAGCATGCGTTAGGAAAGCCAGATATGGCCCTGAACTTAATATTAGTGATTCTGTGCTCAGCTCTGTACAAGATAGAGCTAAATGGGCTGACGTCATGGGGTGTATATACCCCATATTGGCCTGGCAAGTAAGAGGTTAATGCAGCAACCACCAGCCAGCGCTCACTGACAGCATCTGGGAGAATAAAAGAGCTGAGAAACAGAGGGTGGCTGCCCCACAACCAAGCAGGCTGGAGAAGGAAAGTCCTGCCAACAATTTGGTGAGAATCTGTCCAGGGTCAGCACCCAGAAAAGGGATGACAGGATATACAGGCTGGAGAAGCCTACAGAACCTAGGGAGGAAGGAATGAACTCAGGGTACAATAGAAGGAGCTGCTGTGGCCTGATTCCACCTGCCTGGTTTTAGGATCCTGAAATGGCACCCAGTGGAATGGGTGGGCCTGGGTTACATGTACTAAACCCTCAGAGACTTAAGAAGCAAACAGGTTTCCAGGCCTCATGAGTACTAGGACTAACTGACCTTGCCATTGCAAGGGGAAAACCCACACACCCCAGCAGGACTGAAGCTAACACCTTTCATAGCCCAGAGTGGAACTACCGGAGAGACTAAGGCAAGAGGAGCTGGCGAGATCGAGTGGGCTCTGAGCAATGCTCTTTCTGACCAAAGGGTGTGCTGTTGCATTAACACACCAGTTCACAGCTCAGAAATAAACAGTGGCCACTACCTGCTCTCTGCTGACCATGCCACAGCATCACAAGATGGATCTTTTCACATTCATATCGAAGTGAAATTGGAAGAGGTGATGGTGCTCAGAAGCCTGCCAGCTTGTAATGTGAAAGGGACGTTAAAAACGTGAGAATTTCTTAATCCTTCCTTTGAACTGTCTCCAAATATAAAAGAGGGAAGAAACAAAAAGAACACAAAACCCCAATCATAGAATATTAGGGTTGGAAGGGACCTCAGGTGGTCATCTAGTCCAACCCCCTGCTGCAAGCAGGACTAATCCCCAACTAAGTCATCCCAGTGGGGCTTTGTCAAGCCTGACCTTAAAAACCTCTAAGGAAGGAGATTCTACCACCCCCCTAGGTAACCCATTCCAGTGCTTCACCACCCTCCTAGAGAAAATGTTTTCCCTAATATCCAACCTAAACCTTCCTTACTGCAACTTGAGACCACTACTCCTTGTTCTATCATCTGCTGCCACTGAGAAAAGTCTAGATCCATCCTCTTTGGAACCCCCTTTCAAGTAGTTGAAAGCAGCTATCAAATCCCTCCCCTATTCTTCTCTTCTGCAGAAGAAACAAACCCAGTTCCCTCAGCCTCTCCTCATAAGTTATGTGTGTTGCCCTCTGCTGGACTCTTTCCAATTTTTCCACATCCTTATTGTAGTGTGGGGCCCATAACTGGACACAGTACTCCAGATGAGGCCTCACCAATGTCTTTTACTGACTCTCCTTTTTAAATACTCATTTTAATTCTTCCTGTTGGAGGTAAATGAAATTCCTAAAATGCACAAAAGCATTTTAAATGACCCCTCTCCATGAAAAGGCCCATCATGCAAAGTAAATCCATTTCATTCAGTTCATCTCCCACCAGTTTCATATTCATTCTATCTTACATGGCAAGCAGATCCATGAAGACCAAATGCGTACCAGAAGTGTCTCTCGAAGAGAAGAGGTAAAACAAAAACAAAGCAGATATGCTAAGTGCAGGCTGCTACACAATACATCTCACAGAGATTTTATCTTGTTTCATTCACACAAATTAACCCGGTTACTTGACAATATATCAAAGATAACAATCAGAAAGAACTCTAAAACACTTAGAGTGAAATCCAAGTCTTGGGCTGGGTCTAGGTACAGGTCTGAAAAGCCATAGCTGGAACCAGGAAAACTGGCTGCAGCATTCATGCTCTATTTATCTCCAGGGCCAAAACCAGGAAGTGGTCATTCTGCAGAAGATCTGGTCCATGCACTAAAGCTCTGATTCTGTTTTTGTTGAAGTCAATGGAAGAAGTCCCACTGACTTCAGTGGCACAAGATCAGGCCTTCAGCACATAGGAAGCCCAGTCTAAAACCCACTGTTTTCAAAAAGAGTCCTTCCTTTGACTGCAGTGAGAATTGATAAGGCTCATGCCTGCTAACTCAGTCATCTCACAGCTCTTGCAGGTTATTCCTAATCTGAATAATCTGTATGTGAATATGAGCATCCTGAATAAAGACTAATATTAATCTTGCTTTTGCAGTACTGGGTTCCTATGTCTACACTGAAAGCACTTAGATCTTGAACGTGGCCCTGGGTGTGGTCTTAGGAAAGAAGAAAAGGAATATGCCACTGAACCCAAAAGGACCTTGCCTAATCTAGAAACTTAAATATTAAATTATTTATAATTATACTGGTTATTTATACAACGCCATTAGTGTGCCTGGCATTTGAGGGGGAAAAAAAGAAAAAAACAAAAAAGAAAAAAACAAGCTTGGTCCCTTTTCCAAAGAGCCTACAGTGTCTGCTTAGATATAAACACTGTGATGGATAACAGAAAAAGGGGGTAAAAGCACATGTGTTATAGGCACCAATATTTAAAGGAAATCTGACTGTCAACCCAAGCTTCAGGACAGTCAACATGATATAGACAGACTTCACAGAAATTTCAAAAGAAAGTTTCTATATTATATATAGAAATCCACTTTAGCTTTTCCACTGAAGCAAAAAAACCCACCCCACAAAAATAAAAAAAACAACAGTAGTAGTGATTGGACTTAATAAGCGTTAGAGATGTGTTATTCAATATAGTACCACACCTTTGAGTCTAAACAGTGCCAAGTTCAGGTCTCTCATAATCTTTTAAACATTTTTTTACATGAACTGGGACTGAGACAAGATTATGACAATGTATTATAACTAACTGGTGAGTCATGTTTAAGATTTCGTAATACAAGCTTAACTTAGCAAAGGTATTTCTGCTCTTCTGTCTTTTGAGGTACTTGAGTTTGATGTGGTAAAAACTGGAATAAAACAATGAGTTTAGATAAGTGGGGCTAATAGGATCAGAGGAGTAGAGGGGAGGACTCCATTAGCAATAGCATGTTGTACAGACTGGCAGAAGAAAAGAGAGAGGCCAAAGAAGCAGGAGGTTATTAATTAAGGACAGCAATGTCAGCTCCAATTACTTCCTGTGAAATTTACATAGAGCTGCTTATTACTGAGGTCAGTGAGTGTGGTGGTATTCCTTTTGCGGTCATCACAATTGGGGTACGAGTTGTCCATACATAGCAGTGGAATGCTGGAATTGTATATAGGATATAGGAACAAAGAGTGACACCACTGTTTTGGGTTATTTTTGTGGAGGGTTGGCAAGAGGGGAGAGAAGGGGAAATCCAGTCATAGCTACATTTTGAAAAAATCTTAGACTTGCATGTGTAGGTGGTACTATTTGTTGGTCAGAGGAAAAAACCTGTAGCATCTAATGTTATTGATTTAAGTGTGCATAAATGTGCTATTTATTCAGTAAAGCAGCTCTGGGAAATTCCAATGATTTTTTTTTTCACGTTCCTACAAAAAAACCCACACTGAACAGCAAAGATACACCAGGGGATAAAGCTATATTTTAGCTTTCTACCTTTGAGTATTCATATAGCTCTTTAAGGACTCAAAACAACATCTTTAAACCAGCATTAGGCCAACACAAAGCTTTTAACCCAACATTAGGTGAGAGCTCCCAGATCTTCTCATCAAAATACTTCCAACTGTACATTCAGGTTTACCAGCTCTCATGAGCTGATTTTCACTCAGTGGGTGGGTTCATTTTGCCCCCTCATAGGCTATCACTGCCACAGAGTGATCCTTTCCCAAAGACTCAGGAAAGAAACACAGGACAGAGCCAATTGACAGTATGGTCATAATAATCTGAATCATTTCAGGGCAAGAAAAACAGACTCTGCCTACCACCGTTGGAGGGCTGAGACTATGATAGCCAACATCCTATTCTGGGGCAAATGCCTAAGGAAGGATTCTTCCTCGAGCCCAGAGATATTCCAGACTGAATTCCTATTGAAACAGAGTTCATTACTAGTTCTGAGTCACAAGCCTGAAGCTTTTTCGCTAGGTGCATAGGTGTGGAGGGGAGAATAGGAACACATACCGCCAGTTCCCATAGTCTTTGATTTGCTTTGTATATGTAATTGTCCAGTATGGCCATATTAATTCCCAATGTAAACTCAACGAAGTTGGTGCATTTATACAGGAATGGATTTGGCCCAATTAACAGGGAATAGGGAATCTGGCACAACTTAAAAAAAATAAATGTACCTTTGTCAATTTCCTGATCTATGCATATATCAATATTTCAGAAATGGTTTTTAAAAAAGAGAATGGATACAGATCTGTCTAGCGACACTAAAGCATTAACTGCTGCAACAGTCATTAAACCATTTAAGTTACATAATGAGTTTTGTCTTCCATGTAAAATGAATATTAACTTGATGGGATAAAGTCAGCAGACTTTATGGACTAAACACAGGGTAGTTAACTCAAAATTAAAGGTAACAAGAAAAGTGATTTGAGAAAACTGAGGATAGAACAATTTTTTTTCAAGAACACAGTTTGACAACTACTCATTCCTGCTGTGTTATTGGTGCATCTTGGACACTGCTATGTACGATTAGGTAGACACCCCTGGGACAATATATTTTACTCTTGATATTCTTGAAAAGCTGATTGGTGTAAATTATTATTATTTATATTTAGTAGCACCGAGAAGCTCCAGTCATAGACCAGGATCCCACTGTGTCAGGTGCTGTACCAACACAGAACAAAAAGATAGATTGTAAGCTCTCTCAGGTAGGGGCTAAGTATAAGACAAGAGAAAAAGATAGCTACAGGCAGACAGAGAAGTACAAGGAAACAATATTGTCTAACTAGACAAGCTAGCCTCAACGTGGGGGTGGGGGGAAGAAGGGTAGGACACACAAGCAGAGTGAATTATGTGATGGCAGCAAACATCATGTTAGTTCCACGATCTCTGAAAATATTCCGTTGGCCCTAGGTGGTCCTTAGGACCTGAAGGTCCTTTGAGATAACAAAATGAAAATACTGTCGGGGAAAAAAGGGTAAATATATATGGGAAAGGGAAAGAAAGACAGCTTCTTGGAACTTGCACTAAGAAAGTTAAATGAAAAGCTAAATGAAGTTTTGCTGTGAAACCAACAGTGTTGACTTGGGATCACTTGTTAAAAACAGAAATTTAACTGGGCAATAAAAGAACCTATCCAAACTCAGGGCCACTTGCCACTATTTACCTAAAGCTGCTTTGCAAAGAAGTGGGTGGAGGAGAGGGTTATGGGTGTTGCAATATTGCATGTGGCACAATAGCCATAGAGCCATTTTATAGATTCGGGACTGGCTGTTGCAATACACTGCTTAGTCACTCTTCACTGTGCCTCTGAGAAGGAGGCGCTTGACTGCTTCTGCTGATGGCAGGATACACGCTGGCTCATTGGCAGGCTGTAACCACCATGCAGCCTTCAGGCCACACAGTGGCAGCACATTGTTTTTGGGCTCTTCCTAACAGTCTCGGGAGAAAGAATCTTTCTTTGCTGTGTGCACATCTCGCAGTAGTGAGATGTAGTAGTAGTGAGAGTAGTGCACATCTTGCAGTAGGTTCTCTATGATCTCTCCCCACCAGCTCGCAGCAGAACTTGTCCAGAGCATAGAGAAGGATTTAGTTCTTTGAATTTATAGATGGTTCTTTTTTTCTCTTTCCTGAGGGATAAATAGAAATATTTGAACACTGATATAAAATATTATACTTGGCTTACTAGAGAAGGCACTCCCATGCCAGCAAATTCCAGTTTACTTTGAAAAGTACAGATCCATATAAGTGATTTTGGCTAGATAAACCCAACAAAGAAAGTTGGAA
Source organism: Dermatemys mawii (assembly GCA_007922305.1). Lineage (NCBI taxonomy): Eukaryota > Metazoa > Chordata > Testudines > Dermatemydidae > Dermatemys > Dermatemys mawii. Next base: position 20,493,288 of record ML677326.1, read on the forward strand.
GCAGTCCAAAGAGGATAGCCTTTTGCTCGTGGCTAGGATTAGCACAAATGACAGTAAGATATGTATTTAAAAATGCAATCTCAAAACAAAGTTTAACACTGACTTTCCACAAGAAATTGAACCCATCCCACAGCCTGTCTATCTAAGCCATATTGAGGAACAGATAAGGAAAATAGAATAGATTACAGGTGACAAAGAGAGAACAAAAGATACATCAAGATGACCCATTTGGAGAAGGTTGGTCTGGCATAAAGGGCCAACCGATCCCCCAAATTAGAAAATGTCATCTGGGTAGGTCCCACAGACATCATTTTGTTTGATTCTATGGAAACTAGAGAACTATCATGCTACAGAGAACCTCAAATTCTAAAGTAAAAAGAGAAAACAAACAAACACTAAAAAAAGAAAGAGGAGTTATTTTGCAAGAAATGCAACAACTTTCAAGAGGTTTTTCTTGTTTTTGCTTTTTAAGACAAAAGCTCAATGTGTTCAGGTCACTTTGGAAATAGAAAGCTATAAGAGGAGGCACAAAAGGCCTTGTATTCGGTGGCTCCCATAGGGAAGAGAATTAGAAAGTACACCACCTCCTCAGATATAAGAATCTGCTGGTGTGGTTACCAAGCAAAGGTTTTTTCCAGACCTATCAAGGAGGCATGTGTGATCTGAACAGAACTTTGGGAAGTGTCCAAGATCAGTGTCATTGGATATTAACACAGTAATTTAGCACCTATATAACTTTTTTCATCTGTGGATCTCAAAACATATTACAAAGGACTGTAATATTGCTCCAGCTTTGCAGATAGGGAACTTAAGTAAAGAGGGGTGTTAAGTGATTTTCCAAGAGTTATACAGGAAATCCTTAGCAGAGATAGGTTTGGGACTCAGAATGCCTGACTCCCAGTTCTTTACCCTGTCAGCCAGACCATCCTGTCTCAATAGACATACTAGATCACTGACTTGTTGATATGGAAATAAAAACCCAAACACAAAAACAACCTCTCACTTTTCTCCTAGTTTGAGTTTATTTCCTAGTTTCATATTTACCAAGTTCTTGTCTCAAACTGCTGTTTAGTCCCTTGTAGCCTCTGCCAACAAATCCTTGTGTTTCTCTGAGAATTGCCAAGCCTCTTTTAGATTTCTCTTCTAAGGTGAATTCAGGTGACCTGACTGTGACATACCATACAGTCTAATGGACTGTACCCCTGTCCTGATGCCCTTTATAATGCCTTGATGCTGTAGCCTCCAATGTGAAGGCTCACATATAATCTCCGGCATGTAACTAACTCCCAGCACGTAAATCACTCCCAGACAGGGGGCTTGCACAAGGAGGGGAAGCAGGGGCACTCAGCCAGTAATTAGGAGGGGCCCAGAACTCCTCCAGCCCTTGGGCCCCAGTGGGGAAAGTGAGGAAAGCGAGCTCCTTCGGTCCAAGAATGTGCCCCTCCAAAAGTGGTCAAATTGTTATTCCTGCCCATGTCCCTGCTATGTCTGTGTGGGGTACAGCTAGCCATCTTAACCTTGAATTTTACCATAGTCATGTTGCACACCTCCAGTCCTGGATCTTCTCCCAGAAATGTATGTCCTCTACTGCCTAGCCCCCTTCTGGACAGTACAAATATACTAAGTCTGTTACTCCTTTAAGAGAATAATATGCCATTTTATTACCTTAAATAGTTACCCAACATTTCATCTTAAACAACTGGATTAGATAAAATAGTAAAATGAGTTTATTAACTACAAAGGAATAGATTTGGATGGAGTAGATGTAATGAGGCATAAAAGTCAGAAATGGTTACAAGCAAAATAAGGAGGAGCCTAACTTAACAAACTATATTAGATTCAAAGCAAAGTTTTCTCACCACATGCCTTCAGCAATCTTACTGACTAAACTTCATAGGTCAGGACCCCTCCCCCAGAGTCCAACAGATGCTTCCTTTGTCTTTTCAGATGGAGTGAATGCAATGGGCAGGGTGAGGAGAGAAAGGTGTGTCTTGGGGTATCTGCCCCTTCTTTTGATAGTCCTGTTCCTGTTTGGAGAAGCATTTCCAGCTGGGAGCAAGGCGACAAACAGTCTATCTGGATGGAAACTCAAAGCTGTTTCTTTGCTAAGATGTAGATTTTTGCCCGTGTTCTCTTTCCTGACAAAGAATGGCTGCTTAGCATAGCCATTAGCAGATAATGGTCCATCAGCCTCATCTATACCTGACTGAAGTGTCAGTTTGTCCTTTGTCTCTGAGGAACTGGTTTAGCCACTCCCTAGACTTTTTTGGAAAAAATACTTTTAGGGCTTGTATACACTGACACTTTACAGCGCTGCAACTTTCTCACTCAGGAGTGTGAAAAAACACTCCCTTGAGCGCAGCAAGTTTCAGCACTGTAAAGCGCCAGTCTAGACAGTGCACCAGCACTGGGAGCTGGGCTCCCAGCACTGAGAGCTATCCCACTCATGGAAGTGGTTTTTTCATAGCTCTGGGAGAGCGCTCTCTCCCAGCGCTGGTGCTCTGACTACACAGCCACGTTATAGTGCCACCATGGCAGCGTTTTAACATTGCTAGTGAAGACATGCCCTTAGTCATGATCTCAGCTTACGTTTATAGCTTTACGTATAACTCTGCTACATGCAATTTGCCATGGTAATACTGATCAGCAAATTAAGAGCATGTAAATGATACCTTGTACAAACATTTTTACAACAGTGTGTAGGGAGTGAATAAGGAGGTACATTCTGTAACACTGAGTAACTGAACAGTGCAACCCAGATGCAGTCCCTCTTCTGAAGAGCTGATGAAAAGGAGGGAACTTCTAGCCACCTACTTTAAGGAAGTTCTGTTCCTAATAACCTATAGAATTCATTCTTCTCTTCATTTTCTTATGAAGAAGGCCAGATAATCTCAGGATTACAAGACTCTTGGGCCTTTGCATGGCTGAGCATCTTTCATAGGATAATTAGAACTACCTCCAGTGCTGAAACTGAGGCAGGATAGTCAAGCCTCAAAGGGCTGGGCTGTTCCTTCACAAGCCAGAATAGTTTCTTCCATGTATTTTGCCTCCATAAAAGAAGTCACACATCATGGCATGTGCATTTGATCTCCTGAGTAGCTTTCCTCATGATACATTTATCACAAGTTACCAGTATATCAAAATATGCTCCCTTGTGAGAATAATTCAAAACATGAGATATTTAAACTATCTTTATTTTATTCATTATAAAGTGGATCAATGGAGCACAATTTAACTAGCAGGTTTATTATGGATTTATTTGATTTGTTTGGGATTTTCTAAAGCTTCCTGCTTTAATTCTGATCCTATTGAACTCAATGGTAAAATGACTGTTTGTTTAAGCGATATCAGAATAAAACCAACACTAAGCATTTCTAGAAAGTCTGAACACTTTCAGAAAACACCCGTTACATTTTAGGCCTATTCTACACTAGAAAAGGTTTACTGGTATAGCTATACTAGTTTCCCTGAATGAAATAAGCAGGTTTTAGCTGGTATAAATTCATCTGCACTAGAGCTTTTGACAGAATAAAAATATTGTTTAAAAACAAATATATTCATAACCCTACTGGCACTATTATATCAGCAAAATTTCTAGCGTAGATGTGGCCTACAGGTCTGACTGCATGGGGTGTCATTAGTAGCCTGCATCTACAGATCTAAAATCCTTTTTGTAAAGTTGAAATGGTCCTTTCTCTCAAAGGTGACAGAGTCTCCTTAAGACCACACTTCTGCAAAGACTTACACGTGTGTTTAAATTTATGCACTGGGATTGCTTCCATCGACTTCAGTGGGGCTAAACACAGTGCACAAAGTTTAAGCATATGAGTAAAGTCTTGGCAGGTCTAAGGCCTAAAATTCTGACACATGTTGTGTAAAGCACACACACAACCAATCTGACTCCATATTTGTCCAGACCACATACAAACAGCTCACACTGAGAGGACACATCTGTAGCTGTAGCATATTTCAGATACCCAGTCTCTTCCAAATGTTCTGACATTTCACTCCAGCATTATTGGCTGATATATTTATTACATATATTACAGTTGTTATTTTATTCTGTGTCCAATTCAAACTAGTTGTGCATAACAACAAAAACTTCACAGTGCCCTGCTCAGACTCTATCCGGGAAGCTCAGTCATTAAAGGCACCTTGGGACTTGACACCAGGGTCCCACTGTCCCATACAAATATATAACAGAGCCAATCCTTGGAGCTTTCAGTCTCTCCAAAGCATATACCAAAAATCAGATTTAGTTTTCATACTTTTGTCATACATGGAATGTCTAACAAGCATCAAATAAAAAATATTAGAATAGAAGAAAACCACTTTTTTGATAGAATAGATTTTACCTTAATTTCTTCAAAAGTACGCAACTGCTTATTCTGCACTTCAATCTCATTCCCATTTAAGCCTTGAAGTTTATAGAGCTGATAACTGGAACACTCTTTTTCACTGGTTCCAAGGTCCATGGGAAAAATTTCTTCATGAATTAATTCTATATGATTAAAGTTCATGAAATGATTCTGGGACTAAGTGATTCTCTGTCAGCGTCCACACTGGAGCTCTCTCTAAAATATGGGAATTTGAACATAGTAAGCAGTTTCTATTCCTTCAAAAGACATGAATATCTAGCTATTACGTAAGTACAGAAAATATATTCTTTAAAGATTGTCCCTCTTGTCAGAAATTGACCAAAAGAATTTTTGAAATATGGGGATTGAAGCCAAGATCACCTAGCTATTTAGGCTCCTAACTTCCATTGAATACCTTGGTGGATCTGGGCCAGGTCTACAATGGAGTGTGGGTGGGATAGACCTAAGACAGGCAACTTCAGCTACATGAATAGCGTAGCTGAAGTCAACATATCTTAGGTTGACTTACCTCAGCTTCCTCACAGCGGCGAGTTGATCACTGCCGCTCCCCTGTCGACTCTGCTTCCACCTCTCGTGGCGATGGAGTTCCAGAGTCAACAGAGAGAGTGCCCAGGGATCGATTTATTGCATCTACACTAGACGCAATAAATTGATCCCTGATAGATTGATCACTACCCGCCGATCAAGACATGGCCTAAGTGTCAGAGTTCACAGAGGTGATAGTTAGAATTTTGTGTTATATCCTAAGTGACATGTAAATTGCACAACCTTTAGTAAGATTCTTCACTTAATGTACACTATATAGAACCAGGTTAGTGGAACAGTTTATAAACATGACTCATGCTAAGAGTTTAAACCCTGCATTTCAAACTGGGGTGGAGTTAAAATTCAAAAAATGTAGGATTGGGATATTTTATTTTTGAGATTGTTTTAACTATACAGCCAATTGGAGGTGACAGATAATAAAGATCATTAGCAGAAAGAAACTCAAGAATAATTTCCACCCTAAAGTTAAGTAATTAGCTTATTTCCTGCTTGAGTAATTTGCTTTATTTTTCTCCTAGTTTAGGATTTATCTTTAGGCCCTATTCCTCACCCTGAGATCTTTTTTTCTCTCTCTCATTACATCTAATTCCATTCTTCCCTCATTGCATCTCCTTCCTTCCTTTTCATGTCTCATCCTCATCCTGCTCCCTTCCTTTGATTTTTCTTAGGCCACTAATTATCAGTCCTAGTTTCCCAGGGTCACAGTTAGTAACACTCTGGGAAGTAGACTCTGCCTCTGTGCTAGTAAATTTCAGTTAGCTTTTTCCTACCTCACACTTTTTTTTTACCAATAATTCAACTCACACAACTTGATCTTGTAATTAATTGTGGCAATTTAGTTCTTTAGTTATGAGGAAAAAAACAATTTCCTTTTCTGAAGATGCCTAAGGTGAGATCCATTAAGAGACTTAGGTATCGCAGTGCTGAGCATCATGGCATCTACCTTTATAGGTGCCTACAAAATGTAGCAAAAATCTATCCACACAGCTGAATTAAGTACTTAGGCTCCCTATATGGTGAATGGAGAGAGAGAGGCACCTTACAATGCAATACACAAAAGCTAGCACAGTAGGTGAGGCCACCTAAACTAGCCAATGGTAGATGTCAGCCAGAGGGACGTGTCCACAGCCTCACCCATCTCTTCTTAACAATCCACAAACAGGAACTCTGAATCAGTGCCTAATTTTACTGAAAGGGGTGCCAGGTCTCAAGCAATTCAGTCCCACGACTCAAGCAATTTTTTTACATTCATAACTGGGGCAGCAAGCCCAGAGGTGCCGGGGCTATGAACTGCCAAGCCTAGAGGTGTTGGGGCTCAGCCCTGGCATGAATTAATCACTGCTCTGAGCACACCTATTGGATAAGCCCTTATGAGTCTTATGGGCCTGCTGCATAACACATAGTCAGACAGCTGCAGTGTTAGGAACAGAATCCAGGAGTCCTAACTCCCAGCCTGCTACATTCACCAATGCACAGTGCCTCTCTTGAGTGTGTACATAGAACCTAATTCTGTTCTATTTAGCACCTTTCATACTTAAGTCAAGCTGTTCCCCCCCCCCCCCAAAAAAAAGAACTTTAAAAGGTAATGTATTAGATAATGGCACCAGAATAACTATGTAGTGAAATAGGACATGCTTGGCACTTAATCTTGTACATTTACATCATTTGTTTTTCTGAGATGTGTGAAGCTGGTTGGTCAGGATGCCAGGGCAGTCTCTCACTACTCTTCAAACAGGGCCATGGGATCTTTAACTTGTACCTATATAGTTATCTGACACTGGCAAAGACACATTGGCTTCAAGCCTCACCCATCTAAAAGATAGTACGATAACAGTGCAGAATTCCTTCCAGTGCATCATTTAAATGCCAGTAATGGCTCCAAGCCCAGGTTGTGGTTTTGGGAGTGGATCTATGCAAATACCTGTCTGATCCCATGCACGTGGGTCATATGAACTGGATTACTTGTAGCCCATTTGCAGGGGTTGGGAGTGGGTCATCTTGGCAGGTACTTTTGAAGGGTTGGGATCTATGTAAACCCAGACTTCTCAGAAAATATCCCACCATTCTTTCTCAGACCCTCAGGATTCCTTATCTTGCATATTTTCAGGAAGCCCCCAATGCTTTGAAGCAGCTCCTTTCCAACTGGCTCCTTTGAGACACTTGAGTCTCTTCCCTTTGGATCATTCAAGGATGAGGACTAGACTTTTCCAGAGAGAGATCATTACAGGGTAGCCTGATATGGGCTTCCATCACCTCTTTAAGCCATATGAGATCTTCAGAGGGATGTGATGTACCTCCCTTCCCCCTAATAGAACTATAGAAGCAGAGAAACCCTCCTGCCACTAGGCATTGGCACAGCTTGTGCTTGTGCAGAACTACCAAGAGGTGCTTTTCTTTTCTAAGAATAGATGGTTTCAGTTCTTTGATTGCAGGATCCCATGTTGACCACGTGGAGGCAGCTTATTCAAAATGCAGGCACTCCTTTATTAGCACTTCCCTCTTTGAGCAAATTAGGCTCATGTAAGTCTTTATATTAGCTTCTATTAAGTTATGTACTAATTCCAGTCTTCACATGTATTCAAGGTTCTGAATGGCTGTGACCCATCCAGTCTGGCTGACCTCTAAACTTACAGCCAAGTTTTAGTCAGGGTGTGTAGGTGATTATTTGCTTTGCCCCAGTTATAAACAAGATCTGTGGGAGTCAGGACATTTTGTAAGTACATGCCTCAACCACGGAATCCACTTCCTATTGCAAATGGAGTTGTTTAGTCAGCTTTGTCATTCACTGAAAGGCTACGGAAATACATTTACTGTTCTCAGTTGCTGATAATTCTGTTATGGATAATTATGCTGCAGCCTCAGAAGTGGCCAGGAAGAATGCTATATAAACACAAGTTATTAATGTTGATTGTCTGGGTACACACAGGGTACGCTAGCACCCATATGCTAAAGATAATGGGATATCTACTTGGCTTAGTAGAGCCTTCTGCTGGCAGTGTAATGAGATATGTCCATTTACTCTCACTACACAATTTGGAGAAGGTGTGGGAGACAGGACAGTACGTCCTGTCCATCTCCTTTCTACCAAAGATGCTGTGAGGATTTGAGCGTAATAATGACCCATACTAGATGCCCCCTCCCTTGAACAGCCTGCTAGAAAATACTAGCCACTGAGCACCTTCTTCTGAGGAATTCAAAGGCATCTGCAGCAGTGAGGTTGTTTGTCATTAACCTCATGTGTCCCAGAGAGAACTGAAGTAAGGGTGGGAGAGCTGGTCATCATGAGTGAAGCATATCACCCCTTTCCAAACCTGGACTAAGGTTCACATTGAGGAATAGACTCCAAGCCTGCCAGGATTTCTTGTGGGTTCTGTGCAAACATTTCTTTCACACCAGATGTGGGACTTGAATCCATATAGTTTTGTCTCAATGGTGAAAGTGCTAAAGTGTGAATCATACTGACCCTGTAAGAAAATTGTGTTCATATCAACTACTTTAATGTCAAGACTTTTCTTGTTCAAGTGGCATCCTCCAGACCCCATTTTAAGAGAGAGATTCAATATCCTGGAGATGACTTTGGCAGGGGTTAGCATAACAAAGTATGACAAATTGTTTATGAATGTTTGTAGTTTGTTGATAATTAAATTACTTGATAATTAATATTTTTGGCCTGGTGGAGTCAAGTTATCCCAAGTAGGAGAAGGAGTTGTTGTTGGTCAAGTGATCAAACTTTTAATCTAATTTCCATAAAAAATTGATATGGAATTGATATGGAGTACATTAAGGTTGCACAGCAGAACAATCAAATATTAGGATCTGCAGAAGCTGAATGCACAACCTTCCATCTGCATTCTTGTGCATATGAATTATACTATTATGTGATCACATACTATTTTTCAAACACTATAAAACAGGTGGTCTCAAACTTCTGATAGCATGGATTTTATATGCTAATATATTGCACAGTAGACAACCTCCCTTCCTATTCATGACTGCATGTCAACCTTGTGGCCATGATGACATGTATTTACATGAAAGTCAGATTAAGAATGTTACGTAATGCATATTATGTAATGAATATTATGTAATGCATTTTTCTTGGTCACTTAATGTGATTAAACAGCTAGATAGGAGGAGTCAGTACCATGTGACCAAGCAGCTCTCCACAGGCCTTAGCCAGTGCTCCATGTACCACAGTTGGAGAACTCCTGATAAAATGTTTCATATAGTGTCTACAAACAGAATTAAAAATCTTCTAACAATTTGAAATGCAGATAAGTTTTATTAGTCATCCATGGTAGTGTAAAGATAATGGATATAATCTAGAGAACAATCTCTATCCAGATCAACATGACTGATCTGGTTAATATATAATGGAGCTGCAGAGATCCTTAAAAAGGGTCTACGGTAACAATGTAGAGATAAGGATTTACCACCCTTGATAAATATCTGAATAATTAAATTATCTGTGAAAATAAATCATTGAGTCATATTAGTCAGGGACTATGGAGTACAGATCCAGAAATGAAATGTCACACCCATATCCTTTTTTCAGGTGCATGCCACTTTAGAGAGAAAGACTCCGTGTAAATGAAAGTTGGCCACTTTGAGCCAAATCCTTGCATTCTCATTCATTTATTCAATCTCCTAGACTAGGATCTGTGCACTTTGCAGCTGTGCACTTTCAGCAAGCTGGATTTCAATTCTGCCATGAGCCCCCTCTTCCTTTGTTTCTGCCAGGATGGGATCTTCTCTCCTGTTTGTTATTCCATGAAAGCAGCAGGTGTAGAATCTAATAATGCCAGCTCACATTCTTCTCTCAACTTCAATTAGCAACAAGCAGTCGACAATGAATTACTCAGCACTATGACCCAGGAATGCCCCTTAGTGTACGCTGAGGCTGTGTGAGATTTTGATAAGGGTGAGAGAGGTGAGGAGCTGCTTGTTCATGATGTAGCCCCAGGATTCACAGGTTTAGAACCTTGAGTTGAGTATAGGCCCTACAGCACTGGCATAGATGGTATCACAGAATTTTGTAAACATGATGGGCTGCCCCAAAAGGGCAGAATCCACAACTACACCTGTGATGATAGACGATCACTCATTACTGAGTATGATCATCTTCCATGGGTCCTCAGGTGGCTAATAAGGCTAATCTTTAAACCACAAGTTCTGTTACAATGAGGGCAGATGTTTTCAGGCTCAGCCGGAGGCTGTTGACCATAACTGGAGACCAGTCTCTCCTTCCTCCTGTGCCTCTTGTCCTCTTCGGTTTGTCGGCGAGCAAGTTCAAAATGTAGGGGACCATCACGTAGGACTTCACTCCATTTTAAGCAAGCCTGAGCAAATGTCTCCCAAATATCAATATTACATTTTTTTTATGTTCAGCAAGTCCTTATAACGTTTCTGTTTTCCACCCACGTTACAGTACCCTTCTTTCAGCTGAGAGAACAGGACCTGTTTTGGGAGGCGATGATCTGGCATCCGGACAACGTGACCAGTCCAGTGGAATTGCTGACAGATGATCGTTGCCTTGATACTTGAACTTGATCATTGCCTTGATATGTCATTGCATCCAACAAAGTGGGTATTAGCCCACGAAAGCTCATGCTCTAATACTTTAGTTAGTTTTTAAGGTGCCACAGGACTCTCTGTCACTTCTGCAATTCCAGAGAAACACGGCTACCCCTCTGATTCTTGACAACATGCAAGGCACTGCAATTAGCCATATGGAGTGGAAATCCATCAACCTCATGAAGAAACTTGCTCAAATACAGACAGATACCATCTTTCTCTCCAAATGCAAACGGATGGACATCATACCAAATGGACTGAAGGTGAAAAATCCATTGCTTTCTACATACTGCACAGACTACAGTGAGAGATTATGCCAGACACTATCAAACAAACTGAGGAACCATCTGATCAGCATCCTGTACAGCAAACAGGAAAACATCAAAAAAGAGCTTTCCAAGCTGGAGACCTTCATAAACAACCAACCTTCCACACAAACAGACTTTACTAAAATAAGACAGGAGATCTATATTACACACTTCACCTCTCTACAAAAGAAAAAGGACTGCAAGCTATCTAAAATCCTACCTGCCACATGGGGCCACAACAGTGGTACCCCTAACTCACCCAGAAATATCGTCAATCTATCCAGCTACACACTCAGCCCGGCAGAAGAGTCTGTCCAATCTTGAGGACTTTCAGTCCGCCCCACCACCCCCACAAACATGATACTATTCTGCGGTGATCTGGAAGCCTACTTTCGCCGTCTCCGACTCAAAGAATACTTTGAAGACAACATAGAACAGCGCACTGATACACAGACTCATCCCACCAGCAGCACAAGAAAAAGAACTCCACATGAACTGCTCCTGAGAGTGGAAATGACAGTCTGGACCTATACATAGAATGCTTCCGCCAACGTGCACAGGCAGAAATTGTGGAAAAACAACATCGTTTGCCTCACAACCTAAGTCGTGCAGAACGCAATGCTATCCACAGCCTCAGAAACAACCCTGACATCATAATCAAAGAGGCTGATAAAGGAAGTGCTGTAGTCATCATGGACAGGTCTGACTACCAAAAAACTCTGCAACACCAATTTCTACAGGCCACTTCCCTCAGATACCACTGAGGAATATACTAAGAAACTGCACCATCTACTCAGGACACTCCCTACACTAACACAGGAACAAATTAACATATCCTTAGAGCCCCGACAGGGGTTATTCTATCTATTACCCAAGATCCACAAACCTGGTAATCCTGGACGCCCCATCATCTCGGGCATTGGCACTCTCACTGAAGGACTGTCTGGATATGTGGACTCTCTACTCAGATCCTACACCACCAGCACTCCCAGCTATCTCCATGACACCACTGACTTCTTGAGAAAACTACAATGCACTGGTGATCTTCCAGAAGACACCATCTTAGCCACCATGGATGTCGAGGCTCTCTTCACAAACATCCCACATAGAGTTGGAATACAAGGTGTCAGGAATAGTATCCCTGATGATGCCACAGCACAAGTGGTTGCTGAGCTCTGAAACTTTATCCTCACACACAATTATTTCAAATGTGATGACAATATATACTGCCAGACCAGTGGCACCACTATGGGCACCTGCATGGCCCCGCAGTATGCCAACATCTTTATGCTTGACCTGGAACAACGCTTCCTCAACTCTCGTTCACTCACACCCCTTCTCTATCTACGCTACACTGATGACATCTTCATCATCTGGACCCATGGGAAAGAAACTCTGGAAGAATTCCACCATGATTTCAACAGCTTCCACCCCACCATCCACCTCAGCCTGGACCAGTCTACACGGGAGGTCCACTTCCTAGACACCACGGTGCAAATTAATGACGGCCACATCAACACCACCCTATACATAAAACCTACCGACAGCTACGCCTACCTTCATGCCACCAGCTTCCATCCCGGACACACCACACGATCCATTGTCTACAGCCAAGCACTGAGGTACAATCGTATTTGCTCCAACCCCTCAGACAGAGACCAACACCTACAAGATCTTCACCAAGCTTTCTCAAAACTACAATACCCGTACAAGGAAATAAGGACACAGATCAACAGAGCCAGACGTGTACCCAGAAGCCTGCTGCTGCAAGACAAGCCCAAGAAAGAAAACAACAGAACACCACTGGCCATCACCTACAGTCCTCAGTTAAAGCCTCTCCAACGCATCATTAGTGATCTACAACCCATCCTGGACAACGATCCCTCACTTTCACAGGCCTCGGGAGGCAGGCCAGTCTTGGCCTACAGACAACCTGCCAACCTCAAGCATATTCTCACCAGCAACAGCACACCGCGCCATAATCACTCTAACTCAGAAACCAATCCATGCAACGAACCTCGATGCCAACTCTGCCCATATATCTACACCAGCAACACCATCACAGGATCTAACCAGATCAGCCACACCATCACTGGTTCATTCACCTGCACATCTACCAATGTAATAATTATGTGCCAGCAATGTCCCTCTGCTATGTACATCGGCCAAACTGGACAGTCCCTACGAAAAAGGATAAATGGACACAAATCAGATATCAAGAATGGCAATATACAAAAACCTGTAGGAGAACACTTCAATCTCCCTGCACACACAATTACAGATTTTAAAGTCACTATATTGCAGCAAAAAAACTTTAAGACCAGACTGCAAAGAGAAACTGCAGAGCTGCAATTCATTTGCAAATTTGATACAATCAACTCTGGACTGAATAGAGATTTTGAATGGCTAGCTAACTACAAGAGCAGCTTCTCTTCTCTTGCTGTTCACACTTTCAGTTCAGCTGCTAGAGGAATACCTCACCCTCCCTAATTAGAGATAACAAGCTGGTTCAGCCTCATTGGACTAACCCTGTTATCTCTAACCTGGTTCTTACCTACCTATTTATACATGCCCCTGGATACTTCCACTGCATGCATCCGACGAAGTGGGTAATAGGCCACGAAAGCTTATGCTCTAATACTTTAGTTAGTCTTTAAGGTGCCACAGGACTCTTTGTCACGCCTTGATACTTGTAATCTTTGCCTCTTCCAGAACACTAACATTGGTGCACCTGTCTTCCCATTTGATCTTCAGAATCTTACGAAGGAGTGTTGGTGGTGCCTCTCAAGAGCTTTCAAGTGGTGTCTTTAGGTTGTCCAAGTTTCAGACCCATACAACAGTGCTGGGAGAATAATGGACTGATAAATAAGAAGCTTGGTGTCTGTTTGAATGTCATGATCTTCAAAGACTCTGTGCCGTAAATGAGAAAAAGCTACACTGGCACAGCTCAGACTATGTTGAATTTCTGCATCAATATCTGCCTTGGATGAAAGATGACTTCTGCGGTAGAGGAAATGATTGACATTCTCCAGTGCCACTCCATTAATTTTGATAGAGGCAGCATGTAATACCTCATTTGGAGAGGGCTGATGGAGCACTTTAATCTTCTTAATATTAAGAGTGAGACCAAGACATGCATAAGCAACACCAAACACATTTAAAATAGTTTAAGATCTTTCTCAGAGTGGGCAAAGATTGCACTGTTGTCAGCATACTGAAGTTCCACAATAGATGTTGTGGAAATCTTACTCTTGGCTTCTAGCCCGATAAGCCTGAACAGCTTTTCATTCATTCTCTGATTTCAATGTCAGCTGAAAACGTCCCAGCAATTAGGTAAAGAATGACGGTGATAAAAACCACAAACATAATTGGAGTGATGATACATCCCTGTTTGACTCCTGTTTGTACTTTGAAAGGTTCACTCTGGGAGCCAATGCTGCTCAGAACAGTCGTTTTCATGTTATCATGAAGCAATTTTAGGACATTGGATGTCCTGATAAATACATCAGGCTTAGAAAGTACTGTCTAGAGGGCATGGTGATTCACTGAGTCAAAGGCTTTAGTTAGATCAATAAAAGCCACGTACAGTGGTCGGTTTTGCTCCCAACACTTTTCTTGCAGCTGCCAAGCTATGAAAATCATATCCACAGTTCCACAACATGGTTGGAAACCACTCTGTGACTTCAGTAAAATTTCTTCTGACAGGAGCAGAAGGCGGGTTGCAAGTATCCACACTAGAACTTTTCCTGAAGTGGATAGGAGGGAGATACCATGATAATTTCCACAATCCACTTTCACCCCTTTCTTGAGGAGCGTGACAATCAAGGCATCCCTCATTTCATTGGGTATCTCCTCCTTTATCCAGATTTTAAGGATAAGCAGGTAAAGATGCCGAATTAGCTCTGGTCCACCATTTTTAAAGATTTCAGTGGGGATACCATCTAGATCTGCTGCCTTGTTGTTCTTCGTCTGCATGGTGGCATTGTGTACCCCATACAACTTGGGAGGGGTCTTTAAGTTTCTCCCTTTGAGTTCCTCCCTAAATGGTCATTGAGGGATTTGCTCAAGGACTTCATCTGCAACCATGGAATTATGGTTAAGGAGATCTTCAAAATGTTCTTTCCAGCGAGAATTGATGGCTTCATTGTCCTTCAGAAGTGTGGTTTCATTCTTAGAGCGAAGAGAATTCATACCATGACATATTGGCCCATAAACAGCTCTGGTGGCACTAGAGAAGCCACATGTATTGTGGATGTCCACAAGATGTTGACGTTCTTGTGCTTTCTCAGTCCACCATTTGTTCTTGAGTTCTCTGGTTTTACGTTGTAGTTCTGCCCTCCCCTTGGCATGGGCTTCTCTCTTTACAGTACAGTTTATGTCATTCTGCCGGCCACAAAATGCAATTCTCTTCTTATTAATGAGTTGCTCAATTTCCACATCATTCTCATCAAACCAGTCCTGATGTTTTCTGGTTTGGTAGCCTATGGTTTCCGCACAAGCAATGATGATTACTGTTTTCAATTGGCTCCAGTGTTCCTCAATTTGTTCTGGAAACTCTGATGGGAGCTTTTCTTCTAAGACTCCTTGGAAGCTTAATAGGGTCCTTCAAATCTTGAACCTTCAGCTTATGCCTGACTTGCTTCTTTTGCAGCCTCCATTTGGGAGCGATCTTAATTTTCATTGTGGATTGGATAAGGTGATGATCAGTCCAACAGTCATCAGCACTTGTCATTGCTGTGAGAAGTACATCACTATGATCTCGGGCACGAACATAGCCGAGGAGATGCTAACGCTTTGACTGGGGGTGTCTCCAAGATGATTTGAACTTTCTTTTGTTGGAAAAAGGTGTTCATAATAATAAGCTTATGTTCAGAACACTTGCTCAGGAGCAGAATTCCATTTAAATTGCTTTTGCCAACTCCTTCTTTCCCGATTGTTCCTTTCCACAGGAAAGTCTGAGTCTTGTCCAACATGTGCATTGAAATCCCCCAGAAGGATGATCTTGTCTTCTGTAGGGGGTCGCTGATAAAGTGGTTTCCAGCTGAGAATAAAAATCTTCCTTTACATTCTCATCAGCATCCACTGTTGGTGCCTAGGCACTCACGATAGTTGCCTGTTGATTTTTGGTGAGCCTCAGTTGGAGTGTTATAAACTGCTCATTGATGCCAACTGGTACCTCAGAGAGGCACCTTATGGCTTGTTCTTTATAACAAAGCCCACTCCATGTAATCAGGGTTCATCTATAGATTTTTCCCTTCCAGAAGTAGGTGTATCCTCCTTTCTTCTCCCCCACCTGTCCATCAGCTCTTCTAATTTCGGACAAAGCAACAATATCGATGTTAAACTGACTCAACGAGCAATAATTGCGGTATGCCATTCTGGCCAGTCGCTGTTTGAATTGTCCATCAGGGTATGTATGTTCCAAGTTCCTAAGTTAAAAAGTTTTACTTTTTTGACCGCTGAGGTGGTGATCCTGCTGGATGCAGCTATCCAGCCAGGAAAAACAGAGGCAAAACTATTTTAGGGTACCTTTTCTAACCCCCTCCCCATGTGGGGTGAGCAGAGTGGATCCTAAAAAGGACTACTCAGTCATGGGTGCAGCTGCCGAGATGCTCGACCCGCCTCGATCCTCAAGCAAGACGACTATATCGCACACCCACTGCTTGTGTGTCAGTTTGTGACTAGAAACTTCTGGATTTCACTGTTCTGTTCCCGTCGCCACTTGCCGATCGCCACAGGACTTTTGACTTGTGCAAATATTATTGCCCTCCCCCCTGCCCTGCCAAAATGGAAGATGCCTGTGCAGGACTTCTTTTAAAGTGGAGAGACTGGTGCTCAACAGTCACCACACTATCCTTGACAGATAAAGGACGTGAAACCAATGGCATGTACACCATGACAATTGGAAATCCCCTATTTGCTGCAGCCTTCATTCACCTTCACAGCCGTTGTAACATTACACAACAGTTTCACCTCTATTGTGCAGTTATCCTCCGTCTGCTCTGCTGTTAGGGACTTCTTGGGTCACACTTTGTCTGGAACCTCGCCCTTGACCGTTCTGCCATGGTTTAGTAGCACAGCAACTCATCCCTACAGCACCTCCTGCTGGTCATCCAGGGAATTAGTGTTTCAGCCTCCAGAGTGCCCTCTGCAGGCCGATGTCCCGCTTGCCACTGGCCCAGTGTCCCTCCTGGACCCCGGTGCCCTCTTCCCTGTGGTGCTGCACCCCTGCAGTTCCCTTACTGTCTTGCTAGGTCTCCCCTCCCCAGGGAACTCCCACCCACTATCCCCACCTTGCCTCAGCCTATGGGCTACTGCCAGTCACTATCAAGCCCCCTTTCACTGGGGCCAACTGCAGTCTGTATAAGCCAGTCATCATAGGCAAGGAGGGTTTTGGCCTGCTGCCTCTGCCTACCCATGGGCTGCCCCCTGCAACCCCAGTACTCCTTTTGGCTGTCTCCTAGGCCCTGCAGCCTGGGGGATTTCCAGGCCAGAGCTCCCCCAGCTCCTCTAGCCTTCACCCAGCCCTGCTCTACTCTAGGTACCCTGTCAAGCTCCCCAGCAGCCAGGCATGTCTGCCTGTATAGCCAGAGGAGAGACTCTGTCTGCTCCTGGCTTCCCTGGCCTTTATAGGGCCAGCTGCATCTGTTTGGGGCATGGCCCCCACGTGAGGCTGCCTCCCAATCAGCCCAGCTTTTCTCTTGCCCCAGCCATCTCCCAGGGCTGTAATAACCCCTTTTCCTGGAGTGGGGCAGCCACGCCACTACACATGGAGAGGCTTATGTGTCTCAATGATCCTGAGAGCGATGCTGCCTGGAGTCATGTACTCTTTTAGGGCTATTACACCTATAAGCAGGGTCTGAATCAGCATTCCCCTAACATCTAGTGATAAGCTGGGAAAAAGACTTCAGGAGTAGACTCTATTTTCATAGAAACACCTACTCTGCCTCAGGGTTCAGCAGATGAAACTGCTTTACCAAAGTGATCAATTTGGGCTGGTTTGGGGTTACAAATCACTTTAGTATTCAAATGAAGGGTAATTAAATGTTGTTGTACTTATTATATTGGTAAAGGGTAGCAGAACTGTACTCAGCATGCCCTGATAGAGGGTCACCCTAAACTGAACCTCATTTGCTGAGTAGGGATGCCTAATGCCAGTGAAAATGGCTGTGGGTAGCCATCATTGGTGGTGTGGCACCATTTGATCCTTCTCTCGCCTGCGTTTTAAGACAAAGCTGATTAGACTCAGTTGAAAGTCCCTATTTCTGTTCAGTGATTAGTGTTGGTGATATGACTGATGACCAGGTCTAGGGGCTGAGCCTGGAACTTAGTGTGGGGATAGTGTTTTAGGGGAAGACACTGCACTAGGAGTGAGCTTCCCTCCTGCCTGGTGACATAACTGAGAGCTGAAATTGCTAAGAACTGTGTTAAGTGGTAGAACCTCAGAACATGACATTGCAGAAGTAGCAGGAAGCAGCAGGTGGCCGTGACTGTGAATTAGTTGCAGAGGTGGCAGCAGAAACAAAAATATTGCTCAACACCTTCCTACCCCCACAGGAGTGCGAGGTGAACCCATGTGAATGCACCTCTGAACTCTGGATCTTTGCTCTCCAAGGACAGCTAACTGTGAGTTAAGTGTAGTTGTGGGAGTGGGAAGTGACATGTTCAAGGAACATTCATTTATCAAACTTTCATACTGCAATATAAGAAACAGGCAAAAGACATGGCCCAATGTACTCTGCAGTGGGTATTTGCTTATGATTACATGCTTTTGAATGCAGTTGTGGTTTTTTGGCAAATTAATGCTGGGTTCCTTTTCTCTTTTAATAAATGTTTTCTTTTGTTATTCACAGACTCTGTGCTTGTGAGTGGACAAGTATTGTCTCCTAGAGACAACCAGAGTTAGTGGTTAATTTTCCCTGATTACTGAGCGAGGGCTTGAGCTGCTTTTATTTTGTACTGTTAAGAGGAACAGCTAGATATTGAACTTGACCCTCGTTGCCACTGACTCCACTTGACAGAAGGGTTACACATTATTTTAAAAAAAAGGCAAGTGAAGATCCAGATATTTTCTATGTACTAGCTTTTAATTTTCAAGTCAAACCACTTACGCCTTGTAGCTGATCAGCAATAAATATAATAGAATATAGGAGTCATCTGGTGTAGGAAAAAAAATGTTCTTTCCTAAAGTGTATTTTATCAGTCTGTCATTCCACAAGCCATATCTATACATTTAAAATGTGCACCCTCAGGAAAATAGGCACCAATGAAGATCTTGTGTATACTATTTTGCTGATCATGTCAGAAATGTATCTAGGTGCTGATTACAAAACTGTGTGTGTCAGAGAAATCTATCTGCAATACGAATTAAACTTCAGCTTTCCCTTATTTTAGCTATAATCTCTTAAGGATCTTCTGCTGCTAAATTATTGATGTGTATTCTCTGTGCAGTCCAACAGCATGAGCATAACAACAAGAGCTTCACAATGCCCCACTCAGGCTCTCCATCTGGGAAGCTCAGCCCTTAACTGCACAATCCCTTCCCTTCCAAGCCATAACTTAACAGTAACACTTTACAAATGTATTAATATAACACACAATTGCAAATATTTATAAGCAGCCTAATAACTAAACTTATTATCAATGTTCAAGTAGTCTTTGAAGTGTCCTGTGCTATAGGTCTCCTCTGAAAGGTCATGAGGCAGGGACTCTCTTGAGCAAAACATCGGATTCTATGCCTGTAGTGGTGTGACTACTCACCTTGCGGTGCCTCCTGCTGGCCGTCTGGAAATTAGCTCTTCCAGCTTGGAGCACCCTCTGCAGGCCAGTGTCTTGCTGTCCACTGGCCCCTGTGTCCCTCCCAGATCCTGGTGCCCTTTTTCCTGGGGAGCTGCCTCCTGGCAATACCCCCACACTCTGCCTCTGGGTCTCCCCTTCCTGTAGAACACCCAGTCCTCTAATCCCTGCCTTGCCTCAGTCTAGGGCTACTGTCAGTCTTCATCAAGCCCCTGCATCCTGAGGAAGATTGCAGTGTAAAAGCCAGTCGTCATAGTCAAGGGGGGTTTGGACCAGCTGCCTTTGCCTAACCCCCAGTACCCTCCTTAGGCCTCCCTTCAGTCCTCCAGCCTGGGGAGTTGCTAGGCTGGAACTCCCCAGCTCATTTGCCTATTCCCCCAGTACTGCTCCAACTCAGGTATCTTGTCCCACAGGCAATCAGGCCCTGCTCCCTCCCAGCCTGGAGAGAGACTCTTTGAGCACTAGGCTCACAGCCCTTTTATAAGGACCAGCTACAGCCTGATTGGGCCTGGTCCCAGCTGTGGCTGCCTTCCCAATCAGCCTTGGCTCACTGCTTAACCCCAGCCACTGCCCTCTCCAGGGCTGTTTTAACCCCTTTGGGGCTGGAGCGGGGGATCACCCTGGATCCCAATAGGACAGCACAGGGGTAGACAACCTATGGCAGGAGTGCCAAAGGCGGCATGCGAGCTGATTTTCAGTGGCACTCACATCGCCCACGTTCTGGCCATTGATCTGGGGGGCTCTACATTAATTTAATTTAATTTTAAATGAAGCTTCTTAAACATTTTAAAACCCTTTTTTATGTTACATACAACAATAGTTTAGTTCTATATTATAGACTTATAGAAAGAGGCCTTCTAAAAACATTAAAATGTATCACTGGCACGCAAAACCTTAAATCAGAGTGAATAAATTAAGACTTGGCACAGCACTTCTGAAAGGTTGCTAACCTCTGGATACAGTGTCATTTTCATAACCTGGTGGCAGCTCACAGAATCCCAATGTATATTGATACTTTTCTTTCACTTTATCTCTCCGTACACCTGCAAGTCCTCAGGGACTCAGACATCATTCTCTAACAGTGCAGCAATTCATGTTTTAAGTTTTCTGTCAAACAAAATGTCAGGCAGTAACAACCCAGGCTTCATTGATGCCATTCTGCAAATTAACAGTGATAAACATGCATCATAGTCAGAATCCAGTGCCTGTTTCAGACAGGTATTTTATCATTTGACACAATTTTCTACCAACCCTTTGGACTTGGGATAGCGGAGACCAGTGGTTACATGTCTAAACCCATATGTCATTGCAGACTACCCACTCAATACCACTAAATGGTGGCCCATTGTCAGACATTACTGTGACGGATATACCAGTGTCTAGCAAAACTAGATCTGATATGTACAATCATCTATCTAGCTATAGTGTTTTCTAGTCAGATATATTAGGGAAGTGAGAATAATAGTCTAGGACAAGTACAGCCAACGTAAACAAATCTATGCCTACTTTGTTCCTACATGCCAATTCTTCCTGTGCCACCAACAGGGCTCTTCCACTGGACTTGCCTTATATTTTTGGCATTCATGACAAACCTTAGCACCTTCCTCAAGGTCACTGTTCATTTGAAGCCAGTATAAAACATCTCTGGCCCTTCTCTGAGATGTTTCGATCCCTAAATGACCTTTCCTGAATCCTTTAACATATTTTTCTGTAACACCTTAGGTATCATTGTCCTGTAAACAAAATCCCATCTAGAACTGAGACCTTCCCCTTAAATGAATAATATGGGCGGGTAATATGATAGGTCTGGCAATCAAGATCCACATTTTATCTGAGACCAGACAGGTAGTATGTTCTGTTTGTTTTTTAAAATCAAATTGACATGTAGAAAATCTAGTTCTGGACTTTGCTCCACTACGTTTTTGTAAAAGGTCTAGACAGAGTGTCTGCAACCACTGAATCTCTCCCAGGTTTCTATTCAATTTGAAAATAACAACTTTGTGTCTGAAAAAACAATCTCTGTATTCTCACACCCATGTTTGGTAGGCCTGTTTCTGACAATGGCAACCAGTGATTTATGGTCAGTTTCAACTTAACACAAACATCCTGTAAATAACAAGCTAAAACTGTTTACTCCCATGGACTAAAACCAGAGGTTCCATTTCTATTTGAGTATGCTGACACTAAGTTTTTGTTAGCTCTTTTTGACACATAGGCTGTAATGTCAATTTTTTAAAAAGGGTTCCAGGAATCATCCTGGTGGTGACCATCTGATAAACTTAACTTCAGTACCAGGCAAATTGGTTGAAACTGTAGCAAACAACAGAATTATCAGACACCTAGATGAACACAGTATGCTGGGGAAACGGCAACATGACTTTTGTAAAGAGAAATCATGCCTCACCAATCTATTAGGATTCTTTGAGGGGTTCAACAAACATGCAGGCAAGGGTGTTTCAGTGGACATAGTGAACTTCAGCTAGGATGACCAGATGTCCCAGGAGAGTCCTAATATTCAGGGCTTTGTCTTATATAGGCCCCTATTGCCCTCCACCCCATCATGATTTTTCAACCTTGTTGTCTGGTCACCCTAACTTGGACTTTCAGAAAGCCTTTGACAAGGCCCCTCACCGAAGGCTCTTAAGCAAAGTAGAAAGCCATTGGATAAAAGTAAGGGTCTCTCATGGATCAGTAACTGGTTAAAAGATAGGGAACAAAGGGTAGGAATAAATGGTCAGTTTTCACAATGGAGAGCAGTAAATCGTGGGATCCCACAAGAAACTGTACTGGGACCAGAGTTGTTCAACATAATTAGTAAATTATCTGGAAAAAGGGGTAAACAGTGAGATGGAAAAGGTTGCAGATGATACAAAATTACTCAAGATAATTAAGTCCAAAGCTACCAGAAAGAATTACACAGGGATCTTACAAAACTGGGTGACTGGGCAAGAAAATGACAGTTGTAATTCAATGTTGATCAATGCGAAGTAATGTATGCTGGAAAACAATCCCAAATATACATACAAAATGATGGGCCCTAAATTAGCTGTTACCACTCAAGAAAGAGATCTTGGGGTCATTGTGGATAGTTTGGTGAAAACATCAGCTCAATGTCCAGTGGCAGTCAAAAAGCTAACAGAAATGTTAAGAACCATTAGGAAAGAGACAGAGAATAAAATAGAAAATATCATAATGCCACTATATAAATTGATGGTAAACCAGCATTTTGAATACTGTACAGTTTGTTGCTCATCTAAAAAAACCTATTAAAATTAGAAAAAGTACAAAAATTGTTAGGGGGTATGGAACAGTGTTCATATGAGGAGAGATTAGAAAAATTGGGACAGTTCAATTTAGAAAAGACCCTACTCAGGGGGAATATGATAGAGGTCTAAAAAAAACATTAATAGTGTGAGAAAGTGAGTAAAGAAGTGCTATTTACCCTTTGCCATAACACAAGAACCAAGGGTGACCCAATCAAATTAATAGGCAGCTGGTTTAAAACAAACATAAGGAAGTACTTCTTTACACAACGCACAGTCAACCTGTGGAACTCATTGCCAGGGTATGTTGTGAAGGCCAAAAGCATAACTGAGTTCAAAAAAAAATTGGATAAATTTATCGAGGATAGATCAAGATGGTCAGGGATGGAACCAGATACACTGGGTGTCCCTAAACCTCTGACTGCCAAAAACTGGGACTGGATGACAGGGGATGGATCACTCAATAAATGTCCCTGTTGTGTTCATTCCCTCTGAAGTATCTGTCACAAACCACTGTCGGAAGACAGCATACTGGGGTAGATGAACCATTCGTCTGACCCAGTATAGCCATTCTTATGTTCTTACTCTGACCCAGATTTTTAAAGATATTTAGGCATTGCTACGGTCAGTGTTACAATTGATTTAGAAGCCTAAATCTAATTTTCAAAAGGGATTTAAGTGCTTAGGAGTCTAAATCTTATAGACTGTCAATGGAATTTAGACTCAAGTGTCTACATTTCTTTTGATAATGAGATTTAGGCTCATAAATAATTTAAACACTGCAACACTACACACAGCAATGCTTAAATACAAATCTGGGACGCAGTGCCTAAGGAGCTTGCAAGAGATCTTCAAAAAGTCATGGAAGATGGTAGAGATTCCAGAGGACTGGAAAATGGCATTATATTTGCCTATCTATAAACACGGAGTAATGCCAATCCCATTTTAAAAGATTCCGTGTGCTTCTTATAAGTATAACATATCCAATGGTGTCTAGCAGGGACCAGTTCTGGTTCCGGTTCTGTTCAATTTCTTCATTAATGACTTAGATAATGGCATAGAAAGCACACTTATAAAGTGTGTAGAAAATACCAAGCTGGGAGATGTTGCAAGTGCTTTGGAGGAGAGGATTAAATTCAAAATGATCTGGACAAACTGGAGAAATGGTCTGACGTAAATATGATGAAATTCATTAGGGACAAATGCAAAATACTCCACTGAGGAAGTAACAATCAATCAGTTGCGCACATATAAAATGGGATATGACTGTCTAGGAAGGAGTACTGCGAAAAGGGAACTGAGGGTCATAGTGGACCCCAGGCTAAATATGAATCAACAGGGTAATACTTTGCAAAAAAAAAAGCAACCTGGGATATATTAGCAGGAGTGTTGTAAGCAAGACACAAGAAGTAATTCTTCCACTCATCATCATTCTGGGATATATTAGCAGGAGTGTTGTAAGCAAGACACAAGAAGTAATTCTTTCGCTCTACTGTTACCCAGGGTTCTTTCAACCCAAAGCTCTTGGTCACTTTTACTCTGTGCGAGGTGGTGTCAGGAAATAAATCAGGGGAGACGTGGCTGTCTGACAGATAGATGGCTGGCACAAACAGGACAACATGAGTACTTTCACTTAAAGCTAAACTTTACTTAGTCTCAGGCACTTACACACACATCCAAAACAGGTTAGTAAAACACCCCCAACCCTCGATAATTACCAAAGCTGAATGTGACCCTCTATTGGCACAGCGGCAGCCCGTCTGCTGGTGGGGACCACAAGATTTATCCAGAGGGAGAGTCTAATCCAACTACCTCAAAATTTCTCCCCTTATTTATACATTAGTAATACAATGATATGTGACTTAAAGAAAACTTGATAAGCAAGCTGTTTCAAAGGTCAAGTAAGAGGTTTCCTTCTGGCCATTGATTAACCAGGTATTGATTAACCAGGTATTGATTAACCAGGTATTATTCAGAGTTTACATGCCTTGAGGCCCCTAAAAGTTCAACACAATTCTTATCAGAAAGGATGTGGGATCAAGCTGCCCTTTCTGTGGCACCCAAACCCCGCTTCTCTTCTGCCTTGGGTAAGCTGAGGCTGCTGCATGGCCAATTTACGGCCTGCTGACGTGGCTGCTTTTAGCAAAAAGCAATAGTTGTTTTAGACACTTTACTAGTTTGCGAAAATCTCCCCATATACTACTCCACATGGAATAAGCCTCAACTGGAATATTGTGTCCAGTTCTGGATGCCATATTCCAGGAAAGATGTGGAGAAAGTCCGGAGAAGAGCAACAAAAATGATTAAAGGTCTAGAAAACATGACCTATGAGGGAAGATTGAAAAAATTGGGTTTGTTTAGTCTGGAGAAGAGAAGACTGGAAAGCGACTTGATGTAGTTATCAAGTACATAAAAGGTTGTTATAAGGAGGATGGAGAAAAAATGTTCTTCTTAACCTCTGAGGATAGGACAAGAAGCAGTGGGGTTAAATTGCAGCAAGGGCGGTGTAGATTGGATATTAGAGAAAACTTCCTAACTCTCAGGGCATTTAAGCACTGGAAGTTGTGGAATCTCCATTATTGGAGATTTTTAAGAGCAGGTTAGCTAAACACCTGTCAGGGATGATTTAGAACAGGGGTTCCCAAACTTGGTTCATGGCTTGTTCAGGATAAGCCCATGGCGGGCCATGAGATACTCTGTTTACCTGAGTGTCTGCAGGTATGGCCACTCACAGCTCCCAGTGGCTGCAGTTTGCCGTTTCCAGCCAATGAGAGCTGCGGGAAGCGGTGGCCCGGCCTGCACTGCTTCCTGAAGCTTAGTCCTGCCTTGAGTGCAGGGGACTGAACTAGATAACTTCTCGATTCTATGATACTTTGTTCTGTGTCTGTTTCCACTAGACTGGACAAATAACAAGAGCTTCAGAGAGCCCTGCCCAGTGTTGGGGAAACTCAGCCCTAAAAGGCACAGTCTGTAATACCATAAAAAGGAAGCAAAAAGCTAAAAGTATTTCTGGTGCAAACAAGAAAAGTAAACTATTTTTACTGTTCAGCTTTTGCTGCTCAGGAATGAGAAATTTTCATGAACTCATTCAGTTGAAGAACCTTGGTTTGGATTTTGCTTCAATTTCTGATTGCTTCTCCTCTCAGAAGCAGATTAATGATCCTTTACCTAAAGTACTATCTTTGGCACCATTTCTGGGAGATAAAGAGTCTGTCAGGATTGCTCTTGGAATATTTTCTCCGCCATTTGCCTCAGGTGCAAACCATGTAGGCCCTATGCTGGTTTCTGCCAGCACAGATCCCTCTGAGGGCCTACAGTGATAAATAGTCCACTGAGTGAGGAATTGCAATGAGACAAAAAGCAGGCAATCTCCCCACCACTGACTGGTGCACATTCAGCCATCACACCCCAAAAGTATCTTGGGGGGGGGGCGAGGGTAGCCATGTTAGTCTGGATCTGCAAAAGCAACAGAGAGTCTTGTAGCACCGTATAGACTAACTGATGTTTTGGAGAATGAGCTTTCGTTGGGAAAGACCCACTTCATCAGGTGCATTGTGGACTGCACAATTCTGGTTGGTCTTTGTTACATAGTGAAGAGAGTTAAAATCTGGCCCTGTTATATATATATAGGAGAATATATTTTTCCCCCTTCATTCATGTTTTCATCATGAAGGCCCACACTGATTAAATAGATATTTTTTCACTACTAAGGCTCACTTTGCTCCATGGCAAGCTGGACTTAAATTTAGTGGCCAAGTCCCCAGATTCCACGGCAGTCAGAGTGGAGATTCTGCAACAGCTCCATTTAAACTAAAGCTCTGAGTTTTCAGTGAATTAACTATAAAAATGAGCAACAGCCAGTACAGCAGCAACTGG
Organism: Dermatemys mawii; assembly: GCA_007922305.1. Classification (NCBI taxonomy): domain Eukaryota; kingdom Metazoa; phylum Chordata; order Testudines; family Dermatemydidae; genus Dermatemys; species Dermatemys mawii. The sequence continues at coordinate 20,520,030 of ML677326.1, forward strand.
GTTATTTATTTTGATACAGTAGACTCTCGATTATCTGGGATCAGGTTAACCAGGTTGTGGATTAACCAGGATGTCAAAAAAAATATGCGTAACTCTGACTTTGTTGCCACCCCAAGCACACGCACGCACGCACACACACACACAAAACCACCAGGGTGCAGGGCAGCCAATGAACCAACACCCCCTCCCCCTCGGCACAGGGTGGCTTTTATTAACCAGGATTAATTTTTTCCCTATCATCCTGGATAATTGAGAGTCTACTGTATTAGGTTCTATTTGTTATAGTCTTTCAACATTTGCCAGTTTCCAGGGTGCCAAAAAATGTTTGTACTGACAACATATTTCACAGTAGAAGTTGTCAGGAGGTAAATGAACCTTTCGGCAGTTCGATACGTCTTTTGGAACATGGCGAGCCCTGGGACGCAGTTTGGGATTGTGGAAAAAGCACATTGGTTGAGCATTTCTTCTATAAAAATCGACAATGAGAGAGTTAACAATGCTGTTTAAATTGTCGTCTTTATGTTTCAGAGTTAACAACCTACTGGGACAGACAGGTCACATGTCTTGTTTCAAGTTGTACGTTGCTACATATTTATGTTAGAGAAGGCAAGGTCAAAGAAGTGCACCTGGTACTCGGGGTGGAAGGTGGTGAGATTTGTGATGGTCCTTAGTTCCTGGGGGATTTCCTTCCACAGTCTCGGTCTGCCCCCCGAGAAAGTTCTGTCTCCTGCACAGACAAGCTTTACTTATTATAGAGAACTCCACTGTGACAGAGGAGTGGAGTTTACGGTCCCAGTTTTCATTTCAGTTTAAGTTCAGTTCATGTTTTCAAAGTTATTGTTACAACTAGAGCCCTATTTATTAACATCAATTTATTTTGTATTTACACATCACCCAAAGTGATTGTCAGGACAAGCCAAAACACAAATTCCCTCCACCAAAGAGCTTGCTATCTAATTTTAGATAAGGGATTCATGGGAACCTTGAGAGGAAATAGTTACATTGCCATTGTGGTAAGCAAATACTATAAACAAATTGTTACTTAAAAGTTTAATAAATATAAGTTCCTATTAACAGAATGACAGAGGCATAGTGGGAAGGACATAAGCAGTAAGCAACAAGTAAATTTCCACCACTACTTTTTGGGCATGAGCTATCATTTCATTGCTCCAGGTTAATATAATTTTAACCCCACTGGAATTATACCAGTGGAGTAATACAATGGTGAATCAGGGCCAAAATACTTAAGAAAAGAAACAAAAATTGTTGTCATTGAGCCAGAGTTTAATGTTTCAGCATAAATACAAAAAAAATATTTTAATTATACTAAAAATTACTTTAGTTGCACTTTTACTGATTTATATGATGAACTTTGAAATAGTACCTTGCATAACATTTGCACCCAGTAATTTTTTTTAAACCTTATTTATTTTGAGTTTTCATGACTGAACAAGAAGTAAAACAAACTGGGTAGGCAAATTAAAACTAGGGCATGTGTACTGAACTGCAGTGTAAGTTGACTTTTTGGAGATGTCTCTGCAATGCTGTGTGTGAACTGTAATCAACAGAGAATTAAAATGATCCATGTAGTATTACAACGCTATCTTAAATTGGGTGAAAATTGACAGGGTGAATTGGGTGAAAATAAAATGCTAGTTTTATTACTGACCTATTCATGTGGGACAAATCACTTTGCTTCTCCACTTCGCCTTAGTTTCCCTATCTATAAAATGGACATAAACAAATTTACTTCCTTTGTTAAACACTTTGAGATCTACTGATGAAAAGCACCGTAGAAGAGCTGAGTATTATTTGTATATTGATTTAGGCCAATCTCTAACTATTAGAGATCAGACCTTATATGGAGGGCAGATTATCTCACATCTGCCTACTGTAAGGTTTCTTACACTTTCCTCTGAAGCATCTGGTGATGGCCACTGTCAGATGCAGGATACTAAACTAGATATGTTTGGGGTCTGATGAAGTCTGGCAAGTCCTCTATTGCTAAATAATTATGAAGGCAGTCCTACCTCACAAAATGTTTTGCAAATTAGTGTTAGCATAATCCACTTTAAAACACCACACAGCAAATTATGTTTATAGGGGTCATTTGAGGGCAGACTTCAGACCCCAAATCATGCTGACAGTTTTCATAGTTTTGTTTTCATGGTTCCTTTAGCAATTTGTTCAGCATCACAAATCACTACTTACCTAGTCAGATATGCAGAAGTAGGTGACAGAGCAATAATATCTCCTTATAGGAAAAAAATGTACAGCTTTATGAGAGAAGTAGGACTATTAACATGGTGCTGTGATAAATAAGCTAACAGCAGTATAATACAAGGAACAGTTCTCCCTGCCACATACACAGCATGTAGCAGGGACTGTAATTAAATACTAACAGAACGCATATCATAAGTAGGATGCTGAAAGATTGCTGAAGAGAGAGTGGAGAGAGATTGATGAAGTCACATCTTACTGCTTTCACTAGTACTATCTGCACAGTAAGATGAGCAGTGTTTGTCCCTGCATCCTGTTTCCTACTGAAAATTGTATGGAGAAAGAAAGATTCACCCAAGTGACAAGGGGAAGATATCTATAAATAACATTCAGTGATCACACTGAATGTTAGCTAACAGTAAAGTATTACATTTCTATTCTGGCATGCCTAAGCATTCTATGCTATATTGGAACAAGACTGATTAAGTCACCTGGATATAGCCAATTACAGCACAGTACAATTACAGAGGCCACTTATCCCATACAGGACAAAATATTGGTAAACCATACCAGCATCAGTCCTCTCTGTGCTAAGGAGTCAAGTCTACACAACAGGGTAGCAAAACACACTGGTTGAACAATAAAATGATCTTACCCTGTAACTCATTAAAACATTCCAAGCTGTTAGAGTTGGTGTTGTGAATGGAAGAATGGTTAGGTGGTACTGTGTCAACACCTGACCATCTCTGAAGTGTAAACTCAAGAAATCTCCATAAATAGTTTCCTGAAGCTACTCAGTTGCCCTTCTCATATGTATTGCTAAGAGGCAAACATTCACAATGGAAGAGGACAAGAAACAGGAAATAGACTGTGAAAAACAAAACCAGTTAACCAAAACCACTTCCACATACATACATTAAAATTAGACACATATTGTACCAGAGTCCTGCTAGTAATAAAGAACTTCATTTGGATAGTTGATTAACGATATGTTAAGAAACCAATACCATACATACTCAAAGAAATTTATTAAGTACAAAGTCTAAGGGCTTGTCTTCACTACAGCGGGGAGGGATCGATCTTATGGCAATTGATTTATCGCGTCTCGTCAAGACGCGATAAATCGATCACCAGCGGTGCCCCCGACCGCCGCCACCGTGAGGACGGCAGGTAAGTTGGCTGTAGATATGCAATTTCAGCTATGTTAATAACGTATTAATGTAGCTGAAATTGCGTATCTACAGCCGATCCCCCACGCTACTGAAGACCAGCCCTAATATAGCTCCACATTCCAATAGAGTAGACAGGACATTAATTGCATTGTTATTATAAAGGCGTGTCACACTGGTCATCTTGCGAGAAAGTTTATTAAGACAAAAGGAGGCCACCCGCATGGAGAAAGATCCTTGTATTTGTAGAGTAGTCCCCTGTACAATGTTGCCTGGTACAAAATGTCCAGGAAGGATAATTCATTTTTTGAGAAGCATGGGACTGTGGAGAAACTAAATAGCTACAAATTGTGTGAATACAATAATTATGGCTATAATTTAATTATTATTACTAATACTACATATTTACATAGCATCATATATTTATGCAGCATTTTACAATCAGACTAAAATACTAGGGTTGTCAAGCAATTAAAATTAATCACGATTAATCATGAAATCAATATATTTGAAAATTTAGAAAACATCCAAAAATATTTAAATAAATGGTATTCTAAGTGTGACTAATCACTATTAATTAATCACACTTAGAATACCATTTATTTAAATATTTTTGGATGTTTTCTAAATTTTCAAATATATTGATTTCAATTACAAACACAGAATACAAAGTGTACAGTGCTCACTATTTTTGATTACAAGTGTTTGTACTATAAAAAGACAAATGATAGGTGAATTGAAAAATACTAATACTGTAATGCAATCTCTTTATCATGAAAGTAGAACTTACAAATATAGAATTATGCACAAAAATACTGCATTCAAAAATTAAAAAAATGTAAAATTTTAGAGCTTGCAAGTCCACTCAGTCCTACTTCTTGTTCATCCAATTGTTCAGACAAACAAGTTTGTTTCCATTTTCAGGAAATAATCCTGCCTGCTTCTTGTTTACAATGTCATCTGAAAGTGAGAACAGCAGTTCTCATGGCACTTTTGTAGCTGATGTCGCAAGATATTTATGTGCCAGATGCAAATGCTTCAATCACTATTCCAGGGGACATGCATCTATGTTGATGAAGATTCTTCTCGAAAACCATCAAAAAGAGTACAGAACGATGTATGTTCATTTTCTTTATCTGAGTCAGATGGCACCAGCAGAAGGTTGATTTTCTTTTTTGATGGTTCAGGTTCTCTAGTTTCTGCATTGGAGCATTGTTCTTTTAAGATTTCTGAAAGCTTGCTCCACACCTCGTGCCTCTCAGATTTTGGAAGCATTTCAGATTTTTAAATCTTGGGTCAAGTGCTGTAACTATCTTTAGAAATCTCACATTGGTGTCTTCCCTGTTTTTTGTGAAAGCTGCAGTGAAAGTGTTCTTAAAATGAACATGTGCTGGGTCATCATCCAAGACTACCAAAACATGAAATATATGGCAGAATGTGGATAAAACAGAGCCGGGGACATACAGTTCTCCCCAAAAGACTTCTGTCACACATTGAATTAATGTATTATTTTTTTAACGAGCATCATCAGCATGGAAGCATGTCCTCTGGAATGGTGGCCAAAGCATGAAGGGGCATACAAATGTTTAGCATATCTGGCATGTAAATACCTTGCAATGCTGGCTACAAAAGTGCCATACAATGCCTGGTCTCACTTTCTGGTGACGTAAATAAGAAGAGGGCAGCATTATCTCCTGTAAATGTAAATAAACTTGTTTGTCTGAGCGATTGGCTGAACAAGAAGTAGGACTGAGTGGACTTGTAGTCTTTGAAGTTTTACATTGTTTTGTTTTTGAGTGCAGTTATGTAACCAAAAAAATACACACTTGCAAGTTGCACTTTCAGGACAGAGATTGCACTACACTACTTGTATGAGATGAACTGAAAAATACTGTTTCTTTTGTTCATCATTTGTACAGTGCAAATATTTATAATCAAAATATACACTTTGATTTCAATTGCAATACAGAATACAAGATACACATGAAAATGTAGAAACACATCCAAAATACTTAATAAATTTCAATTGGTTGTCTCTTGTTTAACAGTGTGATTAAAACTGCAATTAATTTTTTTAATCACAATTAATTTTTTAAAATTAATTGCGTGAGTTAACTGCAATTGACACATTCACTGTTCTGAAAACCTTATAATCTAAGATACAGTAACTCCTCACTTAAAGTTATCCCGGTTAACATTGTTTCGTTGCTGATCAATTAGGGAACATGCTTGTTTAAAGCTGTGCAATGCTCCCTTCTCACATTGTTTGACAGCCACCTGCTTTGTCCACTGCTTGCAGGAAGAGCAGCCCCTTGGAGCTAGCTGGTGGGGGCTTGGAATCAGGGTGGACCAGCAGCCCCCCATCAGCTCCCCACTCCCCTAAGTTCCCTGTGCAGCAGCTGGCCAGCAGGCTATCAATTGGTGGCAGTTCATCTGTCCTTCCCCCTGCTGCCATGTGCTGCTCCTGCCCTCAGCCTTGGAGCTGCTCCTGGGAGCCTCCTGCTTGCTGTGTGGAGGGTTGGGGAAAGGGAGGCTAATATCAGGGTGTCCTCCCTCCCCTGCTCCTGCACCCCACTTACCCCTTCTCCATATAGAGCAGAGTGGGGCCCCGGAGGGAGAGAGACAGAGCGAGCTTGGGGCAGCAGCTGCTGTCTCAACTTCCTGATCCACTTAAAAAAGACAATGTACTTAATAGTGGGGTCAGCTTACTTAAAGGGGCAATGCACATCTCTCCACCACACACACAGGGTGTGTGTCTCTGTCTTTCTGCCATGCTGTCTCCCCTCCCTCCATTCCGCCTGCCTTATAATGTGAAGCTACATTAATGTGTTAACCCTTGCGGGCTCAGCCAAAAGCTAGTTCATCATTTAGCAGTAAGGCATTCCCTAGGAAATATCCCACCCTCTTAATTCACCAACTCAACCAAGCTTCACCATCATCACTGTGAACAATATTAAATTGCTTATTTAAAATGTGTACTGTGTGTATTTATTTATTGAGAGAGAGAAAGATTGATTTTTTTTCCGGTGAAAAAAATTTCCCTGGAAAGTAACCCCACCCCATATACAATAATTCCTATGAGGAAACTGGATTTGCTTAACATTGTTTCACAAAGTCGCATTTTTCAGGAACATAACTACAAGGTTAAGCAAGGAGTTACTGTATCAGATTTAGTGAGAAAATTAATAAATGCCATATGCCCATATACATAGGCATATTCTGATCATTCAAAGGGCTAAGGATGCAGAAAACAGAATCTATTATTATGCAGCTGTAGCAGGTACAAGATAGACAATTAGACACTCGGATTCTCAAAATCCAGACTTGACTTCCCTTTTCCTAAAAAAACTTCAACTGGTAAAGAAATATTGTGCTGAATCTTAATCATTACTAAGAGACTGACATACTATATTCCAAGGCCTCAGCCTTGTGACAATGATTTCAAGCATGGTGTAGTTGTTTCTCTAAAAGATGTGCTCTAGGAATTATTTTGGGGGCAATTCTATGGCCTATATTACAAAGGAGGTCAAACTAGATATTACCAGGCACGAAAGGCAGTTTGCCATAGCTGGGATAGCTGAGGGATATTAAAATAGGTACATTCCCCTCATTCATTTTCACTCCTGCTAAAGTACAAGTTCCCAGAGCCTGAAATCTCACACAGGAACAAGTAAATCTATTCAGTGATAGCATCACTAACACACAATATCAAACTGCCATTCTAATCATCAAGTAATCATCAGCTTAAACAGCTGGAAGGTGAAACAACAAACATACACGCACCAGATGTTACCACTATGCCATCTAGCGTTAGAACCCTCCACTGCAGTTCATTGTACATACCAATCTGGCATAAAATAAACTCTCAACATGGGGAATCCGGAAGCTAAATCTAATAGCAAAGATCAGATCATGTATTACTGCTCCCCATACTAAATCCGGCAATTATAGTCTACTCATGTCTTTTGCGGACTGTAGGAAATACATAGCTCATCATTTCTAAATGGCACCCACTGGCAATAAACATCCTTCTCCATACACAGGTGACTATCATACCCCCACAATATGGTTGCTACTGGGCCCAGGTTGGTAACTACTGGTTTATCCCATCTCTATAATTTATAACCACCATCATGTATACACATTTTAAGCATTTAAGTATTCAGAGGAGTTTGTGCAGTGCTCATATCAGGCTAAGCGCTAAAGGGCAGATTTTCCCCAGCGCTCAGCATCCAGTTGGTCTGGATTTTTGAAAGAGCCCACCAGTTTACTGAGGTCGTCAGTTTTTCAAAAATGCTCAGCTGCTATTGAGAGTCATCTAGCCTCTTCCTATAGACATTTAAATGGAAGCTAAAAGTGCAGAGATCTTCTGAAATCTGGCCCAAAATAAATTAGAGCTTTTAAAATTAATGGTTTTGTTTACTTAAAGGCAGACGCAACGTGCTTTGTAAGAAGGCAATCTAGATTTCCTTGAATTCTTCCCCTTTTGGGGAACTATCATTTAAGAGGAGGTGGTTGCAACAGTTAGATTTTAGTGCAGAGCTAGTACCTCACCTATGTCTCCATACTTCTAAAGGCCCTGGACTTAAACGTTCAACATGTGGAAGCAGATTCTCCCATTTTTTAAACTTATTTTTGCATAAACAGACACCTAGCCAGACTAAGAACAGGCTTTTGCCATCTGTATTAGAATCTAATTTTGCATTAATCTAGTTAATTTATAGGACTCCTCCTAGTTAAGATACTAGGTCAAGGGCGGGCAAACTTTTTGGCCCAAGGGCCACATTGGGGTTCAAAATTGTGCAGAGGGCTGGGTAGGGAAGGCTGTGCCCCCCAAAACAGCCTGCCCCTGCCCCCATCCGATCCCTCCCTCCCCACTTCCCGCCCCAACTGCCCCCCTCAGAAGCCCTACTGGCACCGCTTCCTCAGCTCAAACTCACAGGCCAGATAAAAATGGCTGGTGGGCCACATATGGCCCGTAGTTTGCCCATCCTGGTACTAGATATTTACTGTGAGGACTTCTCATTCACAAGTGTTATTAGTCAGTACAATAGCAAGTTGCATCTCTTTGTATTTTATTCATTAGGTTCTTCCTCTAGGATGGTAGCCCAGTTTACTGTATTTTAGGAAATGTCTGATAGAAAGTCTAGTTACATACTGAGAGTTTAGTATCAGAGGGGTGGCCCTGTTAGTCTGAATCTGCAAAAGTGACAAAGTCTTGTAGCACCTTATAGACTAACAGAGAGTTGATGCTCAACTAGAGAAGTCATCTTGGTCTAAACTACCAGATTAGAAACCCATAATCAATGCCAATAGTGAATCTCATGGAAATTGAAGCCCAGAGTACTCTCACACTCTGCTAAGGATTAGTCATAGTCAACAGAAGTGTCTCTGTTTAACAAGCGCTATCAGACTTTGTTTACTCCCATATAAATTGGTCTTTAACTATCACTTTTGGCTAGACTAGGGAAGAGCAGCCCTTCACCAGGCAGCAGCGTACTGCTGGACTCTGCCCAGCATTCATTTCCCTCCCACCTCCTGTAGATCACACCCTCCAACTGAAATAAGGAGCTACTAGACATGGGCTAGGAATAGCTTGTTTATGGATACTAGAGAGCCTCAATAGCTGGTGACTTTACCATAAAAAAAAAATATATATATATACAATTCATCACAAGATGGTAGAACCAACTGTAGTGAACAACTCAAGTAGTTTCAGTATAACGAGAGTGATCATTTCACAGATATCACATTTGCTTGTTCAGAGAAGACAGACTTGACTACCACAGAAAACATAGGGTAGGGCAGATTCAATGCTATAACAATCCCTCCAGGTCATGCTTGAAGAACAGTGGTCACTGCACTGTAAGCCTAGACAACTATATAGCAAATGTTGTGAGCAAGTGCTATGCTAATCACTCTTCAATTATGTGCACATGCACACCCCTGCAATTTCCTGTCTTAAAGTTCGGTGTACAAAGATATTGAAAGATAGGGGAAGGTGCAAGAGGCCCAGTAAAGAATAGCAGATGCAAAATAATTATTCCAATTTTTTCAGTGAAAGTTACCTCAGTTGTTGAACTCCACAAGTTGGCTTTATGTCAGAAGACAAAAGATAATTTTTTTAATTGTAACTTCCAGACACTCAACAGCTTTCCATTAGAAAGCCCCACACTAAACTACTTGGCAGTGAAAAGCTTCCATGAAGGTAACTAATGAGCAGAAGCCAGAAAGTGGATTTCAGGAGCAGAAATGCTCTCTGTGCTGCCTAGCAAGAGCCATTAGTAACAGTGTGAAAACCAGGTAAGCTGAAAGATTTTGACAAGCAAAGGAGCATCAACTTTTTTTTTGTTTGGTTGGTTTTGGGAAGATGGCTGGGAGGAGAAGAGATTGAATATTAACAAGTGAACAAGATTTAGGGGGAAAAAAAAAAAGTCCACCTATTTAAACACTTCAAAGCTGTGGGCAATGGCAGTTTCCTCTTCAGACACTAGGGCTGGTCATGTTTCTAGCACAGGCCTGCACAACTCGGAAAGCAGCAAGGGCCATATTACTGCAAAAAAACCCAGCTGCGGGCCGAAAAGCCCCACCTTTGCCCCGCCCCCATCTGCTTCCCCCCACCCCACTGCTTGGCTTGCCCCACCCCTACTAACCCCCCCACGGGCCACACAGTGAGCCAGTGCAGGTCGCATGTGGCCCCCGGGCCGCATGTTGTGCGGGTCTGACTAGCACTTCACACCAACACTCCACAGATAACTAAGTCTTTTCCTCTGCTCTGCCAATCCTTAGAACTTCAAAATTTTAAGGCAAACTTAACAGTGAATTGTTAGGTGGGGAAAATAAATTATATCTAATCTGAACGGTTTGTTAATAGCTCTGCTGTAACAGTTTGTGTTTCTGGAAAGTGCAAAAGTGGCAATCAGAAAACATTTAAATTGGTTTGCAAAAATCACTTCAAGTCATAACAATGATTCACTTAGTTTAATTCCTGTATTGAAACAGGTGTTATAGTTACTGCAAATTTGTCTACATCAACTTAATTCTTTTCTTTTGGAAAAATTTATCGTTAGACAAGCTGTAGTTCACCTCTGACACTGAAATGACCACACATTCTCAGTTGTTCATAAAGTAGCAACGATGTTTCTGGAGTGAGAAAATGCCATAATAATTTTTTGTAAACATTAAACCGACAACAGTAAGTACATTAAAATCCCACATTTCCATCCTAAAATAACCACAAAACTTTGACATGAAATAGTTTATTATGTGTGTACCCCATTTCATTATGTGGAGGAGGAAATCTGAGGCAACAGTTCGGTGCAGTACAGACAAGCAATGCAATATACAGTAGCTGCACACAGCTTGATTTGTTTTGAATCACAACTAAATATTCTTACTCTGACCATTAGTACAGAAATGTTCTGCAATTAGAAAAAAATGAGAAGTATTTCTCTCATGCTGTACAATCTCACACGGACTCTGTTAGAAAATAACTGATCATGTTTGAATTTTGCATGCCAACTTGTTCGGCTGTTGCCTCTGGAATGTTCAGCACAAAGGTTAAGTTCCAAACATAATTTAAGTGCTTTTCATGTGCAAACTGTTACTGGCTAAAGCTTTCAAAGTACATTTAATTACAGATATGAACACCCTGTAAAGATATGAGGATATGATAGAAGACCCAGAGGCCATTAGAATTTTTTTTTTTTTTCCTTTTAAAGAGAAATGCTATGTTCCACTGCAGTAGTTCTAGTCCCTGATGAGGTCCTTTCAAGTAGAACGGTTCACTTGTAGGAGATAGACCATTCTTTGACAGAAGCATCATGGGATGTTGTTACCAGGGTATGTTCATCCAGCCATGCCAAACTGCTTACATGATGTAGTCTATGAGCATCTGTACAGATGGAAGGAGATAAATTGTAAGTTTTTTTAAAATGGAATATGAAGAATTGATATGTTATTACAGTCATCTTTGGACTGAACTTTTTTCAAAATAAAAATATTAATTAGAACATAAGAATGGCCATACCGGGTAAGACCAAAAGGTCCATCTAACCCAGTATCCTGTTTTCAGACAGTGGCCAGTGTCAGGTGCCCCAGAGACGATGAACAGAACAGGGAATCATCAAGTGATCCATCCCCCGTTGCCCATTGCTAGCTTCTGGCAAACAGAGGTTAGGGACACCATCCCTGTCCTAGAGGTCCATCAATGGCTATTAGCCTATCTTCCATGAACTTATCTAGGGATTTTTTTTGAACTGTAGTGCACTAAGTATTTGTAAAATGCAGTTGCCTGCAAAGTGTACTTAGTGAATGGCAGTCTTGATCCATAACAGTTAGAAGATTAAAATTACATTACGGAGGGCAGGCTAGATGTCTCCGCCCCTATCTAGAGGAGGAGATAAATGCTAGTGTAGTTCTGACAGAAAGAACAGTCCATATTTCAAGAGAGGCTAGTAATTTTCAAAACTAAAAACTTCTTTCTAGCAAAGAAGTGCACAACATACCTGGTATCTTGACTCTGGTCTCCGGGTCACTTAAGGTCCAAACATAAACCATCATGTCCATACCCCCAGAAGCAAAATGCTCATTGTCTGGAGACCAGGCAAGGCAAACAATTTTTGCATGGTGTCCATAGAAGATGTTATGTTCCTATTTGGGAGTTATTGGGAAAATGATGTTATTTTACAGACTTGAGATAGCTGTTCTGCTAACTGTGATATTGTCCTTCATTAACAGGCAACAAACTTTGACATGTTGCTAGAACTGTTAAAATATATTTGTATACCCCAGGTGCACAATAAAATTCTAAGCTAACTGCTTTTCATTTGAAAAACATGGCTGTCATGAAAGCCATTTAAAATGTCCATTTTATACTATTTCTATAAACATCTGAAAGGAACCAACAGGATTCAAACCAAAATGGATCAAAAATGGTAGAAGTTTTAAGCAAACACAAACTGGAGATCCTAGGACTCAAATGTCCTGCTCAGCCACAACTGTAGCACAGAAGGGGTTATATGAAGCCTTTGAAAGTAGCTATACAGCAGGTGTTTTGAGAAGTAACCACCCATACTTGATGGTGACTACATCCTGAAGGAAATCTTTCCCAAGCTCCCTCTTCTGTCCTTCAACATCCCTTCAACCTCCCCAACAACCGGGGACCCCAAATCAAAGTGGCATCAGCCTCTGCCATAACAGATGCAAAACGTCTACAACTTTCTAGATCCACAGGTCCTTCACATGTGGTGTACCTCATCCAGTACACTAAGTGCCCCAGCAACAACTGCGTGGGTGAAGAGAGACACTACACTCTCAAATGAGCTCAGACAGAAAAATGATAAAAAAGGAAAAAACACACAAAAATCCCCACCACACACACCCCTACCTGTGGGCAAGCATTTCTCACAAAAATGATCACTCCATATCTGACCTCTCAGCCCTTGTCCTCAAAAGGAACCTGTACAACACCCCCAAAAGATGAGCTTGGGAACTTAAGACTGACCCTAGATGTCCAGCAGAGTTTAATACAGACACTGGATGTATGTCTCATTACAGTTATCTGTAACCCACTAAGTCTGTCCTCCAACAACAGAGGCATTAACTACCCATGGTCACCTTAAGTGATCTCTTGAACCATAGGTTAAATACAGAAATGGAATAGATAATGTGTAGCCACTACTTATGCTGCTGGGAGTTCTCCTGTCAGTGTAGGTAATTCACCTCCCCATGAGACAGCCACTAGGTCAAAGGGATTCTTCAGTCAACCTAGCGCTGACAAAGGGATAGCTCAGATTAAGTTGCCTGGGGAAGGGGGTGGGGTTCAAACCCGAGTAACACAGTTAAGCTGACAATTTTCTAGTGTAGACCAGGTCTGAGCATCTTTCCCAGATGTGAAGAAGAGTTCTATGTAATCTTGAAAAATTGTCTTTCCACCAACATAAGCTGGTCCAATTTTTTTTTTTTAAAAAAAGGTTCTCCTGACCCACCTTGTCACTTGAGAAGAGAAGCCTTTTTTAGTTCTGCTCAGAGCCAAGAGTGCAAGAAAACTGTGTGGAGAGAGAAGGAACATCCCCCACTCCAACACCCTCCTGGACATCCCATTTCAGTGCAATTTCAGTCCAGCTACTTTAAAGGTCTCATCCTCAGTCCTTGCTCTCCTTTTTTAAAAGAGAGCATATGGATCATTATGTACAGCTAGATCACCAATTCCTCCTCTACCCATTTCAGTGCATGGCCTTCACACAGAGCTAAGCATCGTGGCTAACAAGTTTTACTGGAAAGCCCATCTTACAATTCTGCGCAGGCTGTATTCTAATCAGATGACTTACTCCCTCAGGCCAGCCCCGTTTCCAGAAGTTATGGAAATCTTTACAGACATGCACATTGATGGATAGGGAAAGGCTTGTTCAAGTTCACTGTGCACTGGCTGTGACTGATGCTTCCATTATAGACCCACTACAATGCAGGTCAAATAAGGAACTTGTGAAACCCTAGATAGGTTGTGTTCGATAGCAGCAAGCCTACCACAAATAAGCTTGACTTCCCACTCCCTTCTGTAGTTCACAGCATGCCAAGTGTGTTTTAGAAGGCACCTTTGATTGGAAAGAACTTGTTTTCTCTGTTTTTCTTGTGCTCTAATTTGGATGAAGCTAGTATTTTTTTTCCAGCAGCCAACTTATGCTGCTTTCCTTCCCCTCACCCAAGTTTATAATTTTGTTTGACACTCCAAAACTGGTTGTTGTGAAAATCATCATCTCACCAGAACTATACACAAGTAAGCATTAGTGGCATCTGATTTTTTTACCCCATAACACAGACTAATTCACACCAGGCTGTGCCTTTATTTCTACACATGCAGTTTTACGACTAGTAAATACTTTTTTGGAAATCACGAGTCAGATATAGCAATTCTTACCGCATAGTCATCAGCAACACTAAAGACAGTGACAACCTTGTTTGCATCACAAACTGCAAGAAAGGTACCGTCGTGAGAATATGCCAGGTCGGTCACAGGACCTTTAGCTTGCAAGGTCTTTTCATCAATTTTCAGAGAGGTTCCTTGGATTGAATATAGATGGACATTCCCATCCTGCAAGTTAATAATGAAAGTCAAAGCTTTATAACAAAATCAGGAAGGTTATTAAGTTAGAGGATCATATGCAATTATTGATATTTCTCCCTCTGAGAAATATACCCTAAAAACACTGGTTATGTGTTAGCCATATGTCATCAAATTAAAAGCATGCTACTGATTTAAGACATGGGCAGAGAGTTTGATAAAAGCGTACTTGATAACTAACTAGAGAGAAGATGTTGGGGAATGTATTCTACCTACAAAAGTGGGAGCATCTAATGGAAGACCAGAAGATACCAGCTTAACAAGAAACTTAAACGGTTAACTTGAAATTAAAAGGAAAAACATGTTAACTTTGGTATCTTGGTGCAACCTAACCAAAAAGCCCACAACCACAGAATACAGTTCCGGTGTTCACTGAAGCGTATCCTTACCAGTCCTCCCACTGCAGCGGTACCACCTCCTGGGTGAATGGCCACCACTTCTGGTTCATAGCCAGGGTCATCAATAGCAAAACACTTCTTCTTATTCTTCATCAAGATGATCTATAAATGCAGAGCAATGCACCATAGAGATCACTGGTTCAAAATGCTTGACAGACTATAGTGTCTCGTCACACAAACTAGTGCACTATGCTTGTCAGCCACCATAGACGTTACTACTTCACTGGTTCAAATGGAGTATTGAGATTCATTCTAATCTATATATAGATTAGAAGTGGATGAGACACCTATGCCTGCTGACTAAGCTTTTTCCTCCCATGAGCAATTGAAAGGGATGCAGGTGCTGGTCCAGACCATCTTCAATCTACTAACTGCAAGCAGTCAGGACATGCTCTTGCATATTGTTAGCTGAAGTTCATTGAGTCACAACAAAAAGAGTGCATGAAAAAATCTAGCATTTCAAGCAAGGCCTACCATTGTTCACCGTACTGTCTTCTGTAGGGAGTTACAAAGTACGCATGTGGTTAATCTCACGTGAAGAGGGTTATTTTCCTGTCAAGCTACAATTTCCCATTAGAGGCAACCATAACTAAAAACATAGTTTGGATGGTGCAGTTGAGACCATGAAGTTCAACCCGCAGCCTTATGAGTGAAAAGCATTACAAAAGAATGTAAGCATGGGTGGCGGGTGAACCCCAGTCTCAGGGAGGCAAGTGGCTGGCTCACCTATTCTGTCTGAGGCCTCGCCCCTCCTGTTGAGGCCAGGACCCCTCCTCCAGGAAGTGCTAGGCCTCCTTGGAGCGCAGGCGGCCCCCCTCCCCATCAGCTGCAGCTCCAGGGGAAGAGCCTCCCTTCCCCCACAGCACTGGGAAGCAGGCTTGGGGGCTAAGCGTGGGTGGGGCCATGAAGGCTGAGCCTCCCAAAACAGCCGCTCTCTGGCCATTGAAACCCATTGCCCATGAATGTCAGCGTGGCTTTAAACAGAGAGATCCCTGAAGAAACAAGGATCTTTGGTTCTGCTTCATTTGAATCAAGCTGAGAGCCCAAGTAATCCTTGAACTAGCCTAGGGACTGTGCTCCAACAATAGCCAAGAGATCAATATCTATGGTGCCAGGAGGTGATAAGCAAGCTGTACACCAAAGATTGATACAACATAAGTGGACTAGCCTGCCAAAGTAATGAATGTTCAAGCAAGAGACTAAGGAAAACTAGTCCCTGCTTCTGTATTTCTACTACTGACGAAGGTCCTAAGACTAATCATACTGATCATATCCAATATAGTTATCAGTGACTAATGATTTTGTTTCTTACATTAGCTATAATCTTCCTTCCAATTTTTGTTTTTAAAAAGATATTAACTGTCTCCTGGGATTTTGATTTCAAAGAGATGTCATAAGAACATCTGTACAGTCACCATATGAGCTAGGTGGTCAGATTGTATTTGCTCCTGCTCATTAACAGAAAAATGATATTGTCCATATTTAAAGTGTTCACACCCACCCACCCACCCACAGGAGGAAAACAAATTAAAGAAGAAACTAACACTGTTGTAATCAGCACCGGATTCAAATTTCAGGTAGATTTTCACGTTGACTCAGCCTCTTTAGGCCAGTAAATCCAATGGCATTATTAGAGGAGTATGGCTACATACAGTTCAGGCACAGAATTTACAAAATTAGTTTTTGTTAAATTAGTTTTTCTACCAATTTTAAACTTTTGTGCAACCCCATAGCATGGATGCAGGTATACATGATACTCGTGTAATTCAGCCACGATAGAGGTCTGCACCAATTTAAAAATAGACAAGCAAATTAAAAAACAAACATAAATAAAAAAAATGCCAACACTGTATTTAGACAAGTCTTATACCAGCAGATTCTTTGACTTAGTTATGTTTGTACAGAATTTAAAAATAGTAAGGTGCTATATAAGTGCTACGTGTTACCATGGGCTAACATTAACAGCTGATTCACATTGACAGCTGCCTCTACCAACATAGACTCCTCCACTGAAATAAGTTTTAGAAATTTGTTAGTGTACCAATGACAGTGTGTTAAACATTGTATAGGTCTACACAGCAACCAGATATCCGCAGCTGGCCCGTACCAGCAACCTGGGCTCGCAGGGCTTGGAAGTCCACAAAGCAGTGAAAGAGCTCTGCAGCCCAAGCCCCACAAGCCAAAGGTGGCTGGCCCAGGACAGCTGTGAGTGTCTAGTTGCTGTGCAGAAATACCCAGATATTATCCTGATACTTACTTGTCCAATGCATACAACTACTGTATATCCACCAGGACCAACAGCTAAACATTTTGGTTGAACATCCATTTTTACAACATCCTGGCCACTGAAAAGAAAAATACAAACTGCTTTTCCATGTCTTTATTTTATTCATGTACAAGTCTCAATTCAATAGTCAGCCATTGAGACACCCTTTAAAAGTAATCATGAAATAAGTCTCCAGGTCTGTAATATGCAGGTAGTTCTCTTAGCTAGCTGCTTAATATCACTTCAAGGAATTTAAATTCAAAAATCACGATCTACAGCTGGATTCTAGTCTTAGAAGTTAGGGCTTATCTACATGGGGACACTTGGGAAAAATAACCGGATTTAAAATTTTAAGTGTGGATTACTTTACCCACTTAAATTCTCATGTGGATACACTGATTCATCTTAATTCAAAATCAGAGAGTTAGAGTGGCTAATCCTAAAAGGACTCATCTCCTGAGGAGGCAGGATTGGCATAACCACAGGGAAAGAGTGGTTTCCAAAAAGAAGTGTGTTTTCTTCTGATACAGTGTACTATATAAAGCCACATAAGAGCTGAAGCACACTCTCTCTCAAATATATACATCTATATAGTGAAGAAATCCTACACAAGTCATGCAATACAAGACATATCTGGCTGCCCAGATTTATAAATAAAAATAAAATCAGAAAATACTGTCTAAGAAATTAGTCTCACATATGTGGAGGGAAACAAAAACAACTGATTTTTTATTGTTTCAGAGATAAAGTTGGGTATTGCAAGCATTTCTAGGATCCTCATGGTAACTTGGAAAAGTTGCGTAAGTTGTGTGATGAAGATATTCAGATCCAAAACTTTACCAGTGAAATCCCCTTGATGCAATAACACACGAAACACACCCCATACATACATTCAAACACAACCAAACATGGCAGCTTCACTAACCTGTAGTCTTTTCTGGTTAGGCTAGTATAACGCACAGTGTCATCCATACTGCAACTGACCAGCTGATCCAATTCATCCACAGCCATTCTCGAAACCTGGTTTGTATGCCCTTTTCCAGAAAAGCCATCATTCTCCCCAGTTTCGGAATCCCAATAATGTGCGAAGTAGAATTAAGGAAATTTTTCTTAGGAGCGTGGAGTTTTGCAGAAAAACTGGGAGTTCCAACTCCCAATTCCAGATAATGAAAATGAACACTGACTCAAAGAACTCCATAAAGGAACTAAATATATTATTTGAATAATCAGTTCAGAACAGTAAAAAGGTATTGGAAAATAAATCATTTAGTGTTAGATCTCAATGCCTAAAGGAACACTCTCCAAGAGGGATATGGATATAAACATTGCATCTTTGACTAGTCCCTTGTTAGGAAAAGGGATTTGACATGTTATCACCATGAGAGCTTCTTCCTTAGCAAACCTTCAAAGTTGCTTCATATATTTGCCAAAAAGATAATGTAATCAAAGAGTGCATTATGTTCACAATGAGCATAAGTGTACTATACATCAGATGTTGTTTAAGGGAATGTATAAAGAAACTGTATAAATTCACATTTGCCAGTTACAGAAAAAGCTATTAGTGTTCTGCCAAAAAATCCTCACAGGCTGACCCTCTAACACAGGGGTTGGCAACCTTTCAGAAGTGGTGTGCCGAGTCTTCATTTATTCACTCTAATTTAAGGTTTTGCGTGCCAGTTTTTAGGTCTCTTTCTATAATATAACTAAACTATTGTTGTATGTAAAGTAAATAAGGTTTTTAAAAATGTTTAAGAAGCTTCATTTAAAATTAATTTAAAATGCAGAGCCTCCCGAACCAATGGCCAGGACCTAGGCAGCGTGAGTGCCACTGAAAATCACCTCACGTGCCGCACCCGTGCCATAGGTTGCCTATCCCTGCTCTAACACCACTCCGGAGATGTAGATCGCATGCTACATTTATTGCTCCATAGGACAGTGGGAACTGGGATTATTACATAATTAATAGATGTGCAAGTTCTCTGGGGGTTGGGGACCTGATTATGTTTGAGACACTGGCTAGACAAGGAACAGTAATGGGAGGACTGTCACCTACTCATGAAGATAGCAATGAAATTAAGGCCATGATAAGGTGGTGAAAACTTGCAGTTCTGAGAGCAATGCAGAAAGCTATGCTTATATACTCATAAGCCCAGAGGCAGAGCACCAAGGAGTTCATAATCCTTTCAGTTTAAGAATGACTATTATCTGTTCATTCCCTCAGAAGCACCTGGCATTGGTCACTAGGGAGGACAGGATACTGAGCTGGATGGGTCAGATTGGCTGTTCTTAAGGATGTTAATAGGGATTCAGGTAAGACTATTGTGGTATCAGGAAAGCAAGTTATTACAGAGAATGGTAAAGATTACAGGCAAGTGCCATGTACAGTACAAAGTAGGAATCTGGTTCAGCAATACAATTTTATTCAGGAATGTCAGAGGAAGTTATCTTGTCTTTAGTAAAACGATTAAAAAATTCCTGGAAAGTGGAATACTCATCTTAAAGAGAAGTGGGACTAGAATAATGCCATTTGATCACCAGAAAGGATATTAATGTGTCCATCATGACTTCCGGAGTAAATATAGGATTTTCCACCATTTTTATGCACGGTCAGACACTGAATTGATTTACTATGACCCTGTAAGAGAATATTAGTGTGCAATTCATTTCTCAGTTATTCAAACTAAAACAAAAGTTCACAAAAAACACTATGGTAAGATTTAGAAAGTAACATCACGTTTTGGTTTTGGTCTTTGTTCAATCTCAAAGCTCAAATTACTAGTTGTCTAGGTCTGTTTCAAGGAATCAAATATATTAAAAAAAGTGTTACAGCACTGATATGTTCATACAAATTCTGACGTATTAAATGTTCTATAATAGGCACACACTTTCTGGATGGAGATTCCTTTAGGACCCTTTCCATGCAAAAGTGTTCTGTTCCATCATAAGCAAGTTCAGTGTTTACAAGATGGTTAAATATGGTCACCTATATATACTGGTTGCCAGAATTACAGTAATAGTAAAAATCAAATCAAATCAGTCTAGGACAGTTTCTTGTTCATGAAAGAAGGTAAGCTCCCACTGGACTGCTTTGTCACCCCACCAAATAATATCAGAGCCTGACTGCATAGTGAACCATATCTCCGTATTCATAACAGTTGGCACTTGTAGGACGATGAAGTGAGATGCCCATGGGTGGTATTCTAACTCAGATTCTTTTAGTGTAATCTTAAGCACGTTTAAAAACTAGCATGGAAGTAAGCAATTTTATTAGCATTAAGACCATTACTCACCTACACATTTGCACAAAGTACAACTACTATATTTGACTGCTGTGACTCAGGTGTTAGTCAGTGATATGGCTCAGCAATATCCACGCTTGACGGTTCAAAGAGAGATTCTTTATAGCCACATTTTAATGGAACTGTTACTATTCCCAAATAGATTACTGCTAAAACCAAACTAGGTGCAGTAGAAGGTCTGCTGCAGCATGATCAAGGTCAACGTACCTTTATGACACGTAGAGGCTTATTTGGGTTATTCTTATCCAAATAGTTAATGTAACCGGAGAGGGAGAGGCTCAGTAAGTGGTCCTTCTGCCACAAGCAACCGAGCTGCTGATCCAGAACATTTGATCCCATGTTAAAGGTAGTGACAACAGAGTCAGCACCAACATCCCAGATTTTAGCAGTTTTGTCTCCAGATGCAGAAAGCAAGTGAGTGCTATCAGGGCTCCAGCTAATCTATAAAACAAATACCTGCCTTAGTATATGGAGTGAACTTTCCATTGACAATAGTATAAGATCATGCAATAGTAGTAAGTTAGATATTTATTGTGCTGCAGTTATAAAAACACACAAAAAATACTTACAGCATAAATACCACCATCATGAGCCTTATTTCCACCCAGAGCACAAACTCTCTCTCCAGTCTTCCCATCATAGACAAAAATCTTTAAAAAACAAACACAAAAAACCACATAAGCATATTATACAAAGTGACAGACAATTAGAGGAAGACTTGCACATATACAATCTCCTAAATGTATTATACCGCTAACTCTTTGCTGCATGTATAAAAGTAACTTTGTAAATGTCAAGTCAAGTCTTCAAGACAAATGCATACTTCTATATTAAACATTTAAGGTACCAGAGGATGTTAAGGCATTCTAAATAAAAGCAGCAAGCTGTTCCATGCAGGAATTCTGACATCTGAAATATTGGAAGTATTATGCTTATGGCTCCTACTGTGATAGCTGCAGCTCCCCGCTAGTCATTGGAATCTGCCTATATGCAGGGAGCTATCCATGGCAACAGTGCTGTTATCATTCTTAACCTCCTAAGCTCATAAAAATGTACAGAGATTGGCTAGGTAAGAGCCTTTTATACTTCACCCACCTCCTCAGCCAGTGCAAGTCATCTAGCAGTGGTAGCACCAGCACGGCTACGTGGTGGTATAGGATCAAGCCCTTCCATAGGGAACTGAGAATTCTTGGATATTTTTCCTGAGGTAGCCTGCGCTGGGGAGGCACATATCTGCTGGGGGGATGATAGCCTTGCCACAAAAAAGCTGTATGCAGGGGTTTCTTTAGACTCAAAAGGAAGAGAGATAAACAGGTGCAGCCCGATAGGAGCACCAGGTTTTTGTAGAACAGCTGCTGTTGCAGCAGTATCATGGAGGATAATGACAGATCTGAAGTCTGTTTTCTCACAGTAAAGAGAATCAGTGTGTAAGCTGGGGAACTGCTCCCCAAAACTCCATCCCTCTCAAAGAGGAGAGAGAGAGAGTGTAACTCTCAATTATTCCCCACCCCCACAAGTGGATATCAAGGTGGCAGCTCATTTTTACCTGGCCATCTGCACTAGATGTAGCGAATCTGTTCCCATCAGGAGAGAACCTCACACAGTTAACAAAACGGCTGTGGTCCTGCAGGAGATAGCAATTAGCACCCAGCCAAAAACAGAAAAGCTTTAGACATCTCAGATAAGTTACTTGATCCCCATGAGACCCATTCATTTGCAGTGACATTCTCAAGCAAGAGGCTCTCTCAGACTTGCTATGAGGGAGAGACCTACAGTGGAAACTTCTGCACCGTGCGGTATATGTAAGCATGAAGGGAGGGATAGAGGTGGGTCAAGAGCAGCCACAGGATCCATGGTTCTGCCGTTCAAATAGCTTTAATGCAGGACACAAATCCAATTAGGAGTAATCACCATGGCTTTGGTGAGGAGGGAAGAGGGCTAAATGACAGCCCCCCCCCCATCTCATTCAGGATTGCTATTTTGTCTCCACCCACCTCCCATCTGGTCACTTCATATGCATAAAGCCTTAGGACTCAGGCTTATGCAGGAAAGCTGAATTCCACCCATAATAAATCAGAAAATGCATCTATTTCATGCCCAATGCTTCTAATATTCACTGATTTGGTTTTTGCTAAAGAAGCTGTTACTGAAACCTGAATGGTCTGAGGCTGAGTTGCCCATACACAAGTCTAGCCACTATTAGCGATCACTTAAATCTACAGGAATTTGTTCTCCAAGAGGATTGTTTACACCACAAAAAATCCCCTAACAACCCTGCCAGAGAGTCTGGGTCAGCAGGGTAGATATTTCCACTCAGGCTCGGAGCCTTACCCCCACCTTGCCCAGTCAGAGTCCAGGCTCCAGCCAGAGTGGGAATATCTACACTGCTATTTTCAGCTCTGTGGCACAAGCCAGGGTTAGCTGAGCTGGCTGCCCAGACTCCGATGGATTTTCCTTCCCCCTCAGAGTGTAGACATACTGCCAAAAAATAAAAAGTAGCCACTGAAGTTCAAATATATATTCAACTATGATAACAGTTTTGAGTGCAACAGTCAGTTAAGTGTTACTTTGCTAAGTCTGCAATGTAAAAAGCACTTAACTAAGGGTTTTGAAGTCAACATAAGCCACATGCAAACAATAAGGTTTCCAATTGCCTTAAAATTATTCACCAAGTTTAACTTTTCAAGAAGACCTTCTTGTATCGTAGGGACTTCATCTGCAACAGTGCCAAGTGGCAAGGCCTACCCAGAAGAAGATATTACTTAGGGCCTATGGCCAAGAGACTCCCTAAGGGATGACATAAGTAATATAAATGGTTTGAATATTGTCATTCCAGTATTCAGTTTGGTTTTTGGACGTTTTCACATTGCACCAGTGAAATACAAGCCAGAAATTAATGCTGATTTGTTATTTTCATTGTGCAGATAGGAAGTAACTGCAAAGATAGATTTGCAATTTCAAGTTTAATAACCAGTAGTGATTTTTCAAGATCTAGGCTAACATTTTCAAAGCTGCCCCAAAGGATCTGGATGCCTAATTCCTGTTTAGAATTGAGAATCCAAATTCCTTAAAGAGATCTGAAGATTCTAAACCCCTCCCCTGCCACAGCTTTTTATCCTCCCTAAACTGGGCACTGCTGAAAAGTACTGTTAAAGAACATGGTAGAATATTTTGAGATTGCACTAAAATGAAGGAAAACACTGCTGAAGATGGGATACTGAAAATTTTGTTTCCCGTTACATTTCCTACAAACCCACAAAAAAGAGTGATGAAAAGCTAGCACAGAAACAGATCTGACATGACACTAAATTATACTGTTCTGAAGAACTAGTCTAGTTTCCTTTCTAATCCATCTTTTATTTTGTTTTTCTGAGCTTGAACTAGACCTTCAATTATCCTCAAACATGGGTTTTAAAAAGCTACTCAATGCTAAGTAGATTTTTAAACTGGAAACCAAGATTTTGTTATGGCAATGAGCTGTATCACAAAAAACTAAGAGCGTAGTGGAGAACTGTGAAGACTTTTTAGTATACATCGATACAACTTAACACAGACATAATAGAACTTATGTGCAGAAGCAGAAAAGTATGTTAGACTCACGCTTATTGTAAACTTGAATTTAAATGGCGGTCCCTCAAAGAAAGCACCACAATTGTCATCACTGCCAGTTACTATACGATAGGGCCTTGTTTGTTTTATATCCACGCTGTTGATCACCTTGTTGTGCCCAGAGATCTCTCCGACTGAAGAGCCAGTATCCCATAGGAACACTGCTCCAAATCTATTTAAAGATGACAATACACACAGTCCATAAAATAAAAATTACATGAAGGCTAACTCCTTGAGCTTCAGTAATCCGCATACTGAGCGCATGCAGACAATACAAATTAGGTCATCTAGTTAATCTCATGCAAGTGAAACACTGTTCTCTAAAGGATATTCAAGTCCTTTGTCTAGGAGACAGAGTCCAAAAACTCAGAAAAGGATGACATCTGCCACATGTACCAAGCAGAGAAACAAATATACAAAGCTTTTAAAATTAAAAATTTCCCTTGGATCTCATTTTAAGGGATCAATTACTTGTTCCTCTCAGTAAGCATTAAGTTCATGTCCCAGATGTATAGTTGCTACAAGCAGATAATGGATAGTATGGAAGGCTGGAATATAAAACAGCATCAAGTCCAATATGTGTAGGGCCAAATTCACAGTTTATTTCAGTCATGCTATTTAAAAAATTGTAAATTTCATTATTTTAGCTATTTAAATCTGAAATTTCACAATGTTGTAATTATAGGGGTACTGACCCAGAAAGGAGTTGCGGGGGGAGAGAAATGCAAAGTCATTGTAGAGGTGGTCATTGCAATAGTGCCATCCTTACTTCTGCGCTGCTGCTGGGCTCCCAGACAGCAGCTGCTGCTCTCCAGCTGCTTAGCTTTGAAGACAGTGCTACTGCCAGCAGCAGCGCAGAAGAAAGGATGACATGGTGTGGTATATTGCCACCCTTACTTTGCTGGTGTCTGCAGAACTGGGCCCCCAGTCAGCACCACCACACTCCAGTTGCCCAGCTCTGAAGGCAGCAGCACAGACACAGGGGTGGCATAGTATGGTACTGCCACCCTTACTTCTATGCTGCTGCTAGGGGGGTGCTGCCTTCAGAGCTGGGCGTCCAGCCACCGCTCTCTGGCTGCCCAGCTCTGAAGGCAGTGCAGAAGTAAGGGTGGCAATACTGCAGCCCCCGTAAAATAACCTTGCAACTCCCCTACAACTCCCTTTTGGGTCAAGTCCCCCCAATTTGAGAAATGCTGGTCTCCTCCATGAAAATCTGTACAGTAGAGGGTAAAAGCGCACAAGACCAGATTTCAAGGTCTGTGATATGTTTTTCATGATAATTTGGCCGGGCCCTAATTGTGTGACTTAGGCCAGAACAGCTGATTATTGCTTTGTCCTGTAGGTATACAAGTAATTAGTACTTCACCTATGCTGAACACAAACTAAAGATCTCCAAAATACCTTACTGTAATGTCTTAAAGCAACACACTTCAGTGAACCCCAGGAGAGAGGGAACGAACTACTGAGTGACTAGAAGACAAATCGTAGCACACCAAAGTGTTAGCAGTTACTATTTCAGGGGCATTTAAAGAAAAAAAACAAAACCAAACCTGAAGAGTTAGTCTGTAACCACAATGCACTAATAAAACTTGTTTTATTAGAAATACATGAAAAATCTTGTCAGCTCTTGTGTTTTTAAAACAGTAAAATATACTGTCAGTAATGTAGCTAAAGAAGCTCTAGACGGTCATTTCAGCAAATTTCTAAAATGAAGCTAGATTTGCTGGAAATGCAATACAATTCATTAGGAAACCTTAATAACTTTGCTCTATTATTTTCTTTTTCCCTACTTCTGGGCATTTTAAAAGAAACAAAATGTAGGAACTTTGATATGCAAGATAACATACACATTTAGTCAGTACCAACTCTCAAGACATTAACAAACTAATGTAGGAAGTGCCTTCCCAATGAATTGAGTTAGGAGTCAATATACAGTAGAATCTCAAGGATACAAACACCAGAGTTACAGATTTACCAGTCAACCGGACACCAATCAGGCAGCAGCAGAAACAAAAAAACCCAGCAAATTCTGTACTGCCTTGGGGCTTTAGCCCTAGGGCATCAGCCACAGGGGGCTGAGGCTGCAGCCCGGGCAGGGGGAGAGATTCAGTGCTTCTGCCCTGTGGGAACACTGCAGGCTCAGGGCTTTGAGAGGGAGGGCAGGGGGGCGAGAAGGAGGGGGAAAGGTAGGGTGCTGGAGCTTCAACCACACTCCTCCGTTCCCGGCTTCAGTCCCAGCACTCCTCCCATAGCTAAACCCTATGTGCTCCCTGCTGAAACGGGGAGCGGAGCCACAGGGCACCCCACAGGACAGAGGCCGGGAACAGGGCTGCAGGGATGAAGGCCTGAGCCTCAGCGTCCCCTCTGAGTCTAATGACCTGGGCTCCCACAGGGCAGCAGCCCTCACCTCTCCACACATGCCTGAAAACCTGAACTCCCCACCCTGCAGTTGCAACCCGACCCGACCCCACCTCAGTCGCTGAAGTCTATAACGTCTTGTTCAGAGTTACAGAACATTTCAGCGTTATGAACAACCTCCATTCCCAAGGTGTCCATAACTGAGGTGCTACTGTACCAACCACTTACAGAACAGCAATTAGTTTGAAGAGACAGTATGTGGCCTATGCCTGGAGGCCTCTTTTGCTGGATTGGTCCCCATCTTCACAAGTCTGCCAACCTTTTGAATTAGAACGTGTACACATGTACCTGATTGAAGTGATACAATGGGCGCTTCTAGCCTGATAGACAAGATTCAATTGGTAGTGAATTATGTTCTTCTTGCAATTTAGTTGTGCTCGTCAAAGATGCGAATCACTCTTATATTTGTTCTCCCAACAACGCATTTTGTAAAACATGAAAGTTTTTAATATCCTTGCTGTTCTCCCTGCTACACAAACCCTGCCCCCATTCAAACAAAACAAAAAACACAACACACACCACCCCCTCTAAACAAAACAGGTAGTCAAGTTGATTACATGCAGTGTCGTAACCACATCGGTCCCAGAATTAGAGACAAGGTGGGTGAGGTAGTATCTCTTATTGGACCATCTCACCCACCTTGTCTCCTTAATCTTGAATAGCTGCCATTTAAGAAAAAAATAATTTAGTATTGCTCTAAAAAGGTCTATTTTAATGACATTGTGCTTCCCCAGTGAATAAGCTGTCAAATGCTATGTAAAGAATTTTGCTACTAAAACAGTGAATCAAGATATCTAAACAAGGAGTGCAATACACATTTCTCAGAGGAGCTTAGCGCTTTCTCCATCACTGATTTTGTTTTGTTAGGACACAATAGTTTACAGTAGATTGAGAATTACTCACTTTTCCCTGCCTTCTCCCACAGCGGCAAGCCTCTTACTGTCTTCAGTCCAGGCAATATCCTTTATTTTTCCTGCAAATGGCTGATATTCATACTTCAGTAGGTGTTCCTTCTGTGTGGTATCCCAAATTCTAAGCTTTCCAGAGACATCTGTCATAACACAATAGTGCATAACTATTACTGTTCCAGCAAGTATCAAATAGTCACATGTCTAGCAATCTGTCACAGTAAAAAAATTTAGCACTAGCAATCACTATAGCTGAAAAACCTGCCATCATACACCATTATACAGACTAAAATTCATAAATAAAACAATCCAATAGGCATTAGAAAGTGGAGCTTTTTAAAATCATATTCAAAGTTCAGCATACAGAACTGATTATTACAGGTGTGTCCAAGGGAAGCACAGATTGGCTGTGTGTATGAGAGTCAGTTATCTGTGCAAATATGACGTTTTAGGTTTCCAACCACAAGTATAAATACCTGGCCTACTCAGTGCATACAAAAAACTTAAATGCACATGTACAAAGTTTCAAAGCTGGATTGCTACCTAAAGGTCAAATAATTGTATTCAACAATCACTGGCGATCCCCTGAAGTTGAGAATGACGTGCAATCCAGGAAAGACAATTTCAAGTTATCTGTGAGTCTGCTGCTGACTGAGGCGGCCTATTTTAGATCCACATTGCAGACATTTCCAAGCAGACAGGTGAGCCTGGAATGTTGGTTTGAGCCAAGGCCAGCCCGGTCAATCCCATTTTTCCATTATTCAACACCAGTCACGTCATGACAGGCAAGGGATACACGTTTATCCTTTTTAGATCAGTGGTTTCATATTTATGCTTCACATTCTGAGCATGCATTGTCACTTGTCTGGAACCAATTACCACTTCTTCAGAACACTACAGAGGCGTGGAACACACTTCAATTAAGAAGAAATATTGTGATGTTACTAGTTACAAGTTGTGACTCTCTATACCTCAGGGGAACACCCTACAACCTCATCTTCACAAAATGACTGTATGGTATCTAATGCAAAGTTTGTCATGTTGGGTGTCTTGAGAAGACTCATGATGCACAGAGTATGTTTGTTATAGTAATTGTTCCAGTAATGTTATAGTAAGTTTATAATTTCATATACCTAGTTATGAGGCTGAAAATGTATCCTCATGGCTTAAAGCAACCCCTTGCAAACACTCTCCAAGAACAGAGAGGCAGTTCACACCTCATCAGGGCATGGATAGGACAAACGCAGCCCAGCCTCACAGGAAAAAAGGACACTGGCCTAGGCAGCAACAAAAGAATTTGTTAGACTCTTGAGGGGGTCACCCTGCTTCCTTTTGTCAGTTTGGAACTGTGATGAGGTAATGCTCATCTGACTCTGAAAATGGGGGGTGGGGGAGAGAAGCAAAGCCAAGAGGGAAGAAAATGTCCCTTTTATCATGTCCTCTCACAGGGGCAACTGCGATAGTCTGTATCCGCAGAAACAGTGAAGAGTCTGGTGGCACCTTAAAAACTAACAGATTTATTTGGACATAAGCTTTTGTGGATAAAAAATCCACCTCTTCAGATGCATGGAAGAAGTGGGGGTTTTTAACCCACAAAAAGCTTCTGCTTAAATAAATGTTAGTTTTTCAGGTGCCACCATTCTCATTTTTATTTTATTTTTTTTAATCAAAGGGAGAGACATTTGCCGTACTCCCTCTCCCACCTACATCTACAGACGCCACACCAAGCGACTGAAGCGTGGATCAAAATGGAGAGCCTGGCTGAAGAGCAACCAGCCAGCCTGTGGTGAGAAGGATCAAAGTTTGTAAGGGCAGTGAAAGGGTTAAGATCAGCTGGGAATGCAGTTTGCTTTTATTTCATTTGAGCAAATCTGACTTATTTGACTTATCACTTAAAATCAATTTTTATAGTTAATGTTTATTCTACTTGAAGCAGTGTGTTTGGTCTGAAGTGTGTCAGTGGCCCCCCCTTGGGATAACAAGCCTGACACATATCAATTTCTTTGTTAAACTGATGAACTCATATAAACTTACAACATGCAGTTGGCATAACTGGGCACTGCAAGATGGAGGTTCCTAGGGTTGTGTATGGGACCAGCAATATTGACTAGCATCATTTGGTTCCACAACCCAAGGAGCAGCTCACATGCCAGTGGCTGTGCATGAACAGCCCAGGAGTGGGATTCTCACAGCAGAGCAGGGTAAGGCTGGCTACCAGAGTCAAGGAGTGGAGTGATTAGCTGATCACAGGTCCAGAAAGCACCAGGGGGAACTTCATACAAGTAGAACATTTTGTAATCCAGACAGGTTTAGTCTTTTGTAATATAAGAATGCATAAAACAGATTTGTATTAGGCCTTTAAAAAAGGCAGTTTTGAAAAAGTTTGCAGATTAATCTAGTCTACCCACCAGAATTTAGCTTGTGTATTTAAAATTATCTGTGTATTTATATGGTCCTCTTCAATATAGTGTCTAGCCCCTCACAACACCCATGAAGTGAGGTAGGGATTTATTATCCCTATTTTACAGGGAAGGAAAGAGGCACCAGGTGAATTAAATGGTTTTTTTGAAGAACACCTAGAAGTCTATTATTGAACCTGGATTCAAACAAATTACTCCCGAGTCCCATGCCTGTATCCCACCCACTGAAGTATCACTTGAGACATCTATATTTCTCCCCTCCCCCAATCATCCCTCTACTGTTGTAGTAGCAGTGGTGGGAACACTAGCATAAGTAGTTTGTAGGCCTCTGTACCCCAAGGTTACCTAATTCAGCTCAGCAATATCTATGGGGAAAATGCAAGGATGGATGCTTCTCACAGTGACACTTAAGACTTACTGCACAATTGCTTCAAGTTTTTTTTAAAAAAAGTGTTTTGCTCCTAAACAAAAAGTGACACACTTTGAAGGTTAAATGTATGCTTTTGATCTATGTGCAGTGGAGGGGCGAGTTACTTACAGCTTACACAAGAAAAGAGCAGTTTCAAGGGAAGACTTTTGATACTCAATGTTTGACAGTTGGGGTATGTGGTGGGATGGATGATGGCTCAGATGTCTCTGCTAGCAGACTCACTAAATAATTAGCAGCAGCTTCTCCATCCAGACCACAACCAAGGAAAAAAATGCAGCACTGATCTCAGGGCGGGGGAAGAATCTCACACATTACTTTTCAGAGTCCCTCAGAGTGGAATTTCCTATGGCAAATGCCCTGCCTATTAAGAATAAAGCAGACTGGCACTTGGGCAAAGTGAAGTATCAGCACAGAACAAAGCAAAAAAAGTGCTGGGTTTGGGGCAAGGGGGTACCACACAGTATTTTAAAAGGAATCAGTTTGACAAACACATGGACTGGTAACCAGGAAAACTTTGCCTGTGACACAGACTATTTTACAATGTTGGCTGCCTGTCTCTCTTCTCCTCCCCCCCCCGCCCAAAAAACAAATCTGTGCTCAAAAGATGCATGCAAAGCTAGGAATATTCACTGAGAGGTCCACAAGGAGGGGGAGGCAGGAAATCACTGGAACTTCCCGCACACTCAAGGCTCCCATTTTGAAAGATGAAATGGAGAGAGGATTTAGATGGTCCCATCCTGAGATTAATGCATAGTTGTGTCCCACTCAACAAGATTGTAAGAGCACGCTCTTATAGAAGAGCCAGTATGGACCTGCTATTAGGGGCTGAGAGTACATACGAAGAATATGCACACCCAACATTCTGCAGAGCCTGGCTTCATGGAACCTCCCTGTGAACAGCTCAGTTTGAGGAAAAAGCTGAGAACTTCTGTCAAAGTGAAGGACCTGGAGATCCAGGACTAGATCCAAAGCCATGGAATGGTTCTACAGTTAGAACCTGGCCCAGGGTATCTTGGCAGTGCTGTGTGGCTACTCAGGAACTTTGCTGAAACCAGGATTCCAACCTGCAGTAGACTATTTTGCAGGCTCTTTAAGTCAATTTAGCAGGTGTTCACATTTGGAAGGTTTTATTCTCAACCAAATGGGTTGGGAGCTTATTTTAAAATAAGTATGACAACAACTTTAATTCAATCCTCTCATTTGAGAAGTAGGAAACTTTATACCGTCACCATGAAAGTGTTATATAGTTTTCTTTAAAAAGATTTTTGAAGTGTTTATTAATATTTATTTTCCAACACCATCTTTAAAGTTTCCCTTATTGATTTTTGGCCTTTCATTTGACAAAGATCAATTCTCTAATGGAGCATGGCATGAATGTAGATTTGTTTCCTTGTTTATACAACAGTATGAAAGATAAATTTTACTTTATGCCAGGAAGCCAGATGAGGCAGCAAGGGCCTCATTTAGTGTAGATTTTCAAAGTTTGGGTCCATACTCACTGTTTTCATAGAATCTTTACACAAAAATAGTTTGAGAATCAGCATCCTTTCCCTGCTAAGTTGCTGCAATGAAAGCTGCAGTTCAGTTTACAGCCCTGAGAGAGATCAGGCCAACAACAAGGAAAATGAGGACCTTTGTGTTCATGAGTGGGAGAGAAAGACAGAGAGACACACACACACAACCAGTGGCAAAATTTCATTTTTAAGACAGAATTAGACACTGTATTTACAGGATGGAGAACTTGTAAAGGGCATAAAACAAAAATAAAAAATTGTACAGTTTGCTCCTAATGCACATCAAGTCATTCACTATAGCTAAAGGACCATGTATAAAAAGTTAATTTTATATGTCTATGTACAATCTTATTACATTTAAAGTATAGTATATTAAAATATATTTTGGATTTAAACTAAGATATCACTTCAAAAAATAAATGATACACTGCGCTGTGTCCTCCATGAGGAGACAAGTTTAACATTAATGGCACATGGTTAGGGAAAAAAGTATTTAACAAAGCTGTAACAAAAATATGCATTATATAGTCTACATATGTTCGAACTGTATACCTAAAGTCTGTGCCACTAAGTTTTACCTAAGCATTTTAACAGTCTTGTCCCACAGCTCATACCAGAATGTGTTCAGATACTTTACCTCCAGATGCTATGTAGAATCCACTGGGAGCATACTTGGCAACCACAACTTGATGGGCATGCTCAGTATAGATATCAGCAATTGCTGGATTCTACAGATAAAACAGAATTACAAAGTTACAAAAATGACATTTGTGGGTTTCAGAGAAAAGAATCAAAAAACTGTTTTAAAGCTGTGGTATTGGAAATACTTAAATCCCACCTACAATAAAGGGGAAGGGAGAACAACAAAAGTAAAACATACCGTTGCTCAGTGGGAACTTACTGTTTAGTGTGACAGACAATACAGGGTCTAACATGGCTTTTGGAGTGAAGTAAAATCTCCACTGGCCAATCACACATTAGCATAATTACCAAACTACCTGTACATAATACTGGAAGCTAGCAACTCATTGCCTGATCAAGCCTAAGCTGCACTGGAATGCAGAGAGAAATGGTTCTAGAACAGGAATCAAGATAAAAGCACTTAAATGTATACAACTGTATAGAAAGATGGGTAGGCAAGAGGAGAAAGTGATCTACTTTGTAGATTACTAAGCATGTAAAAGATACTACAGTAAAACATGCCTATAAAGCCTTAGAACAAAAAACATTAGACAACCCCTTGCTAAGCAGAACATATGTAGTTTCTGATGTATTAAGACGTTTTACAAGAGTTGCATCAGCAGGCACAGGAGACTACTTAGTAAATCAATGTGGACTGAAACGCCCTGGTCTTTTGGGGAAGCTAATTTATAAACAGCTTTCCCCAACCGGATTTCAACAGGAGGGCTAGTATAGAACAAACAAGGAGTCCTTGTGGCACCCTACAGAATAACAAATTTATTTGGGAAAAAGCTTTCAAGTGCTAGAACCCACTTCATCAGATGCGTGAAATCTTATGCCTAAATAAATTTGTTGGTCTCTAAAGGTACCAAAAGAATTCCCTGTTGTTTTTGCTGACACAGACTAACATGGCTACCACTCTGAAACCTGTCAGTATAGAAAGTTATTCCTATGATCAACAGGAAAATTGGGATCCAGAAGAAGTTGGATCATTGACTGTTAAGACATTACAAATATAGTTTTTCATTTTTCTCTTTGGAGAGGTCTTCAAACTCCATAGCAGAAGAGACACTTGGGTTATTCAACCCGTGCTCAGATGCCTCAAAATTTAACCACAAAACTGACTCAGTGAATGAATGCTGATGACTAAGGAGCTCTATCATCCACACCACATCAAAAAGCATACCATCAAAATACAAAAAGATAAGAGGTACGTGCTTAGATTTGTTATTGGATATCATAACATTTATTCCAGAGTTATGACTGTTCAACTACATTAATTTTTTTTTTGACAGATCGTTCTGCAATTTATCAGTTCACCTTTCATCTCCAAAAAGACTTTTGTTTGGTAAAAAGGAAAGAAGTGTGGGTGAAAGTGTTTTGATGCTGTAATTCATAAACAAGTATTTGAGTGACTCATAAAAATCACTAAGTAATATGGTGTGATTCAATCATGTGCTCAGGAGAAGTTGGACTGTTACAGAGTACCTATTCTGTATTAGGAAGCTTGCAGGCTTTTCACCAGGAAAAGGTCTTGCTCTTGCCAGTACTATCAGTCTCTCAGAGATGTAATGTAGCTTACTCAAGCAAGGGTAAGCTTTTCTATTTCTGGCCTAGAATACATTTATACCGGTTGAGTGCACTTCTGGCTCTGGCAAGTCAGAAATTATTGCACTTTAAAGAGTCACTCAATTCCCTGCCACTCTCCATTCTGCTGGGTGATTGAATTTAAGTAAGCAAAACATGTCAGTTCTACAGGACAGATAAGTTCGTATTCCTCTCTGTTGTAGTTTCATCTCCTATAAAAATCAGGAGGCTCTCTGTATACTAAAATTATACTGCCAACATCATGAGTGGTTCCTGTTTTATAGCAGAGTTACAACAGCCCACTGAAGCTAAGTGGATACAAATGGGACTTAAGGGGCACTGAATTTAAGAAAAATCAAGATTTATTTATTTTAAGGACTACTGCTGCTAAGGATTATGAACGCCAAACAAAGAAGCCATTTTTCCAGTTTATTTTTAATATCACAATCCTCTCCCCTCCCCAATTACAGCTAGTTCCCTCATTTACATGCATCTTTCACCTAACAGGAAAGAGAAAAAACATTTGTTTAGAATTAGAAGTTATAACAGGACCAGAAAAATTAGGATTGGAATGAATGGAAATACAGGGGCAGGTAAAGTAACACCATCAACTTATTTTTTTGATGAGTAATAGCTAACAGGAAAAGACGACAAAAAACAGAGTTCAGGTAATTCACTGAGCTCATGTGGCCCTTACACTGAAACCAGAGCTGTTTGTGATAGCTTGGAACTTAACTGCCTCAGACTTTTCAGGAAGGATCCATAATGGTAGTAAGATATTCATGAGATCATGTCTTCCAAGTATCACTGATCCCTCCTGTGTTAGCAGTGCTTTTCCAACACACATTCAAGACTTTAATGCAGTGGTCTTCAAAGTGGGGTGCATGGGACCTGCACTGCCGCAGGATTGTCACCGGGACACCACCAAAATGGGAAGTGTTCTATTTATGTCCGCCAAAGTGCCGCCGAAAGCAGAAGCTTTCGGCGGCATTTCGGCAGACATACCCCTGGGCTGCGAGAGGACGCAAGAAACCGGAGTGGGGCCGTGGAGGGAAAAGTTTGTGACGCACTGCTTTAATGTACTAAATCAAGTTTTGGAGTTTTAGGTCATACAAGACCATCCTCATTAGTGCCAAGTACAAATCCATTGTACTCAGTGAAGACAGACACCAATGACCTGTCTGGTTTGTTGGCTAGGATGAAGCAGTGGCAGTTGGAATTAGGAGAGTTATTCTATTGTACGGGAGTCACACTCAGTATTCTCCAAGGGTCTGTCCCTTGTTTGTGTTCACATGGGGTAGTTCATTTGAATAGGCTTCCCTATTGTTGATTGTGAGGGTTTCAAAGACAAGGTCAATAGATAGTACAGGCATAGTCCTTTACTAGGGAGAGGATTATTTCCACTTAATACAAATTAAATTGCAATGGAACCAAAGACTATGATGCACGCTTGTGTGACATTAAAACAAATTTTGTAACAGACTGCAGTCTTAACTACCAGAAGACTCCCACTACCTGCCAGTTTACTCTTACCTAAATTTTTCTGTATGCTATAAAAGTATTAGTTCTTTTGGTTTCAAGAAGACTGGGACATTTTTAATGTTGTAGTCATTTAGCCAAGATGGGAGACCACAACTATGTTGAAACATTAAAACTTGAGTCCAAGGAAGGTTTTTTGTTTTTTGAAAAGAAACCTGAGATAACATTTAAAAAAATTAAAAACAAACAATTTAGTATTTGGTTCCAGGTCATAGAAGGCACTTTCAGCACATTAGCAGCTAGAAAAAGAGATCTGGATATAGCCATCAATGGGGAGGAGGAGAGCACAAATCCTGGAGAACCACTGTCAGAGACAAACATTACCATGGAAAGCTGGAAATTCCAAGGCTATATAGTCTTCCCACCTGTAATGGTTGCTCCCTTCCCCACAGAAATGTAATGGAAGCTTTGTTAAGAGGGAGGAGTAGAAGTGAAATGAGGAAAGAGAAGAGGTCTCATTTTCTATTAGTGAAGATACATTTACCATTTTGAAAACTATATTGAACCTGGAGCCCAACAGAATAAAACAGCTCTACAAGTTAGCTCTCTCATGCATTTCAACAGAATGCAATCTTTGCAGCTTTATTATTACTATCAACATTTAAATTACACATTGTTCACAGTTCACTGCTGATCACCACACAAGAAACAACCTACTGAACATACCTGTTATTTACATTTCATTCATATGTAGTGAAGTTCCCTAGGATTAAAACTAAGAGCTTTGCATAGGCAGATATTAAATAAACTTTCAAATAGCTAAGAGCTGTTTTGATTTCTCAAATGCAACAAACAGAGTAAGCTACACAGCACTGGATTTGATTTGTAATATTGTATTTTCTCCAAGATGACAGCTTAGCCCACCAAGCAAGTGTATTTACTAATTTAATAAATCCATTTTAAATGGATCCCTATGCACCAGAATACAGATATTTGTATTACCATATTAATAGGGCCAAGCAGAACATGACATCCCCATCCCATTCTAAATTCTACAGTACAGGATGAGAAGAGACTACGCAGATTTTGCAGAGATTTTCCTACAGATTTCTGTAGTCCCCTCCCTGCGCACAATTTTATGACTGATTCATACACCCTCCCTCTTCATCACAGATATATTTGACCTCAATAGAAACCCCAAAGCAGCAGAAACAAGCCATTATAGGAGAGCAGCTGGGAAACAAACAAACAAACAAACAAACAAATTCAGAGGAAAGAACTACGTCATGAAACACACAAAAACACAGAATACATTACATCGATGTTCCTGATGACGACACATTTTCCATTGGTATACAGAAAGTTGTTGCCCTTGGGATCCCCGCCAATAATTTTAGAGACGCCTCGTTCAACCTGGGGGAGGCTGGCAAACACTTTTTCTACAAAAAGAAAACAAATCCGTACGAAGAGATGTTGGTTTGGGGCATCACCAGCCAGCGTCGTTCAAAAGACAAGTCAACCCGCCCCAGTCGAGCGGTCACTTGTTGCTGCCCCAGAGCCCGGGACGTGGGACACGCTGCACCCAGCACAACCCGGGCGATCCGCCCCGGAGCGGCGCGGGGTTAACGGGGGCCCCCAGGCACCGCCGGAGGCCGAGCAGGCGGCACCGGAGCCATTGACTCGGCACGTCGGCTCCGGGCGCGCCGCTCGCCCGGGCAGCAGCCGCCGGGGCGGGCTCCCTGCGGGGTCCGGGAAGCAGGCGGGCGCCCCCGCCGCACTTACTGCTCTCGAACGGCATCTTCGCCCACTTGTTCCCGCGGCCGGAGGGAGGCGACGCGCTCGGTGCCCAAGCGGCGGCCCAGCCTCTCCCTGCCCCGGCCTCAGCCCCAAGCTGCAGAGCAGGAAGCGCCCGCCGAGCTCGCCGCTACTCCCCTGCTTTGACCATATATAGTCAACTCGGCGCTCGCCGAGGAGCGGCGGCTGCTCCCCTCCGCCGCGCGCCCGCGCCCCGCCCCGGAAATGCCGTGAGCTCGCGCCAGCCGCGGCCGGCCCTGCCCCAGGCTGGGCGCGCGCGTGCGCGCGACCGAGAAAGAGACTAGGGAGAGGGACTTCGCCTGGGCTCGGCATCAGGGAGGCGCCTCGGCTTCTGCGCATGCTCTCTCCCTTCGGGCGGGCCTGTTTGTCCTCAGCGTGCCCCGCCCCCACCGCCTTCTCCGCGCCCTTCAGGACAGGGCGCGGAGAAGAGGGAGCGACAGGAGTGGAAGGAGGCGGGGCGGAGGAGTGGAAGGAGGGACAGTGGAGTGAGGGGGAGGAGATGGGGCTGTGGAGGCGGCCGGGGGAGGAGGGTGGACGGGGGGCTGCGGGGAGACGGGCGAGCGCCGAGCAGGAGTTGATGGGGGTGGGGGAGCCGATGCAGGAGGTGAGGACTGAGAAGCAGTTGAGGGAGGGAGGGAGGGCGGCCCAGATCAGGCGTGTGGGCACGATGGGGAGGGGGCAGAGCCGGTCCGGAGTGGCCGGGGGTCGGGAACCGGCAGAGGGGGTTGCTGGGAGGCGGTGGGACGGGTGGGGCGTGGTTGCAGAGAAGAGGTGGAGCTGGTCGGGGGCGAGATGGCAGAGCGGATCGGGAGTGGGTAGGTGACAGAGGAGCGGATCTCGGGTGGGTGAAAGAAGATGGTGGAGCAGACTGGGGCCGGAGGAGAGTGGACTGATGACCGAGGAGTTTGGGTAGGGGGTGAAGCAGATCAGAAGGGAGGAGGAGGAAAGAAGGATCTACGCTTAGAACAGGGGTGGGCAAACTACGGCCCGCGGGCCACATCGGGCCCACAAGACCGTCCCATCCAGCCCGCGGAGGCTGCACGCTGGCCCCTCCCCCGGAGCCGTGCAGCGTGGGCACCGCTGCAGAGCCAGGGCTGCGCGCCCTCCCCTCCCCCGGAACCGTGCGGGCAGCGTTCTGGGGGCCGAGGCTGCATGCTTCCCCCTGCCCCTGGAGCCGTGCCACGCGGGGAGCTCTGGGGGCGAGGAGCACTTGGGACTGTGCGCTGGCCCTTTCTCCGGAGCCGTGCCGGGAGCGCCCAGGGCTGTGCTGCGCGGGGAGCGCCCTGGGGGCCGGGGCTGCACGCTTGCCCCTCCCCCAGAGCCACGCCGCACAGGCAGAGCTCTGGGGGCCAGGGCTGCTATGGTAAGAGGAGGGATGGGGGGGTTTCAGGGTGGTGGTTGCTGGGGGGCTTTGGAGGGGGCAGTCAGGGAGCATGGTTGATTGGATGGGGGTGGGGTTCTGGGGTGGTGGTTAGGGGGCTGGAACATGGATAGGGGTTGGGGCAGTCAGGGGACAGGGAGGAGGGGAATTGGGTAGGGGGTGGAGTCCTGGGGGGTGGTTAGGGGTTTGTGGAAGGGGGAGTCAGGGGACAAGGTTGGGGGGTTGATGGATGGGTCAGGGATTCTCAGGGGGCAGTCGGGGTGGGAAATGGGAGGGAGCTGGGCTAGGGGCAGGGCCTTCCCTACCCGGCCCTCGATATAATTTCACAAATCCAATGTGGCCCTCGGGCCAAAAAGTTTGCCCACCCCTGGCTTAGAAGCTACGTTAGCTGGTCTCTAGTCCTACTCTGCTTTCTTCTTTAATCTGGCCCTCAAGCTCCCGCTGGGCAGCGGAGTTTGGGGCTTGCTCTGCTCCGATGCTCCAGCCAGGGAGCAGGGTCAGGGGCCGCTCCACACAGTTCCTGGAAGCAGCGGCATGACCCCCTTCCGGAGCCCCAGCCACTCCATGTGGCTCCCGGAAGCAGAGGCATGGTCCCCCCGGCTCCAACACGTAGGGACAGCCAGGGTGCTCCACTCTGCACACTGTTCCTGTCCCATCGCCACCTCTGCAGCTCCAATTGGGCTGGAACTGTGGCCAATGGGAGCTGCAGGGACGGTGCCTGCGGACAGAACAGCGTGCAGAGCCACCTGGCTGTGCCTCTGTATAGGAGCTGGAGAAGGGGGCATGCTGCTGCTTCCAGGAGCCGCTTGAGATAAGCACCAGCTGGAGCCTGCACCTGTGAGCCTCCCCCTGTACCCCAGCTCCCTGCCCCAGCCCTGATCACCCTCTGAACCCCTCGGTTCAGCTCAGAGTACCCTCCTACACCCCAGCCTCCTTATTCCCAGCAGCACCCCAGAGCCTGACCCCTGGCCAGAGCTTGCACCCCACCCTAGCTGGTGCCTGCACCCCAGCCCTCTGTCCCAGCCTGGAGCCACCTCCTGCACCCTCAACTCCTCATTTCTGGCCCCACCCCAGAGCCTCCACCCTCACTCAGAGCATTCATCCCCTCCCGCACCCCAACCCCAATTTTGTGAGCATTCATGGCCTGCCATACAATTTCAGTTCCCTGATGTGGCCGCCCCAACTTAGAATATGGTTTAGATAAGATGTGATTTTCAGTGTCAATTGGCTTCAATTGGAGTTCCGTCTAGAGCTGGCCAGGAAATATTTTTCTCTGAAAATTTTCATTTTGTTTTTCTAATTTTTTCTACAAAATTTTGAGAAAATTGTTGATAAAATCTTTATTCCTCCCTCACAATTTTTTCCATTTTGTCAGTGATTTTTCAATGAAAATTTTTCATTCAGTTCTAATTATGGGTGCTCAGCACCTCTCGGCAGGGAAAAACTGAGAGAAGTCCAAGCTTTTGAATATTTTGAAAATATATGCTTTAAAGGCTTTTTCTCAGACCTGTGGAGACACTAAACTGTAGCATTTGCTTCATCCTTGAAAGCATGTAACAACTTAAACATTCATGAAATCTTTTTAGAGAAAAACTGAGAATTATTATGATTAGTTTCCTTTGTTGACTACAAATGTGCTTGCTGCTTTGCAAAGTAGATAGTGCTGCATTCCTTACCACAGAAAGCTTACAGAGGCCCTAATTCTGTGAACGCGCTTACCTTTAAGAGTGTGATATCAAAGGAACTACTCACATTCTTAAAGATAAGCAGCCATGCAAGTGTTTGCAGGCTGGGGCTTATGTAAAACAAAAACAGATTGCAGCATTTGGCATTTTTTTGGGAGAGCATGTGTTATCCCGGGTTTGGGGGGCTATAATAGCCAGTGTAAAGTAGAACAGCCTGGAAATATTATGCTGAGAACTAGATTGTTGGTCGCCTTGGTACATGCCAAACTGCAACAGTCATTGGTCTGGAGCTAGGATCTTGACCAACGTGTTTAGTTTCAATCTGCCATCTCTAAACCTAAACGTTGTGTAGCACTTTAATCATTTTTAAATAAAGCCTCACTTCTCTGTATATTTGGATCAATGTGCACAGCTCTAACTGGTTCTAGCTGCAGTACACACTGATGGATACAAAATTAGTTATAGACTCTCAGGAGAAAGATCTAGGTGTCATTGTCAACAGCAGCTTAATTAAGACCTATGTAAGATTCTTGGCTATATTAAGAAAAGGAAAGGGTATGGATAATGATGATGATGGGCTATCACTCGTTACTGAGTATGATCATCTTCCATGGGAGTTATGGATCCTCAGATGGCTAATAAGGCCAATCCTTGAACCACAAGTTCTATTGAAATGAGGGCAGAATTTTCAGGCTCAGAATCTCCTTCCTTCTGTGCCTCTTGTCCTCTTCAGCTTATTGGCGAGCAAGTTCAAAATGCAGGGGAGCATTACATAGGACTTCACTCCATTTTAAGCAATCCTGAGCAAGTGTCTCCCAAGTGTTAATGACAATATTACACTTTTTTTGTTTGTCCTTCAGTAAGTCCTTATAACGCTTCTGGTGTCCACCCATGTTACGGTACCCTTCTTTCAGCTGACAGAGCAGACCTGTTTTGGGAGGCGATGGTCTGGCATCCGGACAATGTGACCAGTCCAGAATTGCTGACGAAAGTTCATTGCCTCAATACTGGTGGTCTTT
Organism: Dermatemys mawii; assembly: GCA_007922305.1. Classification (NCBI taxonomy): domain Eukaryota; kingdom Metazoa; phylum Chordata; order Testudines; family Dermatemydidae; genus Dermatemys; species Dermatemys mawii. The sequence continues at coordinate 20,561,450 of ML677326.1, forward strand.
GCCTTTTCTAGGACACTAATATTGATGCGCCTGTCTTCCCATTTTATTTTCAGAATCTTATGAAGACTTTTGTTCTCTCCATAGGTACATACCCTTTTGATACAGGGTGGCCTGTCCTTTAAGGGCTTTGGAGCCTAGGCCCAACCCTCTTCACTTATCAGATTCATCTGGGAAGCAGGTCAGGTGATGCCTGTGAAGTGTTAACAGAGCTCAATTGGAGGAGAGCTGGAAGAGGGAGGTTGGCTCCTGTGTTTGGTCCAGAAGTAGAGAGCGGTGCAGACCGAAAGATCTCTTGGTCTGTGCAGCTTGTGTTTTCCTAGGGAAATAACTACGTTTGGTATTACTTTCTGATTTTGTTTTTAATTTGAATTAAATAATCCATGCCCTGAGGGAAGGGCCTGAAAGATCTGGGTATGGTGTTTAATCCTTCTGGTAGCCCAAGCACCTTCATAGTAAGATAAAGAAAAACCTGAACAAAACATACCCCATTCTAACTGATTATTCTTGATCTGGCCCAATTAAAAAAAGCTCACTGTTTGGTAATAATCCTGTTGCTAATGGTGTGAAGAAACAAATGGAAATATAGAGGAGAGAAAAAACCAAGATCTGAGATTGCTTAGTGTATGTCAGGTCTTAACTATTTTCAAAAAGAAATTCCAATATTACAGCCAGACATACACACACTTATAAGGCATGCTGGCCTCCAGCTGTCGCTAGAATACCTTTGAGTGTTCTGAGGTAGTAGACTAGGCAGTATCCTTTATAGTAGGCTGTTTGACATCAGCATTTTATTTTGAATCGTGGTGTTCTGTTGCATATTGGCTTTGCTACTGGTACCATGCCACACATTCCATTAACATGTGTCATATTTTGTACTGGTGTCTGACATATACTCTGTTCCTACTAGAATACCACTGATGTTACTGGTAAGAGCCAAATTAATTTTTAATACCATGTGACATCTTGCCCACTGTTCACTGTAAGTTCTCTCAATTCTGAATTCCTCCCACACAATTCAATGTACTCTCAGTGGCAATCTTAAGTTTTGATTTTTGCAGTTGCAATCCAAAGCTAAACATTGTCAAAGTTGGGAGCCTATTTATGCACTTAAATCCACATTTAGGCACCTAAAGAAAGTGACCTGATCTCCAGAAGTAGCGAGCACCTGCAGCACCCTTTGAATTCAGTAAGTTTTTGAGGGCACAACATCACTGACATTTTACAGTATGGAGAGAGACCTAAGAGGCAAGACTGAAACAGAAGCAAGCTAGACCAGCAAATGCAGAAGGGTAAAACTTGAGTCACAGAATATTACATGTCATCTTTGGGGAGTTGCTGAAATAAGTTATGTGTGAACAAAGCCATCCTTTACTCCAGAGACATTCAGTAAGAGCTCAGAAACAGAGAGCTACATATTCTTCAAAAGTATGCAACGTCCAGCCTGCATTATGTAAAGAAGCAAAAGTGTTTGTACACAAGGGGTTTACGGAGTCCAACAGAGGAAACACCAATTATGCAGTGAATTACATCCAGGATGTTACCATTTTTCTGTCTAGTGAGGATCTGATTCTGAAGTATGTGCTTGGATTTTTTAGAAACCATTGTTTGCCATGAGGTTCCAAGCTCAGTAATCAAGTAGTCTTCCAGATGACCCCACTCAAAAGAAAGCAAAGCTCTGTAAGTAAGATTAGATTAATTCTGTTTGTAACCTGTTTTTTGAAGGCCTATCCCTTGAGGCGTTCCCATAATAAGTGTCCCATAAAACCTGTTTGGCTGATTTGTTTGTTACACATTTTTATTATGTGTGTGGTGATTGTGACAGTTCCTGAGGGTACCCAGGGCTGTGAGGCACCTTGCTACTACAGACCTTTAGTCTGAGGAAGCCTTGCCTGTGTCTGCCAGAGTTCAGATCCCTGACCCTACCAGCCATGGGCAACACAAGCACTCCCCCCCTCTGCCTACATCTGCTCTGCTGTCCTGCATAGTGATAGGCACACACAACCCTTGAGCCTTCTAATCATTTCCCTGGAGAATCCAACTGCTGTTCCACTGGACACTTGCAGTACCGATTGACTGTTCCCAAAGGAGCAGTACCACCCAGCATTACCAGTTACAGCCTAGATCACAGCTCTGTGTAACACAGCACGTAGATATGTTTACAGTGAAAACAAATGAGTTTATTTAACAAAGATGAGGTTCAGGTGAAATAGTGGAAACAGAGGATTATATATAAAATAAAATCATAACTTGCATTTTAAACTCTAGACTTATTTAACTAATTTCTTTCATGTCTTAGAGCAAATGCTCACCCCCAAAGTCCTTGTAGTGTTTTACAGCCAAGCTCCACTGTGACCTTTCGTTCATGAAGCAAGCCAAACTGACGGCTTGCTTTCTTGGTGAAAGATGCAGGGGGTACCTCAGCCCCACATACGCAACAGCAAGCCAGTCTCTTTTCTCATAAAAAGGATCCCATCCTGCTGTTTTATTTCTTCCTGTACATTCCCTCTCTTGAAGATTTTACAATTTCTTGATTAGCATTTTGACTGCACATGCAAGTAGACCTATATTATAAAGTGGACAATGCACAGTGGACCTCCTGGTGACCTGCCTTACCATAAGAACATAATTTTGTAAGTGTAGATACATAATCATTTCAAAATGTATGTACAAGTTAAGATGACCAGTGGGCTCTTAGTGGAGACTGCACATGCCACCCTTTGGTGAATTACTATGCATATATTTGACCCAACAGATCCCTGTAAAACTTTTTGCATCCCTTGTGTATTTTGCCAATTGACCTCAAGCGATCCCTGGGTCACAGGGATGTATTGCTAATGATATTTCTCTATTGTTAATAAATCTCCCATTAGAAACATTGTACCAAAATAATTCATAAGACTATAGTTGACTTCTTCTAGACTGAGCAGATTGTACAGGCTAGAAACAGGGAACTCTGATTAGGTCAGAAACAATAGGGTATGCAAGTATGGATATACTAGGGGCAGCTACCCAGAAAGTGTCGTAACGCTTATTTTGTAGGCTCTGATCCAAAGTTCATTGTAGTCAATTGGAATCTATCCTTTGCCTCAGACTTTGGATTAGATCTGCACAGCTCAAGTGTGTGTTAAGTCAACCTCTCTACTTCACGGGAGTTATATAGTACATAAATAGATGTAGAGATGAAGGATAGCACAAAAATGAAAGTGAAATGAATGAAGTGGTGAAATTTAGTATGGTTTCTAGTTCCATTAATCTGAGTAAAAAAATTGCATTAGGACATTTTTAATGTCCATATTCTTAACACTTCTAAGCAGAGACAGGATAAGCTCCATACATGGTTGACAACAGTCCAAACTCTCCCTGGAGTTTTTGGAACAATTTTAGTTGACTAGCTTCACAGCACTCCAAGTATGATAAAAGCCAGTATTTTCAAGGATGAACAAAATGAGCACTGTTAGAAATACCCGGGGCTTTACCAAGTGTGTAAATAAAACAAAAACACCTAGATGAACCTCCAGTCTAATATGACTCGTTAGTGACTTGGGTTTACCATTTGTTTTGTCAAAAGATTTATTGAGTGGTATGTAAGGCATCATGGATGTATAGGAAGTAAAATAACTACCATTCAAATTACTTCTGGGGTATATAGCAAGAAGGGATGGAGGAAAAATGGTTTGTGAGGGGATATGATACCATGTGAAAGAGTAGAAAAAATTATGGGAATTTGCTAGTAGTAGCAATGGCATGCTGTTTATATAACACCAAGAAAGTGTTAACACAGAATGGAGAGCAATGCAATTGGAATCACTTAGCAAATGAAAGCACAGTTATATTACTGAGGGCTTTAATATGTCTCTTAATGGCGTGTTATCAGGATTAATAGCTTGGCAATCAGGGCCGGTGCAAGATATTTTGTGCTCTAGGTGAAACTTCCACCATGCGTCCCTCCCTCCCCCTTGCACATTGGTTCATTGAGAGGCAAATCCCAACAAACCTTTATAGACCCCAGGGGCCGGCTGTGTATGGGGGCTGCTCCCCAGACCAGGTTCCTCCCTCCCTGCCCCCTGAGCTTCCTTGGAAGGTGCACAGCCCACCGTGAGCCCTCCCCACCCTGGTGGCCCCAGCCCTGAGCCACAGATCCACTCACTGGCTTTGCCTTGGACTGCTGCAGCAGCTTCTGCACCATGCCAATGTTCTCCGCCTGTATCAGCTCCTGGTCCTTGCCCACGGCAAGTGGCTGGGCTCAGTGGGAGCGGGCTGCCCTCAGAGGCCAAGCATCCCCCGGCCGGGATGCAAGGCCTGAGCCTGCTCTGGGAGGGGCAGTGGCGGCGGCAGCTCACATGCCCGGGAGCCACAGAGCCCGAATGCGATGAGGCGGGGACCTGGGGGGCCTACAAAGGCCAGTGCCTGCGAAGTATCCGCTGCAGGAGCCCCCAGGCGGGGCACAGGGTCGCAACCTGGGTAGGAGGGCCTGCCTGGCCCCTGCCGCGCTGGGCTGCAGGGGAGCGGGGAGGATGAGGAGGAGAGGGGAGGAGCTCTAGAGCTCCAGAAGGAATTGTAACTATGGCATACAGCATATACTCTAGATGGTAATGTTTTCACTTTTGTCACTGCAAAAAGATTACAAAAGGAACAGTGTCATAACTGGATCTTCTATTATAATTTAAATATTTTTAATCTGGATCATTTTGTCTGAAAATTCAAACAATGAATAAAATAGCTTCATTGAGTCTGTCTGCTAGTTTCAGAAAATACTTTTTTTAAAGGGAGTTGGCTCAGTCACATGAAATGTGTTCAGGGGCATGTCTACATAAAAAAAGAACCCCGTGGTGGTGAATCTCACAGCCCATATCATCTGAGTGGGGCTTCCAGGGCTCATGCTATAGGCTAAAAATAGCCAGGCAGGCACTCCAGCTTGGGCTCTGAAACCCGGCGTGGGGGGAAGGTCTCAGAACCCAGCCTTCAGCCAAAGTCTGAACATCTACACTGCTTTTTCTAGCCCTGTAGCATGAGCCCATTGTCTCAATGCCGCTTTTTTTCCCCCTCCCTGTATAGATATATTTTAGGAGATGGATGTTTAGTCCAGTAATGCCTTTCCAAATGCATGTCCCTCTGAGACGCATTGTTAAATAATACTGTAAAATGAACTATAGCGCATCATACAGTCATCTTCTAACAGTAAAATTCACCCTGTGCAGAGGGACAGCAAAAGGCCTATCTATCTTTTAAAATCTCACATAACCTCTATTTCGGAGGCTTAAGTTGTGCATAGGCCATGCACCTTTGCTTGGCAAAGAAGGAGGTTCACTTTATATACCCAGCATTTCTGACCACTGCCACTAGTAAGTGGGAAAACAGATTCAAGTAATTCTAAGTTTAGTAACTGATAATAAGAGAGTTAAATAATGCAGATCTATTCCAAAGCTGTAGTTTAGTCTAGTGATGAAAGCAATGGACAGGGAGTCAGGAAACACAGGTTCTATTCATGACACTAACTATATAATAGAGATACGCACCTCTTGTAAAGGTCTGTATGTGAGATTACCACATGAAAAACCCTGCTTAAATGCAAAGAATTATAGCATGGAATAAGCTGTCAAGAAAAATTGTCATGGAAGATAGATCACAGGCATCCTGTGAAAGAACATGAGATGTGACATGTCATTCAGAGGCCCTTATTGACTTGCTTCAGCTAGAGCTAGAAAGGCACTGCTTTAAACAGGCTTGGGGCAAAATGTGACGTTCGATTTCCTTTGAATTTGCCAGTTCCCTTTCCTCATGGTGCATTGGTATGTCCACGGGTTCTATACAGAGGAGAACAAGCCCCTCTACAAAGGCTTCCGCTTCAATATTTTTGGTGCAGCAGCCCTAGCTCCACTTCCCATTTTACTTTTTGGTTTTTTACACACTGGTTCCTGTTCCAGCTTCTGTCCCCTTTCTCTTTTCGAGAATATGCTTATTGCATTTTTTTAAATATATGAGATTAACAAATAAATAACAATGACCTGATCACTGCTCTAACTTATACTGGCCACTTTCAGCCCTGCAGAGTCAAAATCACAGCCAGAGATTGCCCCATCTGCCACAATGACATTGTAAAAGAGGTGACATAAGAGCCTGTTTGGAACGTCTGAGCCACTGGAGGATTTCCCCTTGCACTGGGGATAATTCCCCCAAGGTCAGATGAATCTGCTTTATAGAAAGAGGCCACAGTGCACCCAAGTGTGTTTCCTTATCAATTCAACATATTCAGAAAGTAATTCTTTTTTCCTTCACAAATTCACACATCAGCACCAAACATATTCATATGCTCATTCAAACGTGAATATCACATTTTTTAAAGCTCGTCAGTGTTAACAGAAGAGGTCCAAAAGACTAAATGCTAATTCACAGACAAGGTGGGAGAGGAAATATCTTTTATTGGACCAACTTATGCTGGTGAGAGACACAAGCTTTCAGGCTTATACAGAGACTTAGGCTACAGTTACATTACGAGGCTTTTAGCGACACGGCTGTGCCGCTATAGCCGTGCTGCTAAAAGGCACAGTGTAATTGCTGTTTGGCAGGAGAGAGCTCTGCCGATAAAAAATTTCCACCTCGCCACAAGCAGTAGTGGCTTTGTCATCAGGAGAGTGCTCCTGCCAACAAAGTGCTGTTCATTGGTAAAACGTTTGTCATTCATGTGTGTGGGACTTTTTTTTTTTAAGTCTACGTCTACACTACAGCTCATGTCGGCATAACTTATGTTGTTCAAGGGTGTTATTAAAAATCATCCCACTGAGAAACACAAGTTACACAAACATAAGTGCCTGTGTGGACAGAGCTATGTCCACAGCGGAGCTTCGTGGCAATAAACTATCTAGTGTAATCATGCCCAGAAATCTTCAGATCTGGGGAAACTAACTCAAAGTGTTACTGCTAAATACAGTACAAGATTTGAACGCATTGTTTAGCATAAGTAATTAACACGTTTCAAGGCACCATTCAAGGTGAAGTGGCCTCTTAACCCTCCTTCAGTCACAGGGAGGAAAGAAGAGGGGCAGCGAAGTAAGGGAGGCGCGGTTGTTAGTGCTTAGAGATTGTTGTAATAAGCCATAAATCCAGTGTCTGTTCAATCCATGAACTCACATAGGAAGATGATAAAAGACAAAAATACCCTAAGACCTGTGGGTGAACGCTTTTCATAAAGCCATCTCTATATCTGACCTATCATTCCTCATGCTCAAAAGAAACCTTCACATCACTTTCAAAAGGTGAGCCTGAGAGCTAAATTCATAACTTTGGTAGCTACTAAAAATTATGGACTGATAAAAATTAAAAATGTTAACCTTGATGAATAATATGATCTTATCACTGCTTCCGCAATATCCATCAAAAGCAGCATAAAGGATTCTAGCAGAAATAGTTGCTTTTTGATTTTAGAAATAAAAATCACAAGGCACAATCACCAAAAAGGCTGAATTTTGTAACAGATCTATACCGCATCTGACAATTCTATGCTAGTTTAAAATTACACAACTTTAATGGAGTATAGTGTGTCAAGTAGCAAATGCTTGTATTTACAACTGAAATATTTGAGTGACTGGCAAACCCCGGATATGCCGTAATGTTTTTTCCACAGGGACCTTCTTTCATAAAAGCTGCATGTTTTCTGAAGGTGGATATGGTCTGTGTATTTTCTAAAGATAAATTTAAGTCTCCCCATTCAGGAAATATCCCCAGAACAAAAAATATTGTTACACGATGCAAATTTTCCAAATTAAAGTTATAAGGGATGATAAATTTGCTCATCCAGGCAGGTTATTTTTAATAGCTCAGTTTATAAAGACACTAAGATTAAGGGATTATTTGTGAAATAAGGATTTGATCCAACCCTCATTGAAATTAGTCATCAACTTAAATAGGACTGTTCATAAAATAAGGTATTAGTCCACATGACTCTTAGGGCTGGTCTAAACTGGGGTGGAGTGGGGGAAATCAATCTAGTGGTCGGGCTACTCTGGATGGGGTGGCTGACCTAAGATACGCAACTTCAGCTATGCAAGTAGCATAGCTGAAGTTGAAGTATCTTAGGTCGACTTATGTGGCTGTCCTCACGGCAGCGAGTCGACTGCTGCCACTCCCCTGTCGACTCTGCTTCCTCCTCTTGCGGAGATGGAGTTCTGGAGTCGACAGGGAGTGTGTTCGGGGATCAATTTATCGCGTCTAGATGAGATGCGATAAATTGATCCCCAATACATCGAACACTACCCGCCGATGCAGTGGGTTGTATAGACATACCCTAAGTTATGCAACTTCAGCTACGTGAATAACGTAGCTGAAGTCAACGTACTTAGATCTACTTACTGCGTGCGGTGCCTTCTCTGTGGTGTCTCCCATTGATTTAGGGTGAGCAGATGTCCTGATTTTATAGGGACAGTCCTGATTTTTGGGTCTTTTTCTTCTATAGGCTCCTATTACTTGCCTGTCCCGATTTTTCACACTAGTTGTCTGGGCACCCTACGTCGATTCCTCCTGCACTTCTCGTTGAGGTGGAGTACCGGAGTAGACATTAGAATGATCGGCAGTTGATCTATTGCATCTATATTAGACACGATAAATCTACCCCTGCTGGATCAGTCGCTGCCCCTTGACAAGTGTAGACAAGCTCTTAGGCTACCGTCTATACTACAGACCTTACAGTGACACAGCTGTATCACTGTAGCTGGACTGCTGTAAGATCTCCCTTTTAGCCACTCTATGCCAATGGGAGACAGTTCTTCTGTCAGCATAATTAAACCACCTAATTATTGGAGTATCTCCCATCAACATAGCGCTGTCCACACTGGCACTTTCGTTGCTGAAACTTATGTCGATCAGGGGTGTGATTTTTTCACATTCCTGACTGACATATTTTTACAGACAGATTTTGATATGATTTTACCAGATTTTGGTATGGCAGAGAAAGGCACGTTTCCAGCAAAGTGATTTCACTTATCTTAAGGAAGGTTATCTCGTGAAAATGGATCTTCTAAGGCACAGGCTTTGCTAACCCACGGGCACAAGTTTCTGTTGAAGGGATTCTAAAGTCTGCAAACAGATCAGCAGTTGCTGACAATTTAGGGCTAAATTTTGACTCAGGCCAGCAGTAAGTTACAGTACTACCTCTCTGAAGTAAGGAAGAGCAAGATGGGAATTGTGGCTGTCTGAACCACAATTTCTTGCTTGTAAACTCCTGGGATTACACAGGTACACACCATCCCTTACTATGGGTTATGTCCTTGGGGCACAATCTGACCCTTACATTATACAGTGGTAAGTGCTTTATAAATGCCTGTAGACAGGCAGATTCTATCACCCATCACTCTGCAGTGAGTCAGCCGCTTCCGCTCCCCCCTCGACTCTGCCTGCGCCTCTCTCAGCGGTGGAGTACAGGAGTCAATGGGAGAGTGCTTGGGGGTCGATTTGTCACATCTAGACTAAACACGATAAATCAGCTCCCTCTGGATCGATTGCTGCCAGTTGATCCGGTGGGTAGTATAGACATACCCTGAGTCAGTTTGAAAATGTCTACAGTGCATCTGGGAGCAACTTCCCCTCCCTCCAGCCCACTGTCTCCAGCATGGGTCCATAGATTAGATTAGTTCTCACTAGCATGCTAAAAATAGCTGTGTAGATGGTGCTTTGACCTTGTGACTTGGGCTGGAGCTTGGGCTCTGAAGCCCACCCTTCCATCTAGACTTCAGATCCCAAGATGCAATGTCTACACAGATATTTTTAGTGCACTAGTGCAAGCCCCTCTTGCACAGGTCTGTGGTCGCAGACTGGGAAGCTCGCTCCCAGATGCAATCTAGATATACTCTTTGAAAGCAGGAACCAGGTTGCTGGGTGCCAGTGTTCAGCATAAGAACTGTTTTTTCTCCTTAAGGGACTATTCCACCTGCTCTTGAAACTAACACTGAGTCTTTCAGTTGACTTTGATGGGAGTTGGATTGGGCCCTAGAAGAATGTCTCTTTCCCCACTCTCATTTTGCCATATCTCATGCTGACATGTAGCCTACTTTCCTCCTCATCCTCTTGCACTGGCGACAAATGAATCAAAAGAGGTTGGAGTGCTGGCAAAAATTTCTTCAGCTGTCATAGAAATCCAGATGAGGAAGCATTCTTGGAAAGACTGATGTATGTGGGGTGACATTAATTTTGAAGGGCACACAATTAAAAAAAATCAAATATATTTTTGTAAGAAAACCTGGAATGCGGAGCAGGTGCCCAGCCATCAATGACCTCAGGACCTTCTGGGGCCGTAGGAAGCAAAGAGAGATTCAGTTCTATACAAAAGAGATTAGTTAATGCATGAGTGGGCGTTTGTCTTCCTATCTTCCTGAGATTTGTTGATTCATCTTTTGTTTTCCTAATTTACATGTGTGTCATTTTCATGCAGACATTTTATAGTAATTCCAAAGGCAGACCTAATGGTTTTTAGTCAGAATATTTTTAATATCTTGTTCACAGCAGTTGAAGAAGCAGGAAATCATCAATGATGATAGTAGATTCATGCTTATAGCCTTTGTTATTACAGTGTGTCTTCCATGTTTCAGAATTAATTGCTGCGCATACTCAATGCCATTGCACAAATTCTACTGATTTTAATAATACAGGTTGTGATTGGTGTTGTTTGGTATAAATTGTTACATTTAATAAACTATTGACAATTTATGTGTATGTTATGCCAAATAATTAGTTTATAAGGCTATGGCAGCAATCCAAGATGGAGTCTGGTCTGCCATCTTGTAAATTCAATTTGTGATCCCTTTGTGCCCTGTCATCCTGGCCTGGTAACAACTGGATCAAACTGGTATTTCCCACCACTGGGTGATCTCAAGAATATTTTACCTCAGACTGTTTCCCTTCTTTGCTGGGACTATATCATGTTTTCCTGCCACAAACTGCATAAAAGGGCTGTATTCACAGACAAGTGGCACAGTCCATCCTAGTGACTGTGCATGCGCAGTTCAGGTCTTGCGGCATCAGTGCATCGTCGAAGGATAACTTACCTTCAATGCTCCTGTTCCTGGGGATGACATCACCGGAGGGTTCTCGGTCTGCTTCTTCCATCCCGGTTGACATCGAGGGACTCTCCAATGCTCCTTCTCTGCAGATTCCAGTTACCCAAAGACTGCAGGCCCTGGACTTGACTGCCACCACAGACGTGCTGATAGTGTGATAATTAGTCAGGGTTTTAAATGGTTATTGCCAGGGTGACTTTGTATTTTGGGCCTGAGCTTCAGGCTCCTGTTTTAAGCTGCTGTTTCACTGTTTGTTGGTTTCTATAACTCCTATTTTATTTATGCTCATCCCTTCCCCTTATTGTATTTATTCCCTCAATACACTTACCTGTTGTTTTTAAGTTTACTTAGAGTCAGTCTTTATTTCGCACACTGCACGTAGGGAAGAGGGAGGGAGATCTATCTGTGAACCAGTCCACCGGTGACAGATATGACAGAGGCTGGGTCTGCTCTTCTGAGTAAAAGGGGATTGTCATATCTCACCTACACCATTATACATATAGAGTTACCTTGGCTCCCCTTTGAGGTAACATTCTGGCAACTGTGGCAGGACTGTCTTGGGACTGGATTAGCTGTCTCCTTGGGGCCCTGTTAGGGTTGTTTTTTTTGTTTTGTGCACAGCAGCAGTGTCTGTCCATGAGCCTCGGGGAGGGAGTTCATGCTGGGATAGTATTGTAATAGCTGAAGGGCAAGTGAACCAGTTGGCTCTTCCACCTACCCCCGCCTTTGGCAAGGGTGGGATTTTATCCCAGCCCCATTGAAATCCTGCTGCTGTGGACAAGGGATCGCGGGGACACTCATCCCCTCCCCCCCGCCTCCACTGGTAGTAGGTAGCGGTTACTGGTTGCCCTGTCCTGTGTGGTTAGTGCCTTTTTCCCTGTAGGGGATAGGTATGGAGTGGTCTGGGCCCCAAAAAGGGTTGCCACTCTTTTCTTTGGCATAAGGCAATGTATTAGGCTAGTCTAGCCCAGGCCAAGGTGCTGTGTATAAAACTGCAGTTTTCTTACCAAAGACCTCCTGTCTTTCTGGCCTTTTTTATCCAGGAGTTGGGTAAGCAACTTCTTAACAGCACAATGGACCGCATCTTTAGCCTTCAAGGGAGGACCTCCTGGTCTAATAAAAACCGCAGAAAAGGTAGAAGGAGGTCTAAGAAAATTCCTTTTGATATCTCTGTTTTAAATATCTTGTAGATGCTTGCCTGTTATAGTATTTGTGAATTCTTTCATGTGCATTGTTATGTTAATATGTCAAAGGGCCCGAAGAAGGGGATATGTTGGGTTTAAATTGTTAAGAGATTATTACATTTATGTGTATGCTATGCCTAATAATTAAGTTTATAAGGATATAGCAGCAATCCAAGATGGAGTCTGGTCTTGGCACATCAGCTGGCAGTCCCAAGGGGGTTTCTGTGATCTCAACCCATTTTTATGGTTATTGCCAGAGTGACTTTGTATTTTGGGCCTGAGCTTCATGCTCCTGTTTTAAGCTGCTGTTTCACTGTTTATGTTAGTATCTATAGCTACTGTTTCATTCATGCTTATCCCCTTCTCCTTATTGTACTTATTCCCTCAATGCACTTGTTTTTAACTTTTCTTACAGTCTGCCTGAGTAAAGCGCTTTATCTTATCTGTTGATACCTACACCATTATACATATAGAGTTACCTTGGCTGCCCTTTGAGGTAACAGTGTCCCAGTGGGGGCCCAGCTATGGTCTCTCATTTAGGGTGAACTGCAAAGAATGGGGCGACAATCCCCAGAAAGCTGATGGATATTCCAATACTTATATTTACCACGCCAGCATAAAACAGCTTCTTTATTACCTCACTGGTTACTCAGAAGTCCAAACAAAACAGTTCCCTTAAAGTGATCCAGCCTCAGGCCTCCATCCGGGTACCTAAGTCAAATACAATGATTTCTGAAAATCTTATTTTGTCATATAAAAGAAAAGGTTCTACCAGTCCCAAAGCTTGAGACACATTACCTCCTAGGTTAATGAATGTTTCAGATCTTACCCAAATACACTCTACAGCTCATTCTTATTAACTAAACTAAAATTTATTAATAAACAGAGAAAGAGTATGGTTAAAAGATCGATATACATGATTTCAGTTAACTGAGGTTCAGATTTATAGGAGAGATGGTGAACTTTGTAGTTGTAAAGAGTTCCTTTAGAATTCAGTTCATAGGTCATAGTCCAATGTCCAAATATCATATTCAGGACATACTAGTATAACTGGGAGCTCAGTCTTGCAACTCTTCCCCTGATGAATCTTAAGCAGATCTGAGATGACAGAATCAGGACCCCAAGGTCCTTTTATATAGTATTCTAGCATCCACTTGAGTCAATGCAGTCCTGGTTAGTAAACAACAGGTTTTTGATGTAACCACTTGCTTAAACACCACCAGTAATAAGTTACACAAATTAACATAAGGCAATTTATCCATTAGGCAGTCTATCACAGACTTCAAAGAGACATATAGACAATGACATTATTTTATCAAAGATTCATCTATATGTTAATATTACATTTTGATATCTGAATAAAGTTATAGTGACAGACAGGAACTGTCTAATTACAAGGGTAGTATCTAAAGATACACATAATTAATATTACCTCTAACTTCTAGCATAGGTTTGCATTTCAAAATTCTAGCCTACTTAGCATGCAATAGCTGTAATTAACATTTTTAGCATGTCTTTAAAGGTCGGCTTTGGGTCATTCAGCCTGCAAACTGTTTAACCCTTTCTAGCCATGAGTTATATTTTACATAAGATTTGCTGCAATTATATAGCAGTGGTAGCAACAATAGTTTGCATGGTTATATTTTAATTAGACAACATCACAAAGGCATCTATGCATACATAGATATTATATATACTAAATAAATGCATATTAAGATGTACTTTGGTTTATGATCTGGGTAGAAGGATCTTTGAGATTTCTATTAGCATTTGTGCAACAGAAGTTCTACTGGAGCAAGCATTTACACGTACTCATGGTTTTCAACAAGAAATGTGCTGGGGGAAGGGCTCTACTCACTGACTCCTGGTGGTTCTGGCAGGGGTGATGGAACAACTGTTATAGCGGGGATGCTAAAAGCCATTGAACCAAACTGTAAACTCTGTATCAGTGGTGGGCAACCGATGGCCCCTCAGGGTAATCTGCTGGCAGGCTGTGAGACGGGGTTTATATTGACCGTCTGCACACACAGCCGCCCGCAGCTCCCAGTGGCCACGATTTGCCATTCCCAGCCAATGGGGACTGTGGGAAGTAGTGGCCAGCACTTACCTGCGGCCAGCGCCACTTCCCGCAGCTCCCATTGGTTGGGAACGGCAAACCATGACCACTAGGAACTGCAGATGACTGTGCCTGAGGATAATCAATGTAATCACTGTCTCGCAGCCCACCAGTGGACAACCCTGATGGACTGCGTGCAGCCCATGGGATGCAGGCTACCCACCACTACTCTATATAATGGAAACTGCTTGAAGCCAGAGTGTGTGGCAGCACCCCTAGTTCCAGCACCTATGGGTTCTGGGAATGATCTTTGCATGGCTGACCCCCTTCACACTCCATCTGTGTTTCTTTCTCTTGGTCTTCAGCTACTCTCTGGCTCCAGCTGCTGCTGCGGCTGCCTCTTCATGACTCAGCTCTCTGGCCAGGTCATTCAGCATTCCCCCTTTTGAGTTCCATGGTATCAAAGTCCCTTCTTGTGAACAGGCTCAGGCAGTCTTTTCATTCCCTGCCCAGATGGTGCCACTTCCTCAGTGGCTGGTAGGGGAACCAAGGCTGGAACCCTCTGCTCTGGGTTCCAGCTCAAGGATCCTTGTCTCTAGTCAACAGCCATAGTCTGCTCCCTTCTGAATCTTGCAGCCTTTTTCTGAGCCTCTTCCATACCTTCTGGCTCTCCCCACTCCTCTGGGTTTGTCAGCCCAACTCCCGGGAGTAACCATAGGCTACCTCCCTCTGTAACTCCCAAACAAACCTTTCTTCTCCTAGAGAGTGACTGCAGACAACTTCTGTTAAGGCTGAATCCCCACTCTGTCACTTTGCATGCAAATGGAATGGGCTTGCAAGGATTTTAAAAATTAATACTTGCCACTCTAGGCTTGTATTAAACTCCCAAGGTTACACCTTTTCTCTGACCTTGGCTTGGTAAATGCTGCCACCACCCAAATGCAAAAAACCACCTTAGAACCCAGGAAGAAGCACTTGGGAATTCCTCCCTGTGGGGGACCCTCAAGCCTTTTCAGCACCTCAAGGGAAGAGCTGAGAAAGAAAACAACAGAAATTAGCTGTGGCCACCAGCTAATTAAAGAACATATGCACAAAACTTTTAGGACACCAAAAATCCAATCCTGTTCTTAAAAAAGGTACATTTTATTAAAACAAAAATAAAGAAAATACATCTGGAACTTAGACTTTAGCTAGATTTTAAAAGAGCCATTCCAAAAATCAAGCACCCAAAATAGCTTTCTTGGGGGTTCATCTTAAAGATTACAAGCAAAAGTTGGGGCCTGTATGTGACAGCTAGTGGTGTTCTGTTACTTTCTTTGCTGAGCCTGTCCTGTAATAGGTGACTTGTGGGTACCTTTCTGACTCTGTCAATCTGTTTCTTCACTTCAGTAGGTGAGTTTTAAGTAGTTTTAAGAACGCTTGATAGAGATCCTGTAGGTGTTTGTCTCTGTCTGAGGGACTGGAGCAAATGCGGTTGTATCTTAGAGCTTGGCTGTAGACAATGGATTGTGTGATGTGATCTGGATGAAAGCTGGTGGCATGTAGATAAGAATAGCGGTGCGTAGGTTTCTGGTATAGAGTGGTGTTTATGTGACCATCGCTTATTTGCATGGTAGTGTCCTGGAAGTGGATCTCTTGTGTGGACTGGTCCAGGCTAAGGTTGATGGTGGGGTGGAAATTGCTCAAAACCAAGTGGAATTCTTCAAGGGCCTCCTTCCCATGGGTCCAGATGATGAAGATGTCATCAATGTAGTGCAAGTAGAGTAGGGGCAGTAGGGGACAAGAGCTGAGGAAGTGTTGTTCTAAGTCAGCCATAAAAATGTTGGCATATTGTGGGCACCCATAGCAATGCCGCTAACTTGAATGTATAAATTATCCCCAAATCTGAAACAGTTGTGGGTGAGGACAAAATTCAGTTCTATCCAGAGTTAATCTTATTAAGTATTTGCTATTCTTTCTTAGTTTATGCTTGTAAAAACACTTGGAATATGTGGGGATGGGGGAAAATTATTTTGGGCATAAATATACACGATACCCACATGAATACGTTTAAATAGCTGGGTCTGTTTTTTCCTTCTGTCCTGGTATAGTTTTGTTTGTTAAAGCTTTATTTATTTTTAAATGTACTTGGTCATGTGTTCTTTTGTGCTTTTTATGCCTCATGGTGAAGGACTGTGTTCTGGTCGTCTGTTAAGACCTTGAGGGTATATGAATTCTTTCCTGGGACTCCATAATATGTACTTTGCTGAAGCAAGGAGAGCCAGGTAACATGATTTCACCACTAAATGTAGGCAAGTGAGTTATTTCAGGGAAATAACTCACTGAAGCTGTGATACAACTATTTAGTTGCTTTAATTCTCAAAACTGTTGTGTCTCCCCACATGATAAACTATATACTTAAGTTTATTCCATCTAATCGCACAAACCCAATCACCTCTTCTCTGCCCCTTCCCTAAGGCCATGCCCCTGCCCCACCTCTTCTCACTCCATCCCCCCTCCCTCCTTTGCTTGTTCTCCTCCACCCTCACTCACTTTCACCTGGCTGGGACAGGGGTGTGGAGTGGGGGATGAGGAGGTGATGCGGGCTCTGGGCTGGGGGGTTTG
The DNA here is from genome assembly GCA_007922305.1 of Dermatemys mawii. Lineage (NCBI taxonomy): Eukaryota > Metazoa > Chordata > Testudines > Dermatemydidae > Dermatemys > Dermatemys mawii. The sequence goes on from ML677326.1 coordinate 20,578,339, forward strand.
CAGTGTGGGAGGGGGCTTTGGGCTGAGCCTCGGGCAGAGGGTTGGGGTGTAGGAGGGGATGTGGGCTGCAGCTTCTGGGAAGGAGTTTGGGGTGCAGGAAGGGGCTCAGGTCTGGGGTATGTGGGGGTTCTGGCTGGGCGGTGCTTACCTCAAGTGGCTTTCTGAAGTGACTAGCATGTCCCTGTGGCTCCTAGGCTTAGGGCAGCCAGGTGGCTCTGCACACTGCCCCTACCTGCAGGCACTGCCCCCACAGCTCCCATTGGCTGCAGTTCCCAGACAATGGGAGCTGCAGAACCGGCACTTGGGGCGGGGACAATGCACTTAGCCTCTCTGATTGCCCCTGCGCCTAAGGGCCACAGGGACAGGCTGGCTGCTTCCAGGAGCTGCATGGAGCCAGGGCAAGTAGGGCACCAGCCTTAGCCCCACTGCACAGCTGACCGGACTTATGACCTATTAAAATCCTGTGGATTGCTTTCAATAGCAACTAGGAAATTGAGGCCAGTTCCTGGAGACTCCTGGCCAATCTGGGAGAGTTGGCAACCCTAAATATACTTAGAACACAGGGTATCATTGCATGTCCTAGTCTGCTGAAATTTTTTTTATATCAAAATTTAAGCAGCTTTTATTTAGCTAGAGCAACTCTTCCCTGAAGGAAGGAAAACAACAGAGTGGCTGAGTCTCCATAGAGAGCTGGATAAACTCCAGGAGAGGGAAGCTTATAAAAAGCGCACTCCTGCTATGAAATTCTCATTCTATGCTGAAGTCATTAAAACAGATCAACATATACGCTTCTGTGTATATTTAACAAATATTTATTTAGTCTTTGCGGCTGACAGTTAAAAGTCTTACCAAATATGTTACCCCTGCTATGTTGAGCACTGATACAAAGTCCCACATTCCAGAAAGAGATAGTAAGTTCACGCAGAGGGAGAGGAACTACTGACAAGTCAAACAGGAGGGGAGGTTTGACTTCTGAGCCTTGATTTGAACTCTCCAAGACAGCTTGTTTCAGAAGTCTTACTAGCTCTTTTATCAGAGATAACCGGATATGCTGAATTCTTAATAGGAAATTACCTCCCTAGTGTAGATGATATTTCCACAGGGAATGAGTGCCTCTGTTTTAGTTTTGCAAATGTTGAGAGTGGCAAATGCCAATATACATAGATTTAGTACATGACAGGTTGAAGGTATGCCGCAGTTTAAAAGTAAATGGAGAGTTTTTTTTTTTTGCTCAGACGACAGCCATATGTCTAATCCTCGGTTCAGAAGATAGTTGTATATGGGGCTGAAGGGTGAGAAGACTTTAAGGGTTCACCCACCATTTTGCATAAGCATGCCTGGGTCCAGAGGAAAGGTTAAAGTGAATTATTTGGAAACATGAAATTGCCAGATCTGAGGAAGCTAGCTCCCATCAGTACATAAGGGAGTGTAAATATATGTATTTTCCTGCCTCATTTAGTCTCTTATAAACATAAGATGGCATGTAATATTGCAAAGGCTGACACAAGAAAATTCAAGCCAATGTACTGCTTTATTGGATTGCTTATGATACATAACCAGGCATATGCCTTGCCAGATGAAGTAAGTGAACAGGTCCTCTAATGTGCTTACTAACTCTTGGTTAGGAACAAGGGAAGCTCTCATAATAAGCTTAAATAGATTTTAGGGAAATTAATCATTTCAATTAGACTAATTCTTCCTACTAAAGAGACAGGCACCTTGACACGTCCTTAGATTATTTTTTTTAAGACGGCTAAAAGTTGCAGGAGTGCAGGTTCTAAAACTGATTAGGGGATGGAGTCGTACTCTTCATTATAAAATGAACAAAGGTTGTATAAGACTACCGGTGTTTCAGATTTGTCAGAATTAATGCTAATAGAACAAATATTGCCTCCTTTAGTCAGATATGGATATCACCATTTGAAACCAGTATAATCACCACAAGGAGAAAATTAAGGAGATTTAACTTCCCTTTTAGGATCCATTCTTTTCAGAAAAATGTACATGAGGATTCAAGCAGTACTTGGAGATTAATAATATGTGAGAAATAACTAAAGATGTAATTTGACATGTAGCCAAAATAGTTCCAACAGACTGCTCTGTCAGCACTGAGTGTGGACAAGAGAACATTAACAAATTGAGGAAAGATTCTGCCTAACCCATTTGGGTAGAAAGTGCAGCCCAGTGGCCCCTGAGCAACTGCATGTGGAAAAATTTAGCACTGTGAGGTTGTCCCAGCCTGTTGCTAGGAGGCTGCATATATACCTATGTACACATGATCCAAGATTGTGTAGATACGTCACACATGCCAGGGATTGGGGACCCTCCACAGGACTTGGATAATTCCGAATAGCAGGAACAAACTCTACCCCTTGTCAATAAACCCCTTTCTAGGTCTCAGTTACCCCCAGAAAACACCAAGCCAAGTCTTAAGCAATAGTATTAAATGCAGGCTCCATAAAACAGCTAGTCTGGACTTGCAATAAGAAAAATGACATATATCAATATTGTCAGACAACTTAACAATGGGATCTCACGGGGAACCCACATGATTCTTTTAACTCCCCAGAATAACTGACCACTCCCAATAAAGCCCATTTGTCATGTGTAAGCCCCTTTGTTTTTAGTTTAAACTGATTTTTACTGAAAAAATCCTGTGCTTTACAAAAAATATTTTTTTCTGATTTCCCCATACTTTTGTATCATTCAAATATATAAAAATAATTTGTTTTATTAGAAAAATATAATACACTGCATGAGATATTTGTATTATGAAAATATATTAGTCTATGTTTATGCAAAGCTGCCTACTAAAGTAAGGCTATGCATCAGTTTAGAGGATACACACAATAAACAAACAGGCACACATGCAGACTCTGAACTGTGTGCACATCTGAATATAATGATGACTCTCATGCCCAGCACATACACAGTTCAAGCTGTTAGCAGATAACGGTTTAAAGATCTGACACACTAAAATGAGAAGAAAACAAAAATCTAGCAGAATATGTTTCAGAACACAAGGAAGTATTCAACCCTTTTAAACAAACAGAAACAGGAGAAAAGGATGAAGTTGACGGTATGCGCTGAAAATGGTGTGGCCCAGCTGTTAAATGTAAATATTTTTAGGCTAATCCTTTTAAGTCCACAACAGTAAACTGTATATTCCAATGAAAAGTTTTATTTGGGGATTAGAGATATATTGGGTTCTTAAATTCAGAGGTGACATTGTGTTTTAAGTTCTATTTAACTTCTGCAGCAAACCACACTGAATTCTGTTCATCAAAGCATTAATCTACTGAATACTCTGTCCCTCCGACCACCAAAATAAACCCTGATATTTATCCAGAAAAATTATGAATAGTTTTTCCACTGATTTTCACCTGTCTTTGTTGTTGTAATAATAAACACTGATAAATTCCCAGGAAAAATTAAAATAACTGAAAACGAAGGGCCCTAGTCATGTGGTAGGATTAAGTTAGTGAAACTGTCCTATAGGAATGTGCAACAACAGTGACATCTGGTGTCCAGAGCTCAAATGGCAAGCACCAATCCATCCTGTTATGTTGTTTATGTATAGACTCAGCAACCGACCATACTGAGACAATTCTAACCAGGATATGGCCCCTCTGCTCTTCTCAGATAAATCTACATTATTTAGACTTCACTTCCGATCACTATCAGGGAATACATCAAGGGCATTAAAACATATTCCTGTAAAGGTTAATGGAGCTTAGGTAGCAATGGTTACTAGTATTATCATTTCATTATTTGTGTTACTGTAGTGCAGGGGTTCTCAAACTGAGTGTTGGGACCCCTCAGGGGATTGCAAGGTTATTAAATGGGGGGCCATGAGCTGTGAGCCTCCAGCCCAAATGCCGCTTTGCCTCCAGCATTTATAATGGTGTTAAATATATAAAAATGTGTTTTAATTCAGGGGAGAGGGGAGGGGGTTTCACTCAGAGACTTGCTGTGTGGAAGGGGTCGCCAGTACAAAAGTTTGAGAACTACTGCTGTGGTGCCGAGGATCCCAAGTCATGGACTAGGACCCCACTGTGCTAGGCACTGAACAAACAGAACAAAAGATGGTCATAGCCACATGGAGGTGATCATGTCACAACGACATGGATTCCATCATGCCCCAATGATTTAGTCATCCAAAATGTTCTGGGAGCGTTGTACTGGCAGACAGCAATACACAGTGACTGCTCCAACAGTCAGAATGTTGATTGGTGTGTGTTTTGTTGGCTCCATGTTTATCTCCTACTGCTCCTTTAACATATTTAGAGTTTTTAAGGGGCCATGGCCATCCTGGTACACCCTCTGCTGGCCAAGGTATGGTATGATCCCTCTGTCCACACTGGGATTACCTTCTCTGCTAGTTCCTTGATAATGAACTCACAGACACCTTGAACCATGTTAAACAACTCAATTGCTGGTCTTTGTATTTATTTTATCAATCCCATTCTCCTGCACTAGGCTCTGTAGATTTTTGATTGTCTTTTCTTGGGGTGCAGTCCTCTATTTCCTCTCATCTAGACAACCCAATTTAATATCCTCCCATTCTGTGACAATCATAGTCTTTTAGAGTTCATATAAATGTCCTCCCTGGCCCACCTTTTCCTGAAAGGTTTTTATGAAGTTCCTATTGTTCTTTACCTGACCTCCTCTTGGGGCTCACTGCTGTTTAGAGTTCAAGTCTCTATCATTCCTCAGCCTACTTTCTCCTTGGAGGTTTATGCTACTTCTTACAGCTAGGGTGACCAGACAGCAAATGTGAAAAATCACGATAGGGTGTGGGGATAATAGGAACCTATATAAGAAAAAGGTCCAAAAATCAGGACTGTCCCTATAAAATCGGGACATCTGGTCACCCTACTTACAGCTGATAATTATTTTTATTATTGCCTCTCCCAAACCTACCTTCTCCCTGTAAGGTTTTCATGCAGCTTTCTACAGCCAGGGCCGGCTCCAAGCACCAGCCGAGGAAGCACATGCCTGGGGCGGCACATTTTAAGGGCGGCATTCCACTCAATCTTGGAGCAGCACAATTCAGCCACACCTCCCTCCCTTTTTTTGCTTCAGCAGTTCGGGCGCCTTTTTTTTTCCCGCTTGGGGCGGCAAGGAAGGTAGAGCCAACCCTGTCTACAGCTGGACATAATTCAAGACTTCTGTCCTCCCCATCCTATCTTCTGGGAGGTTTTTCATGCAACTTCTCAGGACAGAGCCTTTCTCTAGGTTCCCTTCCTAACCCACGGTCTTGCTGTAACCTTCTCTTTCCTCTCTGAAAGTCCCTGCTTATGCTCAAAGCCAGGTGGTGTTGCACCCCTCATCAGTCCACAACTGGGCACAAGAGCCTAGCCATCCAGAGACTGGTCCTACTTCATTTAAAAGGGCCAGTCACCCTTTGATAGGGTTGTATCAAATATGTTAACAACTACTGTACCTTGTTAGTACAAGTGAAAAAATTGTGAGGCTGTGCTTTGCAAACTATATACAGACATCAGGAATAATCTTTAGAATGAGTGTCTTCACTCTCACTCAATTTGCACTCATAATGCTGCTTTGGTCATTCCTCAGGCTTTCTTCTTAATGTTCCATAAAAAGACCCATTATTCAAATGCCTCTAAATTCAGTGAAATCCTTCCATGTTTCCTGACCACTTATATCCAGAAGCTTATGTTATCTGGCCCTTAGGTGAGAGATAGTGGTCCCGTCTGAAATTAAAACTATAAGTGGTTTAACTCAACTTGTAAAATCTTTCTTTTCAACTGCATGTAAGTCAATTGAAGTGTGGTGTGATATATATACATGGTATATCTTGGTGACAATTGGAGTACACTATCAAATTGTACTCTGCAATCTAGGGCTTGGTCTACACTAGTGGGATGCAGGGTGGGGTGTTGACCTAAGATACGCAACTTCAGTTACATGAATAGCTGTAGCTGAAGTTGGCGCATCTTAGGTCGACTTACCTGGCATCCTCACGGCGGCAGCGGGCTCCCCCATTGACTCTGTTTGCGCCTCTTGGTGAGCTGGAGTTCCAGAGTTGACAGGGAGCACCTTTGGGGATCGATTTATTGCGAGACACGATAAATTGATCACCGATAGATCGATCGCTGCCTGCCGATCCGGTGGGTAGTGAAGACATACCCCAGGAAAGCATTAATATTGCCACCATTTGTTTTCATCCTGATTGAAACATTTTGCCTGTCACATAATACTAAAATGCTGACAATCTAATTAATACAAACATGCATTGAATGTTTGTTCCTGTTTTTATCATGCTCTGATCAGACTGAGTTGCAGTTCTTAGTGTACCATCACAAATTTAAATGAAAGAGTGTGATTTTGCAACATCACTTTCATGTTCCAGTGGATCTCAAGAACTGTTTTCATTGGACCAGTTCCTCACCAGTGTACATACTAAAACAACACTTGGTTTGATGAAAATTAAACAAATTGTACAAAAATATTACATCAACATGCTTTGTTTGTTACAAATATGAATTTTAGTAATAGGTGTGTATATAGCTATCACATGTGAATATGGAGAGGAATTCAAATGCAGTAAGTGGAAGCCACTGTATATTTAATATTTGTCATTTTCATGAATCAGAATGCATATCAATCCATCAATATGTAGTGTTCTGATTTCTAATATATCAGTATAATATTATTGCTTGACTAGATCTGTAATTGTTTTCTTCACTGGTTACTGTCATAGAAACCATGACTCATTTTCATTTGTCTCATTTTCAGGACAATACACTCTGATGGATATCTAGCTATTAATTAAGTACCGACAGTAAGATCGGTGGCATGCAAGACACAAAGTGAAGATTGCCTGCATTGAAGAGCGTACAGTCTAAATCAGAACTTTTTTGAGAACTCTGACATATGTCACATTTACAGTTTTCTCCAATCTTTTAACCTTTCTTAGCCATGTTCTGACTTCATATTTCTACATGTAAGAATAATGCAAAGAACATATGACTGTTAGGAAATGTATCTTCGTACTAACCAATATGAAAGATGTAACAATCTGAAAAATTGAAGATCTGTGTGTGTTTCTGTGTCCGTGTTTAATGCATTGACCAAGTTTGTGTTTGTACACCACTAGTGGCTGGACACTAGGAGTTGAACCTGAACTGCAGCCAAGCCACTGCTGATGAAAAGGCCACCACACAGGGTTGTTTTCATAGATAAGTGACATAGTGAAAACTGTCCAAAAGGTTGAAAAGCTTTTCCCCATCAACCTGGTCAAAACCAAGTTGGTTTCATGTTAGCACTGACTGGTGGATACCAACTGGTCAGTCCATTTGGGAATCTTTTTATATGGGCCAGCAGGGCCCTGATTGGCTGGTCCAGCTGTGGCCCTAATTGACTGTTTCCTCGCAGCCGTCCAGGCTGGGTTTTAACCCTAACCCTAACCCTAGTGTTATTGATGGCTGTGTAGAGCGATCAATAACACTGGCCACAGGGCCAGTGTGGGGCAGATGCCTGTCACAGGGGACTATGTAGGGATGCCACCTATTCCACAGACCAAAACTGGACATATTTTGGAATTAGCCTAGGTTAAACACCCCTCCTACCAGATCTCAGTACAAATCAATAATAAGATTATACATATTTTACTTATGCAGCTATAGTTGTATTTTGTAATTAAAATACTATAGTTTCTTAAAACATAGTGACAAGATACAAAAATTAACTTAGTACTTCTTCCATGTGTACTTTCTATTTGATTTTGCAGCTTTCAGGAGTTCTTTGTTTTTCAGTACGAAGTCATAAAATTCCCCACGAGGCACAGTGAAGTTGAACTTGATGCAAGTTTCAGACTTGACCAGGCGTGAAGACATACAATTTATTTCATCATTCCAAAGTTTTTGCATAATACTGAACACTTGCCCTACAAATGCACTGCTGACTGGAATTGTAAAAGCACATTCTCAAATTTTCAGAAGGTTTGGTGCATTACATTTGTCAAAAGATTTCACCCGTTTCTGGTCCAATGAGACCATCACATCCCTCTACCTATGCCACTTCCGCAGCCCCCATTGGCCTGGAGCGGCAAACCACAGCCAGTGGGAGCCACAATTGGCTGAACCTGTGGACATGGCAGGTAAACAAACTGGCCCGGCCTGCCAGAGGACTTACCCTGGTGGGTCACAGGCCAAAGGTTGCTGATCCCTTTTTTAAATAGACAGTTGGCTAAGACGGCTTAGATAATGAGACTGGTGAGGGTCTTGTTTTACATTGCCTGCAGTTTAACATCCTTTTTCATGCAGTGCATGTCCTGGGAGTGAATAATGGTGTTGCTCATGCTCTGTCTTAATTTCAGGACAACAGATTCCACTAACTTTCCCCTCTGACCAACAAGGATCCGCGGGTGATCCCAACAATTCTGGAACCTGGCTTCTGACAGTTGTGGGACTAGCAGAGGATTCATTTTCCCCATGGAGTCTGGGGGCCTATAAGGCCAGTTGTTCAGACTTCACAGAATTTAGGGCACAAGAAGGTCTTCACCATGAGTGGCCCATACCTTTACACCAGATGGTACAATATGTGGTGTCTTTGACCCACTGTGGTTTAACTCCCTCTTGTATCTCTAGCGACTAGTAGGCTTATCCTACTGGAATAAGTGACATGTTCCCCCAGATCCACGTGGGCATTTCATAGTGCAGAAAGTCTTAGAAGGGAGGTTCAGGAGGAGCAGGTTTCAGAGGGATGACAGATTACCCATGACACTGGAGACCCTGACAGAATTAGTATAGGCTCTGCTGTGGGCCATTTATTTAAGAAGGCATTTGTTTTTGTCATTTTTTGTGTTTTTTGAGTGAGTGAGCTGGTGCCTATGGAAGCTGTGGACAGGTACCAGCATACATGCAACCTAACAGACGTGCCACTATCTGCAGGAGCAGTGTCCCTGCATTTAAGTTACTCAGAGAATGACCAGAAAGGAAGGGGGAGTTTATGTAGTGTTGAAGAAATGTGCAGGTGGGCTCTTTTGCCCTGTAAAGTCAGTAAGAGCATCACTAAAAGTCCAGGACCTGCAACTGGCACTACTCTTTGTACACTGTGATGGCAGCTGCCTGACAAGGTACCAGTTTGGGAAAATCTTTGTGTTTCTGCAGTCTCAACACCAAAAATTTTGGTACTCATTCTTTCAGGATCAAGGCAGTGACATCAGTGCCTGCAGATGCAGGCAATAGGGGGCTGGAAGTCCAGGTGTTACAGGATTTACATCAGCACCACAGAAAAAAATGGCAGGGACCAGCAAAATGTAACTAGCATAATGGGCGTGTTTGTTTCAGAAACTGCACACAACACATGCAATATGTGGATTTGCGGGCTGTCTGCAGTGCACAGGGCCCACAAGAGGCCAGGGCAGGATAGCAGTTGGAGCTCACCTGGACATCAGGGCCCAAACTGTTTTCAGCCAGTGAAATTAATGTAAGGGACAGAATCCGCAGGGAAATTAGCTTGATTAGGCAATCATGGCTGGAAATGATGTCAGTATGGTTGGAAATGCTCGCAAAGTGGGTTTGGCCGGGAGCGACAGGCCCAAGCATGGACAAGGCTTGAAGGAAAGTGAATATAGAGGTCACAAAGCTATTCCTGGACAAAGGGGGTTCAGTGATACAATTTATAGACATCGGTTACAATTACACAGAAGATTTCAGGGATGATGGCATGCATTTGTCAGATGGAGGTGCTGACAGACAGCTACAGAATGTGAGGCAATGGATTGGGCAGGAATTGTGATATCGGGCAGTGTGGTTTTGTGGGGGACCGACCCAGCTAGTCGCTGGCACACCCTGTGCATAGTTTCCAGTAGGGTTAAGAGAATAAAATGAACAGTTCTCAGAGGTAAAAGGTCTGGGAATTTGGTAATCAAGCCTTCGGCTCAAGTGATGGGGTGAGACCTTGTGACCTTCCTGGGCCAAGGGCAAAAGCAGGTCCCCACCCTTCTTCACCTCCTGTAGGGGTTAGGGTGCTAGGATTCAGAGACAGCTGAGTCCCGGGAGGCAGGCTGAGGAGAGCCACCCTACATTATGGGTTATATGGTAAGAAGCCCTGTAACCTTGGCACTAGTTATGGGCTTTATGGTAAAGTGACGCTTGCAGTGTAACCAATTAAATGCCTGATATAGGAGAGTATAGTTGAGGCATGGATAGTGTTCATCCCTTCTGTTAAAATTTAATAAAAGTTGTGTCCTGCTGCTTAACTTCATGCATGTGTCTGTCCTCATTTTGCCACCATGTCCACATCAATAATTTCAGTGCTTGGAGCATAGTGCCATTCTTGGAACATATCACAAGAATGTTGTCTGCAGTTCAGTATTATAACTGGGTTTGCAGATTAGTCATAGAATTTTTTTTTAATCAAAGATCACAGAGCATTCACAGCACATTTAGTAAAAGTCACAGGTTTAGAGGGAAATGGTATGTAGCCATGAGTATGAAAATTCAACTATACCTCTTTAAATACAATATACATAAATCCCTTCTCAATTGTCTGTCAACAAATGCAGAAAAAAGGCAAATGCATCTTTATTTTTATTATTATTATAGTCTTAACAATGACAAGATGAACTGAACAATAATGGTGTGAAATGAAGTGACTCACTTTTAAATACAGAATCAAAGAAAATGACAGGCATCTGGCACAAAATGTTGTAGTAAGAAAGGTTTGATGCCTTGATAGAGCACCCCCGTCATCCCAAAGTACATTTTTGGATGCAGAAAATGATCTTTCTGCATCAACACTATTTACAGGCATTGTCAAGCACCAGACAACAATTACAACAAATGGTGGGAATCTTGTTTTCAGGTTTCTCCAACACTGGTAAACTTTCTCACATTGCATTTCATAAATTGTTTTGATGCAAGCATGGTATTCACACTGTGCTACATTGTTATCTTCAAAAAGTGGAATAGCCTAGTACACTTCTTTCTCAGGTATGATCACATATTTTGCTGGATTTGGGTTAAATACCCGTTTGGTTTGGGTCAAACTGAAAAATGCTACTGCAAGTTGACAAATTTGGAAGCAGAGTTGCACTGCATGTATGTTTCAATTTTTTTCAGTGTGGTTAAGGCGTGCTTCTCTGCTCATTGCATATTCACATTCATCAACACTAATTTGCCCACATTATGAGATCATACATGTCATTGGTCACAATATGTGAAGGTACCACAGATTTGTCATATTTTGTCAAGGAATGCATGATAAAAGGTGCATATATCTTTAAGATATTCAGCTGTTCAAGAACTTCTGAAGATTGACAAAAATCGTAAGAACACATAAGAACAAAAGAATGGCCATACTGAGTCAGACCAAAGGTCTATCTAGCCCACTATCCTGTCTTCCGACAGTGGCCAATGCTAGATGCCCCAGAGGGAATGAACAGAACAGATAATCATCAAGTGATCCATGCCATGTTGCCCATTCCCAGCTTCAATGACATCTACATTGCTCAGAAGCCTGTAATGAGGCCATAGCAACTAGTTGGTCTTTAGTGATGAGTTCCTGGAGCATCTGATCCTGATCTCTTATAAAATATCATTACAAATCATATAATCTACTAAGGGTGATCATCCTATCTGTATGAATGTATCATTCCTGCATCTAAAACTAGGAATATGAAATATAATTCTGAGGTCATTCTGTAATTATGCAAAGTGTGGCCACTAATGCTGGTTTGAAATCTTGAGTTCCTGTGTACCTGGGTGCCAGTGAGTGGGTAATGAAGCCTCACAGGACATGTGATCATGTCACCTGAAGTGGAATCCATCTTTAACTTGGTGCTTTTCCATTTAGAAGGAGGAGGGGGAATCCAGAGAGAGACAAAGGATTGCCACCTTGTGCCAAAGCTATTAAGTGGGGTGGAACAGAACAAAAGGGGTCCCAGTCATGTGGAATCCACTGCTTTTCACTTAAGATGCCTGCTGGAACTAACAAGGTCTGTACTAGGGGATAGGATTGGGCCCAGACTAGGAAGGAGTCTAGTCTGTGAAAGAAGCATATTGAAACATCTCTGAGGGTGAGATTTACCAGTATTCAGTTTCTTAAATGTATTAGGCTTAGATTTGTGTGTTTTTGCTTTTTTTTTTCTTTTTAACTTGGTGGCTTACTTTGTTCTGTCTGCAATTACCTGGAACTGCTTAAATCCTACTTAAATCCTAAAATCACTTTTGTTTATTATTGAACCCAGAGTAAGTGATTAATACCTGGGGGAGCAAACTGCTGTATATATATATCTATGAGTGTTATAGAGGGTGGACAATTTATGAGTTTACTCTGTATAAGCTTTATACAGAGTGAAATAGATGTAGTTGGGGTTCGGCTCAACAAGACAAGGTTATGGAGTCCCAAGCTGACGGGGAAAACAGACTCAGAGGTAGTTTCAGCACATCAAGTGACAGTTCGAAGGGGGTCTCTCTGACTGAACCCATCAGACAACTGATGGAAAGAAAACCTTCCTGGCTAGAGAGGTATTTCAAGAACAGTTTGCAGATAGTCCAGCATCACAGGAAATATCACTGAAGCATGGGGCAGAAAAGTCACTTACTCATCTCAGGCAATCAGAGTCTCTTATGCAGCATTTGAAAAACCTAAAACACATCCAGAACCGACTTGATAAGAAAACGTACTTGAGAAAATAAACACTTGGCACCTACAAATGAACATTCTCTGAGATCTTTCCTGGGGTTTTTTTTTTTGGACTACCACCTACCAATATCACATGATGTTGGTATTGTTCACATGCAGATGGTTCCAGTTTGGACTGGTTTCAATCAGAAACTTGTGACAAAGAAGAGCACCTACACGGCAATTGCATATGCACCTATTGCAGATGCCAAACCAGTTGAAATGGCCACAGTCTATACTACAGTGAAAGGAAATGTCAGCAACTCTAGGGCAGAAACATGCTGTTCAGACTATGGATCAGCACTCTGTGTTATTAATTTTATTAATATGTGTATTAATTTTACAACGGAAAATTTCCAAAACAGACTCCAACGAGAAGCTGATGAATTGGAATTAATTTGCAAATTGGACACTGTCAACCAAGGATTAAACAGGGACTATGAGTGGCTTTGTCATTATACTAATTGATTGCATTTTCCTAGTTTAGTCTCCTTTACAGATTCTAATTAACTCTCAGACATAGATAACAGTGTAAATTTTCACTACAAAAGATTTTTTTTTCTCCTGCTGATAATGGCCCATCCACATTTAACAGTCTCTTAGAATTGGTATGGTAATTTACTACTCTTTTTTTTGCTTTCTGTGTGTATAAATGTATCTTACTTCTGTATGTTCCATTCTATGCATCCGATGAAGCGGGCTGTAGCCCACGAAAGCTTATGCTGAAATAAACTGGTTAGTCTCTAAGGTGCTACAAGAATTCTTCATTTTCTTTACGGATACAGACTAACATGGCTGTTACTCTTAAACCTATCACTCTGTGCTGTTTCTCAGCAAGTGAAATGGGACTCCCAAATGAACTTCGCAGCAATATGATTCTCTGGGGTGGTTTCCACACCCTGTGCTGTTCTGTTTCATATATTAGGAAATTTTGGGGAGATGCAGGATTGGTAGACCTTCTTGTTGATTTTGATGGTCATACAGCTTGTACTCCAGATCAAATGCTTGCTGGTAAGCAATTCCCCCACGCTCTGTGTGGCTTCATTTGAGGCCCTGAGTGCCCTGCTTTTGTTAAATGGCCTAAGCAAGGAGGAGGTACTCTTTTATATCCAGCATTTGTCTGGCAAATGTTGATTGACATGCAAAAAGTGAGTCTGGAGACATCAAATCCTTGAACAACATGTCATTAAACAGATTGATGATGCTGTAACTCAGCATATGCTACCACTACTGGAGAAATTTCAGACATGGGGGAGGGTATACTAAGTGTGATGCTAACAGGTCAGCTCAGGTCAGAGTCTCAGAACAATTCACATGGGTGTGAATCTTAAAGGCATGTTAAGTGTACCAATTCACTTGTATGTTAGAATAGTTCAGAGCAATGTCATGGTATTGATTTGCCTATCTGTTTCCTGTGATTGCTATTCTTGTACTTAGTTAGCCTTATATCAATAGTATATATTAGTACTAGGGCTGTTAATTAATTGCAATTAACTCACACGATTAACTCAAAAATTTAATAGTGACTAATTGCACTTATAACAATAAAATACCAATTGAAACGTATTAAATATTTTTGGCTGTTTTTCTACATTTTCAATATTGATTTCAATTACAACACAGAATACAAAGTGCATAGTGCTTACTTTATATTATTATTTTGTATTACAAATGTATGCACTGTAAAAATGATAAACAAAAGAAATAGTATTTTTCAATTCAGCTCATACAAGTACTAAAGTGCAATTTCTTTATTGTGAAAGTGTAACTTACAAATGCAGATTTTTTTGTTACATAACCACACTCAAAAATGAAACAGTGTTAGCTTTAAAACCTACAAGTCCACTCAGTCCTACTTCTTATTCTGTCAATTGCTAAGAAAAACAAGTTTATTTACATTGACAAGAGATACTGCTGGCAGCTTCTTATTTACAACGTCAGCTGAAAGTGAGAACAGGCGTTTGCATGGCACTCTTGTAGCTGGCGTTGCAAAGTATTTACATGCCAGATATGCTAAATATTTGTATGCCCCTTCCACGCTTTGGCCACTGTTCCAGAGGACATACTTCCATGCTGATGATGCTCGTTAAAAAAAATTCAAAAATTAAATTTCTGACTGTAATCCTTGAGGGAGAATTATATGTATCATGCTTTGTTTACCTGCATTCTGCCTATATGTCATGTTATAGCAATCTCAAATGATGACCCAGCACATGTTCATTTTAAGAACATTTTCACAGCTGATTTGACAAAACACAAAGAAGGTACTGACGTGAGATTTCTAAAAATAGCTACAGCACTCAACCCAAGGTTTAAGAATCTGAAGTGCTGTCCAAAAGCTGAAAGGGATGAGGCGTGGAGCAGGCTTTTAGAAGTCTTAAAAGAGCAGCACTCTGATATGGAAACTGTAGTATCCAAGCCACCAAAAAAGAAAATGAACCTTCTGCTTGTGGCATCTGACTCACATGATGAAAGCTGTCTGTCCGCACTGCTTTGGATCATTGTCAAGCAGAACCCACCATCAGGATGGAAGCATGTTCCCTGGAATGGTGGTTGAAGCATGAAGGGACATATGAATCTTTAGTGCCACTGGCACATAAATATCTTGCAATGCCAATAACAGTGCCATGTGAATGCCTGGTCTCACTTTCAGATGACATTGTAAACAAAAAGAAGGCAGCATTATCTACTGAAAATTGTAACCAAACTAGTTTGTCTGAATGATTGATTGACCCAGAAGTAGGACTGAGTGGACTTGTAGGCTCTAAAGTTTTACATTGTTTTATTTTTGAATGCAGGGGTTTTTGTACATAATTCTACATTTGTAAGTTCAACTTTCATGATAAATAGATTACACTACAGCACTTGTCTGAGATGAATAGAAAAATACTTTTTTTGTTTTTTACAGTGCAAATATTTGTAATCAAAAATAAATATAAATTGGGCACTGTACACTTTGTATTCTGTGTTGTAGTTGAAATTAATATATTTGAAAATGTAGTAAACATCCAAAAATATTTAAAATAAATGGTATTCTATTTTTGTTTTAACAGCACAATTAATTGTGATTAATTTTTTTAATTGAGCGATTAACTATGATTAATTTTTTAATCGCCTGACAGCCCTAATTAGTGCTAATATGAGGAGATGTTTGATGTATAAACTGCATGAAAACTAATTAAGCATTGTTTCTGGCGATCACATTGTTCATGAAACTAATAAAAAATTGGCTATAACTAAAGGCATTATGTATAATTTCCCATCAAATGGGATCAGAGCCTTGGAACTGTAAATGAAGAAGCATGTTAACTTCAAACCATGGATCATTGTGTCCAACAATGGAAAATTCACAAACTTAATCAACAATGGGAGAGCTCTTGCTGTGATGGGCGCACTTGACAGATTGCTTTACAGGAAAACCAGTTATAAAAATTAATCCTGGGAGTGATTCTGTATCTTTGAGCTATTTGGACACTTTGAGGGGGTGTTCCAGATATAAGACAGAGATTCTCCAAGACTATTTGTGGTAACTCTGAGAGACTTATGGAAAACCAGCAGATTACTACTCCTCTGCTAATCATGTAGATTTACAAATTCTGATTCACTTGTAATGTATTTTACCTGCTTTAACTTCTCAATAGCTCTCACTTATTTTTCTTTACTAATAAATCTTTAACTAGTTTACTAAATAAATTGGCTCCAGTGCTGTTTTTGGTATGAGAACAAGAGCATCCATTGACCTATGGTAAGTGGCTCCATGGTAAGACTAATGTAGTAATTCAGGAATGCACATTTGTTGTTGGTTTGAAATCTAGTTATAGAATATACCACCAGTAGGGGGTATATGCCCTGTTTTCTGACAGTCTGACTCAAGATTGGCTCTTTTGGTTGTGAACTATGCCAGACACCGTGACACTCAGTCTCCTGCATTCAAGTTCTGGGATCATTTTCTCCACATTATGCTGCTATTACTTCTAAATGTCCATTCAGAATGAGAGAGTGATTGGAAACATCACCTACATTCATAGCATGCATGGTTCTATGCTTCTTTATTGCAAACAGACCCAGTTATGCCAGGTGGATGTCAATCTACATTCTATGTTAAATTTCCCTGAAGGAATACACAGTGCCTTTGAATTTGAAGAATTTGTTGGGCACCAGAGTCCTGGTTCTTTCATGGAAATTTGAGGTGACATGGGAATAAGAAAACTGCCATCAGGGACTCAAAGGGCAGCAGTGTGATTGTAAGACTGACAAGAAAGAAGCCTGCCCTTGTCAGATGGACTGTCACAAGACATGTCCTAAGTGAATATGCAAAAGCTATGGAGGAAAGAAATGGCCTAACAAGAAGTAGTGAAGACAAAGTCCACAAACAAGTCTATGCTTCTTCACTAAAAAGTGATAAAGAGCGTGTTACAGTTCTTACCAACCATGGCATCAACAATATGACAAGCCCATTTGACTTTGAATCACAACTAGAGCTGCTTATCAACTTATTTACTGGAAACATGTAACATCGTCAGACATACAAGAGCCTCTACTGAAAGTAGCAAATCTAGGTGAAGAACATACAGAGATTTTTAAGAGATGCACTTCATTGTGATATGACATGTTGCTTCTTTAGTCCAATCAAGAAATCTGGAATCAAAGCATTTAGTGACATGGCCAAGGAGACCAAATTTACATTTGGCAAGAAAGGGGCAATAACAGCAGCTATCAGCCCAGAAATTCTTTTCCACAATTCTTTTCCTGTCCTTAGCAAGATGCAGACCTGCGCCTGTGTCCCCCTCGTTTATGCTCGTAGAACAATGAACAGAACAGACAACAATGAAGTAGGGCATCAGATGGAAGATCAAGCTGAAAAAATCTATGCGTTAAGAGCATGCAACACCACAATGTGTACATCAGAGATGCCTTGGCTGTCATGAAATGATGTACAGAGACAAATTCCACACATTTTTTTAATTGACTGCTGAGTACTTGAGGCAGGTCTTCAAAGGATTTGAGCAAGCTAATTCTGTAATTGATGTCTTTGACAGATATGACAACACTGTAAAACTGCATAAAAACAACACCAGACAGGATATAAGGTTGCGTGCAAGCAATACCCATTGATTGATGGTTTCCCTGTGCATCCATGAAAAAAGTTTCTAAATATGGCATCCAGCAAGCAGTTATTTGCAAAATTCCTCTGTGGATATGTGGTTCAAAATGTACCTCTGAGTATAGGAGCACACTCAACACAAACACCCCTCTTTGGAGGCTTTTCCAATGGCGAAGTAGGAAAGTCCATCACCAGCACAGGAAGCATGTATAAGAAGCTTGGGGAGGTTAAGCCTCCTCAAAATAATTTGCCCAAATCATCAGAGAAACAA
Organism: Dermatemys mawii; assembly: GCA_007922305.1. Classification (NCBI taxonomy): domain Eukaryota; kingdom Metazoa; phylum Chordata; order Testudines; family Dermatemydidae; genus Dermatemys; species Dermatemys mawii. The sequence continues at coordinate 20,596,371 of ML677326.1, forward strand.
AAGGCTGGCCATGCTGGGAGCAAATGCCGGATGCTGGTCACTTCTCTTTGAAGGTTCATCATTTGCATTGTTTTTTGCTGCAGGGAGGTTCCTCTCTTCCTCTTCCTGCCTTTGATAATTTGTAACTTTAATAAAACTTGTACTTGAGAATGTATGATCTTGATCTTTGATCTTTATATGTTCTTGATCTTTATATGTTCTTAGAGACTCTAAATCTGAAGCAAGTAGCAGAGGTGACTTTCACTCTGCTAAGCTTGAAACTGTAGCCGCCAGAGCTGAACCCACTGTGGTGTAATACAACATTACAAAATTCACTTTAAATAAATAAATGGCTACACTATGAGGAAGAGGACTTGTTAGTGGATGGTGTTGCCTCTTTGTCAGTCCTCCATTCTTGCCCCTGAGCAGATTCTTGATGAGGCGGAGAGGGAGGGAGGATCCTGAGACTCCTGATAGTCTCTCCTGTGTGAGGGTGCCCTGTTGCACTGGTCCTCATATGTGGCCCAGGGGTTCCAAAAGGGCAGTTGAGGTGGGGTATAAGGGAAGGGTGTTGCACCCCAAGGATACATAGAATATGAATCTGCTGAAGGACTCATGTGTTTGGTTCTTGAAGGCCCCCTTTCTGACTAGATCTCAGGGGCTGAGGGTATGAAGGGATAGGAAGTAGACCCCGAACAGAGCTGTTCAAGTCTGAAGAGATGTTACTCCTGTATCAATGAGGGAGTTGACCTTTCCAGTACTGGTGAGTGCATTGGCCAGTGAGGAGATTCCTTTTGGTACCCACTAAGGGGGGATTCAGGTTCCTTGGAGACTGGAGGTCCCCTGATAACAGGGACCTGGTGCCATCAGTGGTGCCATCAGTGCAATCAGTGGTGCCAAGGATGGCAAGCCAGGCACACCAGAATGTCCCCTATCTAAGTTCCCTCTAAGCTTCACAGTGTCACAGCTGCACAGAAGCCTAGGAAGGGCCATTCAGGTGCTATGGGCTGTGGCATGGGAAGGTGCCTCTTCCCAGCCCCAGCCCTGGAGCTGCTGCGGCTGGGGAGCGGCAGGAAACTATGCTTTCCTCCAGCCCTGGAGTTGATGCAGCTGGGGAGAGGAGCCTCTCCCCTACCCCTGGACCTGCCATGGTGGGGAGAGACGCTCTCCCCAGCCCTGGAGCTGCCATGGTGGGAAGAGGTGCCTCTCCCTCCAGCCCAGGTGCTGCTGCAGGAGAGAGGGCTGGGAGGAGTCCTCTCTCCCTGCTGCAGATCTGTGCAGACCTGGGGCAGCCTGAACCCCAAACGCCACATCCCTGGCCTCACCCCAGAGCCCGCTTCCCCAGCTTGATCCCTCACCCCCTGCACCCTAACCCTCTGCCCCAGCCTTAAGCCCCATCCTGCACCCTAAACCCCTCATCCCTGGCCCCACCCAAAGCCTGCACCCCCATCTGGAGCCCTCATCCACCTGTACCCCAACTCTCTGCCCCATTCCTAAGCTCCCTCCCACACTCCGAATCCCCACCACACATCATCTCAATATGGGTGCACATAGCAAAATTCATTTTGCATATGCATAGGAAAAAATAGAGGGAACATTGTCCCCTGTGCCTGTGTTCTTCTGGTGAAGTGGGTACCAGGGGATCTGGTGCTGGCACTGATCTCTTTGAGATGGTAGTGACTGGCTGGTTTTGAACTGGGTGCTGCCATTGTTGCTGAATGGGGATGCACGTCAAGAGACTTTGTAGTGCAGGAAGCATAATACGTTTTCTTGGTCAGCACAGGAAACTCAGTACTGGCAGGTCTAAGAGTCTCAACTGTACCCACTCCAAAAAGTGAGGTTTCCTTGGTGGAAGAAATCTGAGGAGATTTTCCCCTTCAGTACCTCCTGTGACACTATATGATTGAAACATGACCATTTATATCATTAATATTGCCACTGTTAGACAACTGCAATAACTCTTATGCAAAGCAGGCTATGTAAGGCGTCAGTGGAAACGTTATGATTTTCTGAATATGATTATCACAACAGGACATAGAAGAAGCTTGTTCCCACCCACTGAGCCTTCCTGTGTATGCCTTAGCCAAAATATGGGAAACGGCCGCTCCTATGAGTCATCAAAACATGCAAGGACATGTGACGCTTTCTCATGTGACCCTGGACTCCATCTTGTGCATGGAATTTTCCACAAACTAGGACTGAGAGTAGTCCCTCCACATGGGAGAAGGTATAAAAGACCCTGGAAGCATCTCCATTTTGCCTCTTTCCTGCTCTGATCTCTGGATTAGGGACTTACACTAAAGGGGGCATTCAAACCAAGGAAGTTGATCTTTCCAGTACTGGTGAGTGCATTGGCCAGTGAGGATCTTCCTTTTGGTACCCATTAAGAGGGGATTGGCCAGTGAGGACCTTCCAGTCTTTTGGAAGTTCCCTGAGAGTTTACAAGCCAGCAGAAGTGACAAAGAGTCCTGTGGCACCTTAAAGACTAACTAAAGTCTTTAGTTAGTCTTTAAGGTGCCACAGGACTCTTTGTCACTTCTGCAATTCCAGACTAACACGGCTACCCCTCTGATTCTTGACTACAAGCCAGCAGTTTATTCTGTAACTGCTACAGACCTGGTCCAAGAACTTTGAAGTGATTGAATGTATATGTGACAGGGCATATCAACCCCGCACTGGCCCCTCAAGGGTTAAGTGTGCACTGCAGACTGGGGAAGCCATGCCTTTCCATCCCTGCTGGGCATTCTCAGCCTGGAGACAGGGTATTAAGGGAAGCAGCCCAGCTCAGGTGGGTTGGACCACCAAAGAGGGTGGACGCGTATTACGAGCCCCCTCCACAGAGCTGAGGAGCCCGTTTCCAGAGGCCAAGCATGCCAAACCCCAGGCGGACACCAGATGACCAGCAGAGACCTGGGAAGGGACAGAATCACTGGAGATCTCACCAGCAGACAAACCCAGAGACCCAGAAGACTCATGGACTGCTGTACTGGGAGACTGGGTAGAAAGTGGCCCAGGGGAAATAGGTTCTGGTCCAGTTGTAGGACCGGGAGACCCATCAGCCTGTTTTGGTGGGATCCCTGCTGACCCAATGGCAGGACCCCCGTGCCGCTGCTAGGGACCCAGTGAAGTGGGTGGACCTGGGTCTCTCTACCCCCTGCTGCCAATCCCCACACCAGAGTGTCAGCTCCCCCACTGACACCTAGAGGCTTGTGGATGTCTACAGTGTACCAGAGTCAGAATGCTGGTTTAACCAGACTGTCTGTTTGCTCCTCTGCCCTGCCTGAGGCCCTGAGCCTCCCCACATCCCCCCGACTGTTTGTTTGTTGCTCTACCCTGTTTGAGGTCCCCAGACTCCGGGTGGTGGCCCAATCTATCCTGACTGCTAGGCCACTCTGCCCTGAGAGGAGGGTAACCCAAGGACTCTGACCAATAGGTCACATCCTCTCATTTGTGGCTTAGGCCATCAAGGCTTGAGTCGATGGGGCATAAACTCCCTGATGACTATACAAGACCAGTCACCCCTTGATGGGGTGCATCTATCTTGCAACGGTATATGATTTCTTTGGCCATTTTAACTCTTTCCTTTTCTCTTATAAATAAATTTTTAGATATTAGATTCTAACCCTGGTGACAGGGTTATTATTGGGTAATACCTGAGTAATATATTGAGCTTGCTATGTGGCTGATCTGTTGGGATTAGAAGGACCTTTTGTTTGATTAAACTAATTTAGATATTTTGTACACATGGAGAAACAGAAAATGTTATTTTTTAAAAAATTAAGCAAAATATTTTGAGTGGGGAAATAAACTGGGGAAAATGTTGGCTAAATTTATTTTAAAAATAACATTTTCTGTTTCTCCATGTGTACAAAAATCTAAATCCGTTTGTTTTGATCTTTTCTTTTTCTCATGCTAAGCTGACTAGGAAACTACATATCCCCAGAGGACAAGTTTCATTGTCTTCCAAAGCAGTGAGTAGCGGTATTGAATCTCTGCATTTAGTTTCTAAATATACATTTACTATTTCCTTTTTAATAGTTACATTCTTTCATGATGGCAAAGCACATTATTAAATCTCCATTGACTAATTTGAAGACCTGAATTCTTGTCTATACCTCCCAATGGTGTGCCTTGATATTTTTTTAGTAAGTCATTCAAAAACTTTTTAGATGACATGTAAAAAGATGTTTTTTAATATACATATAGCAATTAATAAACTTATTGCATTCATTTTGGCAAATACTGATAGTCAAATGTAGTGATAGCTGAGAATTTACAAATATGTGATTACCTAATCTTTTTACTGAAATTGAAAATCCATTCTTTTATCTTTTTTGAGTAATGCCCAACTTAATGTCATTGCCAAATAAATTGAGAAAGTAACATTTGTTTCTATTTTACTTGATAAAACTTCAGCTATTGCCAATGTCTTGGCTTTTGACTGTACTGCGTTATGTGACCAAGAATGGTGATGCTACAGAATGTGGTGTTGGTTTTACTGAAGTTAGTAAGAACTTAACTACAGCTGACCTTTGCCAGCATGCTGAAACAGCGTGCCAGAAGTTTAAATCTGGTGATAAATTAGTAGCTCAGATTTATGATGGTACAGCAGTAATGGCAGGTAATGTAAGTAGAGACAAACTTTTGATGAGTTTTGGAAAGATATGTCAGAGCTAGGTACATATGAACCTTGGGAAAAAGAGCAAGGGAAAGCCAAGCAACATATACATGTCTCTTCTTTGAAGTTATTGACAATATCAGTGAATAGCTAGCAGTATGATTTGGGAGTGGAGAGAAACTTGAATTTGTCCATATGCTGAATCCAAAAAGATTCAAGGAGCTCCAGACATATTTTTGGGTTGATGTTCTTGAATCTCTGATAGGATCTTATCTGAATATTTTTTTACAATAGCTATTTGTGTCCCAAACTGTATGAACTCTGTACAACTCAGAATAGCTGTAACAGAAAGGTTCATTTGAACAGTATGAAACTATTTGTATGCTGGATTTACACACTTGCTTCTTTAAGGTCAACAAGATAATTCTGACTATTCCCTAGTCTTCGGCCACATCAACTATAATGTGCATTGAGACATTCACATGAAACACCTAGGGAGGTGAACACCTGTCCAACTTGATTTTACTGAATATCAAAAAGAATGTAGGTATCTGCTTAGCTTATCAGATTTCTATGACTTGATCACTGAGGAGACATGTATATGTTGCTTGGCTTTCCCTTGCTCTTTTTCCCAAGGTTCATATGTACCTAGCTCTGACATATCTTTCCAAAACTCATCAAAAGTTTGTTGCTACTTACATTACCTGCCATTACTGCTGTACCATCATAAGTCTGAGTTACTAATTTATCACCAGATTTAAACTTCTGGGACGCCGTTTCAGCATGCTGGCAAAGGTCAGCTGTAGTTAAGTTCTTACTAACTTCAGTAAAACCAACAATACATTCTGTAGCATCACCATTTTTGGTCACATAACGCAGTACAGTCAAAAGCCAAGACTCACTGGCAATAACTGAAGTTTTATCAAGTAAAATAGCAACACTTTCTCAATTTATTTGGCAACGACATTAAGTTGGACATTACTTACTGCTTCGACGAGGTCATTCTGAACTCTATTTGATGTTGCACAAAAAGCATTAGAAATTTACAAATGCTGCTTGAATAAAGCATTGAACTCACTAATTCTAAGGTTTCTCCATAATTGCCCTGATTCAGGGAGTTATACCCAGCTCTTGTTTTCCAAGATGACATACAAACTAATCTTTGCAAAATAGCCCAGTTCTGACAAACTTTTTCATTGTGATGTCTCGCAGCAATTCTGTATTGCTCATCTAACTGAAGATCAGTGGGAGCTTGTCCAAATGTTTATAACTGTATATGGGCTGCTAGGTTTTGCCAGCTAGTTTCAGGATTCTGCAGGTATTGTATAGGTTGTTTAGGTCATTGTATCTTGCCTTATTCCACATCTTCTTTTCACTGAATAAAAAGTTGACAGGGCCAACGGTATAACTCGTTTGTTTCCACACACCCACAGTTCCATTCACATTTGTAAACAGCAGTGCTTCACTGAAATACCATTTCACCTCTTTTCCTGCTTTTCAGTAGGTACTCTTTAATTCCAATTTTGCTTTTGGCCTTTTATTTCTTATGTTTTGTTGTTGAATAGTCTTGCACTAAATGATTTAGTGACCAAATTTGCACTAAACTTTCCATCCTGATGAAGCAGTCATGCCGTTAGCTTTGTTCTATCACAGATGATTCAGTTCTTCATTTGTATGCCTTAGCTACTTTTTCCAATGCACAGCCAGTCAGGAAATCAGCTGCCTGCAGAGTCATGTTGCCTAGGCAATGCGATACAACTTGAAGCATTGCATGCTTTGCCAGCAAGACAAGAAGACATCTTATGTGAACAGATTCATTACATGCGGGCTTTCTAATTCTTGTAGAATAAAACATTTTTTGTGAATTTTCAGGCATGGAATGCATGTGTTTCATAGAATCTCAGGGTTGGATGGGACCTTAGGAGGTCATCTAGTCCACCTCCCTGCTCAAAGCAGGAACAATCCCCAACTAAATTGTGCCAGCCCGGGTTTTATCTAGCCTGACCTTGAAAATCTCTAAGGAAGGAGATTCCACCACTTCCCTAAGTAACCCATTCCAACCTATTTCATGCACAGAAGGTACACCATGCTACCTCTATATGTATTGAAGTGTGATCGGAAATCATGATACTTCCTATCTGCAGCTAAATTATGTTTTGAAAGACACCCACAGATGTGTGGAAGGAATTAAATATCTTTAATTAATATTTAACATGTGGTAGCAAAATGTGTATCTTTTATAATAGATGAAAATGTCTCCAGAGATCTTTCCATTCCAAATCTTTTGCTTTATTTGAATGGGATTCTGTTCATTGCATTGTCTAAATGATAGCTAAATCTCCAGCACATATAATATGACACTTACCTATATTTACTATATTTGTGAAGCCTTCATTGTGGGAAATGTATTAATGCAGAATGTGATGGGGCAGCTGCCCCTCACTAGCAGAAAAGGGATTAAAAGCAGCCACAGAGAGGCTGTGCCAGAGGCAGCCAATTAGAAAGGGTCTGAAAGGAGTAGCCAATCATAGCCTGGCAAGCTCATATAAGAAGGGCTACAGGGCACCGCAGAGTTCATTAGCTGTGTGGAGCTTCAGGAGTGGATGTCAGGCTCCTAGTAGGAGGAAGGAGCGCTAGCACCGTGGACAGAGCAGTGCTGCCAGTAGGACCAGGGAGCTAGAGAAAGCTCCTGACTAGCTGCTAAGACAGGTAGGCCAAAGTCCTGAGGTAAGGGCAAAGAAGGAGCTGGAGGCCGTGGGGGTGGGGGTGGGGGGTGGGCCAGGGAAAGGAACAGACATGTGCAAGGGGACATAGCAAGTGTCTGCCATCTACAGGGTCCCAGGGCCGGGACTCAGAGTAGTGGGTGGGCCCAGGTTCCCCCGCTTCCTTGCCATTGAGGAAGTAGCCAGACAATTGGCTTGGCTGCCCCTGAAGGAATTGGCTGGACAGTTGACTGCAGTTTCCCAGGAAGGGGGAGAACCAGATGTGACACAGCTGGAGATTTGTGTCCTGAAGAGTACACCATTGTCCTTGGGGTGACATGGGTCCAGGAGCAGAGATGATGGTGGGCAAGACACCACCAAAAGGGGGTGCAGAGCTAATTTCCAAGACAGCCAGCAGGTGCCACTGGGGTGAGTTGCACCCTGTCACAAAGAGTAATTAGTTGGCCTTCTACTTCACCTATGAAAACTGCCTCTGTACAAACATTAAAAGGTCTTGTTTATTATGACAAGAGTCCTTTCTACAAGTTACATGTGGTTCTGCCAGCACCTGACTTACACCGTCATTAATTTCATGTGTCCTTGATAGGGAAGTGAAGTGACTTGCCAATTACATGCAGCAGGCCAGTAACAGAGTTGGGAACAGGACCCAGCTCTCTTGAGCCCTGAGCCATACTGCTTCTCTTAAATCCCTTAATATTCCAAACATGCAGTTTGTTTTTCAGCATTGTGTTGGCTGTGTATTTAGTATAAGAATAACTGGAAATAATATTAAAGTAGATTTTGATGTAGATTATATATATGCTACAAACTTGGAGTTCCTGAGCTCAGTCACACATAGCACGTTCCTCAAGAGTTATCTAGAATAAACAAGTCCCAATTTCTGGATATAGTTTTAGACATACTGTCTTTAAAAAGCAAGCTGAGTTTTATAGTTGGATATGAACATCTCCATTTTAAATTTCTATAAAATAATGTATAGTTAAATAAGGCTGAGGTAATTAGCTTTGCATAATTGAAACCGTTTATCAGTATAAAGTCATGCAGGAGGCTTCAACCCCGTATTTAAAAAGGCATTTGGGGACAGCCAGCAAAAACATTGAGGTACAATTTTCTACAGGAGATGCCGTCTTTGTGGTTTACTCATTTTCTAGTCTCTGTCCTAAATCCTCTAGAAGATAAAGGGTGCCTTGCCATTGAATACCCACTAGTGTAAAGACATGCACAAATGTGTTTCATTCAAGATTAGGCAGTGGCACACTCCCCTCAAACAAAGGTATTCATGGTACAGAACATTGATCCCATATAGTCTTTCAAACCACTGAATATTAAACTTCAGTAGTTTTGCACAAAGGAGATCAATTCTTCTTCACAGGGGAAGTCCACAGATCCATTACAATGGGTCTTACAGAAGCTTGCAGCTCCTTGGAGATAGCTACCAGATGTGTCAATCGCAGTGGCTCCGAATGGCCACATCCTTGAAGTTTTTGCCAGTTCAGTCTGCTTCAAGCAGCTGTAGGAAGGCTTCACTAAACCTGCTCAGAACAGCAAAACAACAAAACAGAAACGGGGCTGTTTTTCCCCTTAATATTTCAGTTATTGGATACCAAGTGGCAGTGGGCTGTTCTTTAACATATGTGTCTCATCAGCAAGATTGCTGGAAACCCCCTTCTGATCCTGAGCTAGCTGGCTGCAGGCCTCTTTGGAAGGAACACCTCACCTGCTATCCAGAGGAATAGAAAAGCTGGCAGAAAATGCCTGGACTAACCAAACTGCACTCACTGTGAGCTGGCAATGCCACATCTGTCTGGTTAACTGAAGACCACTCAGCATAGGTCGACTATTCCCAACTACTGACCTGTGGCCTTTTGCAAAGGAGAATGTTCCCAGGACAGTTATGGAGAGGGAAACTTGACCTCTGAGTAACTCACCCAGGAGAAGCAGCAGCACACAGCAGGGTGGAAAGCGGGGTTGGTAAAATAAACAAAGAGAAGCTCTAAGGAGAAGTCAAACAGAGACCAGAGACCCAAGGAACAGCCAAAGCAGGAACTGTTGCTTTGAGAGGCAAGAGGAAGTAAAATGGGATATATCTGAGGCTCCCTCCCCTCTCCAACACCAGACTATGCAGAGGACGTCCTCCTGTGGGGGCACTAGGACTTATGTGGCAAGGGCGCAGGGAAGGGGGAATAATTTCAGGAAGGAGCCAGCAAGTGACTCCAGCTGGCAAAAACAGCCAAAGAGGGGACTTAGACTTTTCTGCAGTTTGGAGTAGACTTTCTGAAAAGACTCTCTGAAATGCTTCCAGTTCCATACACAGGGCCAGTTAGACAAACAGAACTGCTGGGTCTCAATGCGTGGATGAGATGATAGTGTAGGGAGGAGGGTTTAGATTTATTAGGAACTGAAGAAACTTTTGGGAAAGGAGGAGCCTATACAGGAAGGATGGACTCCACCTAAACCAAAATGGCATTTAAAACTGCTGGCACTTAAAATTAAAAAGGTTGTAGAGCAGATTTTAAACTAAGGGCTGGGGGAAAGCCATCAAGTGCGGACGACAGACATATCCCTTAGGGAAGTATCTATTAATGGAGATTCTCTATGTCCTAGGAGGAGGAGGATGGAAGATGATAAAATACAATTAGGATCTGATGAGAAATGGTCAAATGAAAAAAAAGTCCCATTCAATTACATCATGTAATGGCAGACAGCTAAAAAGTTTATGAAGTGCTTTTATATCAATGCTAGAAGTCTAATAAGATGGGTGAACTACAGTGCCTTGCACATTTTTGCATAGTCCCCATTTCTGATACTAAATGCTGCAGTGTTGGGCTGCTGTCGTATTTTCCCAGCCACAGGGATGTTAAAATTTAATTATATCATGGTCACTATTATCAAGCAGTCCAGCTACATTCGCCTCTTGGACCATATCCTGTGCTCCGCTTAGGACTAAATCAAGAATAGCCTTTCCCCTTGTGGATTCCAGGATTAGCTGCTCCAAGAAGCAGTCACTGAAGTCAAGAAGCTGTATTTCTGCATCCCTTCTTGAGGTGACTAGCTAAAATTCCCCCATTATTATTTTAATAGCCTCTCTAATCTCCCTGATCATTTCACAATCACTACCACCATCCTGGTCAAGTGGTCAGTAATATATCCCTACTGCTATATGCTTAGTATTCAAGTATGGAATTACTATTTATAGAGATTCTATGGTACAGTTTGGTTCATTTAAGATTTTTACTTCACTTGATTCTATGCTTCCTTTCACATATAGTGCCACTCCCTCACTAGCATGACCTGTTCTGTCCTTGCATATATTTTGTACCCTGAGATTAGTGTGTCCTGATGCAGGGCCAGCTCCAGGTACCAGCCTGGGAATCACGTGCTTGGGGGTGGCCCTTTGTAAGGCCAATATTAGGGCGAAGTTTCCACTCTGGATGCCTCTTTTTTCCTTTTTTTTGCTCAGCCGAGCTCCAGTGGTTTTTTTTTCCTTTTTTTTAGCTTGGGGCAGCAAAAATGCGAGAGGCGGCCCTGCCCTGATGGATACTACTAATTAAAAAAAAATCCAGCCTTGCAAGCATGAGGGACCTGCACATTGACTGCTGGATCCACACTGACATATTCAGAAGAACATTATGTTGCATTTTTATAGAATCTTCCATTAACAGAGCACTATATGACAAGCCAAATACTACATGAAGGCCTCACAGCACATCTGTGAAGGAGAGATCACTTCATTCATCACTGAAATACAGCCGCCTCTAAAAAGCAATACAGTGGTTGTTTGATAGTCCACAGCAACACTACACAAGAGTTTAGGCTGGCAGAACAAAACTGCCTATGATGCAATTTGACCTGAAACATCAGCCGTTAAGATAGTAAGAAAAGCCCAATGGGATTTTCAATTAAAAGTGGTCAGCTCAGTTTTGTCTCCTTTAAGAGACACCAGCAAAGTGTTCTCTCTCATCAGGCTGAGGTATTGTTTCAGTACTGATTAGGATAGAAGAACCAACTTCACTTTCTGCAGCGACCATTTGAGATCATTTGAGATCACTCCTGTAGGTCTTGACCTGGCCCAACCTATTGCTACATAACTTGTGAAATCTTTCTGGCTTATATGGCACAAGGTGGTATTGTGTCAGGTCATCACTAAAGAAGCACAATGTAAGTGGTAGTGTTTTTCTGTAAAAACAGCATGATATGGCAGGGACAGACAATACTACAAAAATAGCCCCCAATGAATTATTGGGATAAATGGAGTTTAATTCAGTTATTGGAAGAAATAAAGAGAAGCGTTATCAATTTAGAAGAATAAATTTTAAAACCACAAGTTTCCCGAACCTAGTTTAGTTTACACATGGGTAGAGTTTCAACAAATTCAAACCAAAAGGGCAAGTTCCTTTGTCTGGTAACGATACAGTATCATTACGAGTTTTATATTTTTAATCAAAGAATCTAAAAAATAAGATTTTCGCCTTAAACCTTCTGATTAACTACTGCTACATTTAAAAATATTTGCAGCAAGATTTTACATCATACTTGCTAGATTTCTTAATTCCCCAAAACTTGCTTTCCTAAAATCTGCTTGAACCTCTGCATTCTGTGACACAGCTCCTTTCTATGAGGAATTAAAGTAAGTCCTAATAAAATCACTAATTTTAAGCTTTCATATTATTCTCACATTCTCTATTAGTAAGTATATCCAAGATGGCTTCTCTGGATCTGTTCTCTTACTTTCTGGATGATAAAGCTGTTTTAGGTGTAACTATGTGAATATCTACTTTGGACAGACAATACAGCTAAGCATATTCTGTGAGTCTGGGTACTTTGGGAGGTGGTTCTGTAATTTTCCTCCCTTGATCTTCTCTCAGCTCTTCTGGTCTGTAGCACATGCATATTGTTGTTCTTCTCTGTATTTTTCATTGTTGTGTCATAACCCAAATAATTTCAAGGATATTCTTAATATTCATCTATTGCTTCAGATCAACTCCATCTCCTGCCTTGGAAGTACACATCTGATTATTTGAATTAAATGAAAGCTCTTTTCTTCTCTCCTACTACTTAATTTAAAATCTGCTTCAGCAGCCTTGCTTGTCTTGCATACAGGAAGTTAGTATCTCTTCTGTATATGTGGAGACTTATTTAATCCAAATCAATTCTCATCACACAAAACAATCTAAAACCTTGTTGTCTAATTCTCCTGCATTACTTGGTCTTCAGTATTTTTTTAAATAAAATGCATGACTTGCTTAATAGCTTCAGGTTCATGCACAATTCATCATGTGTGAAGAAGTATGTATCCATGTTTTGCTTTCTTCACTTGGTATTGATAAGAGCTGAGGTCCCTGCCAGGTCCCTGAAGTGATCCATGAGTATACCAAATCTAACCTTCACTAGTGTTTGTTTCCTATTTGGAATATTATAAATGAGAAATTCCCAGTAGCTCTTTGGATATCTGTCTTTAATTTTTATATAATTTTTACTGGCACCTGACAGGGAACAAATCATCCATATTGTGTTTTGTTTTAATTCAACACCCAGATACCTCACTATGGAGGAACTCAGAACCCAAAATCCAGTTCTTATATCCTATCACTCACCAATCTTACTTGTCTTGTGTATTTAGATTATAAGCTCTTCAGGGCAGGGACTGTCTATCAGTATATGTATATGTAGCACACACTCATTTGGGGCATATAGATTCTTCTGTAATACAAAGAAATCATTCTTCCTTCTCATCACCAATGGTGTACCATCTGTATCAATTTCGTAGATGCTGCATCAGAAGTATTTTCCCAGTTCCTGACGTCTTCTTCAGTGATAATCAAATCCTGTCCCCAACATAGGGGACCCCTTATGAACTGGATGGTCATGGTCCATACCTGAAGACTCTACAGTAGACTCCCGATTACCTGGGCTTGGGTTAACCGGGATGCGGATTAACCAGGATGTCTAAAACAGGGGTTGGTAGGGGAAGCCCCAAAGTGGTGGCGGGCTGAGCGCTCAGCCTGCCGCCGCTTTGGGGTTTCCCCTGCTGGCCCCTTGCCAGCCAGGGTTTCAGCCCGCTGCCAGCCTGGGTGTAGAAAACCCAGGCTGGCAGCAGGCTGAGACCCTGGGTGGCAGGAGCCTAGGGGG